>JAQQSK010002880.1:0-85113 GCA_028658325.1 Potorous gilbertii | reverse complement strand
CTAATGGAAGCCGGGCAAGCTATACTCAGATTAATCTGGCTCCTGGCCAATCAATAGAAATGTGTATGCTGGTCTGACTACTGGCCAAATCATGTCAAAAGTTATTTAAAATAATGGCTTCTGTGTCTGTAGTAGTTTTCCTGAATTTCGATTACTCCTTCTAATGAGATTTCACTTGAGGTTTTACATTTTATTAACTATTTCTATGAAGTATAGATTTCTTTGGCTTCAGTGGAAGATATTTTCAGCTATTTGATTTTGATCTCCTGTTCCTCAAGAATTAATCCAATGATTTGCATATAGCGAGTGCTCCATAAAAGTTTGTTGAATTCTGTCTTTTTTGCTTTCACAGAATCATCTTCAGAGAAGTTTAATGTTCTTACAACTTCATTTTTTTGTCTCGTCTCTTCACTTTTTTTTGAAGTGCACAAAGCTGTTACTCATTTCTTGAGGTTCTCTGATAGTCTATTAGAGATGACATTAGGTAAGATTTAGATTGCATGATGGTGGTGGTAACGGGAGGAGGTGTTTTCAGGATAGCAAACCTCTTCATTTTACAGATTTAAAAAAATGGAGGTTGCAGCCATGGCCCTCATGCTCCCAAGTATTAAGGCTAGAATGTAAACTCAAGACCAAGAGCTTTTCCTGCTATTCTAGATTGCTTTACATCAACCTGCAGCCATATATGTCTCAACTAAAGGAGAGGTATGCTACTCATATTTGCAATTGTTACATAAAAATTTTCCATAGATTCCTAAAAAATTATGATACCATATACGAGACACATGTAGAATTAGAAACAAACTTTTAAAAAAATTTTAGGACAAATTTCCATACAGTCAGTTGCTCTCTACTAGAATATACCTGCACTAAATATGTAAAAACAAACTACATTAGAAATTTTCCCCAAAGAGGACTTCCTTCCCCTTCCCCTACATTTCCAGTTACTATTCCCAGAGGGCCAACAGGAAGAATGTTCCTCTTGTTTATTAAAAGAAGAATGGTCAGTTTTCAGAAAAATCAATTTCTTTTTAAGTGACATTTAAAGACAAACCGGGAAACAGGCTAGCATTAAGTGGTGGTGGACATCGACAGACGACTATTACAATTCTGAGGAGTCATTGACGATTGTTTCATACATCACAGGGTTACTACATTATTACAACATTCTTTGTGATTCTCTAGGCAAGAAATTCGGGCTCTTCTTCTCATGAAAATAAGTAAGGGAGTATATTGGCTGTGGCAGTTTTTCCAGTAAATATGGTAAAACACACACACACACACACACACACACACACACACACACACAGGGGAGCTTTTCTTCTTTCCGTTCTAAACGAAAGAATATTAACATTCACAGCAAAGCAGAACTAAAATTATATTCATTTTTAAACAACTATCCATGTCTGAGAATGTATCAATATAGTCATTTAAACTTAAATTGACTTTAATTGTAGAATGAAATCATTTTAAATACTTTTCAATGGCAAATGAATAATGTGTTGGATTAGAAACTATAGAATTAACATTTAAATTATGAAATGAAATGAAGTCTCCAGAAATAACTTTTCTCCTTTATTTGATGCATTCATGCAGGTTACTGATTTTTAAATTTAGTAGGATAAAGTATTTTCTATAAGAACACCAGGTCATTAAGCATTCTGGATGCCTTGGTTTGATGATTATATAAGAGCTCTCTCTACACAAACCTTGAACAATCTTAGGTCAAGGATTCATGCAACAAGAGACAATGGATGGTAACTTGATCTTTGGGTGTCAGCTGTCTGTGCCTGGTAGGTGCTTCTCATGTTTCCATGAGAAACTTTCTTCAAATGTTTTCTCACTGGACAGCCAGGTGTCACACTAAATAAGAACATCATTCCTGGAGTCAGGAGAATCTGAGTTCAAATTTTACCTCGGACAACTTGACTCTTACTACTTACTAGCTGTGTGTCCTTGAGCAAGTCACTTAATCCAAAAAATTTTTCACAGCTAAAATATTGAGCCATTACTGACAATAAAAAGCTCATGAAAATGAAACTACCAACAGTTCCTATTTTGTGATTCCTTTTACAAATGAGAGATAGATAAAGGGGCTTATAAGAGTGAAATAATTTTGATCATATGAAATCAATTTGTTTTTTAACAAACAAAACTAATGTAGTCAGAATTAGAAGGAAAACAGGAAACTAAGAAAAAAAATTTGCAGCAAGTTTCTCTGATAAAGGTCTCATTTCTCAAATGGATAGGAATTGAGCCAAATTTATAAAAATAGAAACCATTCTCTAGTTGATAAATGATCAGAAGAGGAAATCAAAGCTATTAATAGTCACCTGAAATAATGTTCTAAATCACTACTGATTAGAAACATTGAAATTAAAATAACTCTGAGTACCATGTCACATCCGTCAAATTAGCTAACATAACAAGAAACTAAATGATTCAGTGGATAGAGTGTTGGGCCTAGAGTCAGGAAGACTTATCTTCCTAAATCCAACTCTGACCTCAGATACTAGCTGTATGACCCTGAAGAAGTCACTTAACCCTGTTTGCCTCAGTTTCCTCATCTGTAAAATGAGCAGAAGGAAATGGCAAACCACTCCAGTATCTTTGCCAAGAAAATCCAAATGAGGTCACAGAGTCAGACACAACTCAAAAACAATTGAACAGTAACTGAACACAACATGAGAGAAAACAAAAATGACAGCAAATGATGGAGGGGATATGGTTAAATTTGGATACTAATGCACTGTTGGTAGAATTATGACTAGTGTAATCATTTTGGAGAATAATTTGGAATCATACCCAAAGGTCTATAAACTGTCTACATACCCTCTGACCCAGCAAAACCACTACTGGGTCTGTAACTCCAAAAACATCCCCCAAAAAGGGAAAGAATCTATTATTTACAAAAATATATATAGCAACTCTTTTTTGTGGTGGCAAAGAGCTGGAAATCTAGAGCCCATCAATTGGGGAATGGCTGAACAAATTGTGGTATGTGACCGCAACGAAATACCAATGTGCTATATGATCAGCAGAATGGTTTAAGGAAAATCTGGGAAGATTTATATGAACTCATGTTAAGTGATATTAGCAAAACTAGAAGAACACTGTACATAGTAACAGCCACCGTAAGGATAATCAAATGTGAAAGACTTCGCTTCTCTGATCAAGACAATGGTCCAAGACAATTCCAAAGGCCCTATGATGAGAAAAGCTATCCACCTCCAGAGAGGGAACTGATGAATTCTGAATGCAGATTGAAGCCTATTTGTAAACTTCATTTTTATTGTTTTCTTCTGTATGAGTTTTCTTTTTCAATGTAGCTAATATGGAAATATGTTTTGGAAGGCTTCATATAGATAATCAAAGTCAAATTGCTTGCTTTTTAAAGAGCGGGGAAAGCACAGGATGAAGAGAGAATTTGGAACTCAGAATTTTTAAAGATCATTGTTAAAAAATTTAACATGTTATTGGGAAATATTTAACAAAATAAAAATAATTTTAAAAAAAGAAATGAGATAGTCCTGGTGTTTCACTGCAGATCAAATACGGAAACTCACTATTGTGAAATGTTAAACATGACAAGTTAGGTAGGATAACATAATTATCTGATATTTGGCAGTTTGAATTCAGGCACAATGGATAGGGGAAAGGACTGGTAGTCAGGAAGATGAGTTCAAATCTCACCTCAGACATTTACTAAATGATCAACCCTTGGATAAGTCACTTACTCCTTCCAAAACTCAAGTTTCCTCATTTGGAAAATGAGGGCAAAACAGCATGTCTAGTTCAGAGACTCAAGATGAGCTAATATGTAAAGTGACTCAAAAACCTTCAAGTACTAGATATATGCTACCCACACGTCGACCAGTAACATAACAATTCACATTTCTATGGAGTTTTAAGCAATGATAAGCTAGTAAATATTTAACAACTCTTGAGGAGGAAAAGAAACCCACAGATACATTTAAGTGTAATCTGAAATACTGACACTTCCTTAAATCTAGATCAGAGCTGGGAAACCTGGGGCCTGGAGGCAACCTGTAGCCCTCTAGGTTCTTGGGTGTAGCCTTTTGACTGAGTCCAAGTTTTACAGAATAAATCCTTTTATTAAGGGAATTTTTTCTGTGAAGTTTAGATTCAAAGACCCTCACTTGAGGACCTAGAGGGCCACATGTGGCCCCAAAGCCACACATTCTCTAACTCTGGTCTAGATCTTCAATAAAATAGCAAATGAAGCCTTGATTTATAGTTTTGCCCATTTCAGAGTCTGAAAGTGCTTACAATGAAAATTTAGCAACTGACTCTCTTGAGATGGAGCTATTACCAGCATATTTCTTCTTTTAAGGCTTGCAGGACACTTTCTTCTAAGAACTCTGGGAGGTTACTAGGGTAAGATGCATCATAAACATTTTGTAGAAGAGGAAACTGAGCCTCCCAGAATTGCAATAACTTGCCCATGATCAATCACATTGCTAGTAAGCATCTAGATTGGAACCCAGACCTTCCTGACACTAAACATTTTACTATTATGCCACACAGTCTAAATACCCTGGAGATGGGCATTAGTAATGATAATATTTTTAAAAGATGCATTAGGGCAAAAGCGTAATAAGTGTACTTTTTTTATATATTGGAAGAGTTGATTCACCTCCTAGAAGCTCTCTGCAAGCAGTATTAATATATCTTAAAAGATGCTTTAAGGAAATCATATTCAAGAAGTATATACCTAATCTAATACTTCAATATTTTGGTAGGTTTGGATCCTGGCTAATCTTCAAGGGACTGCAAACCTTTCAAACATTCATCATGATTAAAAAATAAGGTTCACATGTAAATCAATAGTTTCTTCTGGTGGTAGCTTTATGGAGTTCAATAAATCACCAGGAGCCAAAGAGTTCACTTGCTGTGTGGGGAATGGAGAGTCAACATGCCTTTAGTATGGGGTGAGTCAACCTTTAAGACTCAAGACCTGAAGTAGTTCATCCTAATCTTTTTATCTATTTCCCTCATCCCTCCACAGATGAACTCTCTCTCATAATAGATTTTAAAAAGGAAAAATAGCAAAACCAATAAGCACATTAATCACTGCTGACAGCACATCCAGTATTGCATACCCACAGTTCCTGAATTCTGCAAAAACAAGAGGGAAGTATTTTTTTTCTCAAATTGTTTCTAGAGTTAAATGTAGTGATCATAATTGCATAATATTCAGTTTATTTTGGGTTGCTGTTTTGATTTTTTTTGTTTGCATTGTTGTAGTCATGTATGTAATATCCCTGGTTCTTCTAACTTCATTCTGAATCAGTTCATAAATCTTCCCATGTTTCTCTGAATTCTATAAATATATCATTTCATATGGTACAGTATTATTTCATTATATTTATGTACAACAATTTGTTTCTCACGCAGTATTTGTTTCTAGTGGATTGCAACAATAGTTAATTAAAGAAAAAAATAATTGGAATGGAAGACAAGGGTATACCACAGATGGTAATTTGAAAAAAAATAATAATGTGATCAAGAATCACAAGTCAAATAAAATTAAGTGTGGAGACTACTTAAGGTTATGTTTTTATATCAACGATGATTACCTAAAGGCTTATCCTAAAGCAATATGTTTCTGCTTTTATCAAATGCCTGAGGATGGAAAAATATCAATGAGTATGACAAAACTATGAAGCTCCAGCATTATGCAAATGTTTTAGATGAGCTACAATCACATATAAAACCACCTCTGAGATAACTATTGAGAATTGCTTTTGCCTGAGGTCTCTAGCACCAGAACTTCAAGAGATTAAAAATACATTTCTTAGAAAAACTTGCCTCTACACAGACATATCCAAAATGAGACAAGCTTTGTAAAAAACAGAGAAAATAAATAGGTATTTAGGAATGCCGCATTACTGCTTCCATTTAACAAAGCTTCGCAACACAAGGAATCATTTTTTAAAAAGAAAATCCATAAATAAAAAGGACTGTTGTTAGGTTTCCATTCATGCACACAAACTTGTGTGTCTCAATTCAAGGGGAAAGAATCCACAACTGAGTACACTCAAGGAATTGATTTTGTCTACAGCATGAAAAATAAATAACTCATGTGACAGATTTTTTTCCCCACATTTTAGCAAATGTATTTCCATGTCATTATGACAATGTCAGAGTAAGATCCATCAAAAAATGCCAAGGATGCACTTGATGACACCTTTCCTAGAAATAATATCATGATAAAATATTCCTTTTACCTACCACACTGATGATTTTCATACTCTTTTTAAATGAAATATTACAGTACTATAAATAATTCCTCTTTTACTTAAAGGTTCCTATTATTTTATATTACACCCTACTAGTAGATTTTAAATCATAAACATCTAAAATGAAGCACTGACCTTCTATTCTAACCTTTATATACATTGTTTCCTTCTCCTTTCTCCCCACTGATTATGGGAAATTAAGTCCATTTATATACTGAATGAATATTAATCAGAAGAGAAAAATATACAAGTTGTGAGTTATATTCTGTCTAAAGTAATTTACCATTCACTTAGTATTACTTATTTCATCAATCACTTAATTTCACACTATAAAATCTTTTTTTCAACCTTTTATAATAAAAAATTTTTGACAAATGGAATAATTTTCATTTCTCCATATTTTATTAAATTAATTGCTTAAGGATTTCAGTCTTTTAACCAAGCTTTTGTTCATTTTAATGTTAATTTTACTGTACTCTGATTGTTTTCCAATAAGAACTGTAGAATCTAAATTATATTTATTATGGAAGGATCACTAGTTAATTTTCAGAAGGATTTTATTTTAAATAAAATACAATTAATTTGCACTGGCTGCAATATGCTCTAGAATAGTAAAGACCTTCTTGGATGAGGCATATAATTCAAAAGAGTTCAGCTTAATAAAATAATACAGAAAAAATAAAACAAGTAAAAGTGAAATGATAATTGTTAAGACATGTAACTAGATGGATAGCACAAGGAATTGGACCATCAGTACATACATCTTGGAAAACTGTAGATAGTGGGTTGTATTCAGACTATATTAAAGGAAATGAAATCAGATGAGTTATGTCTAAGAAACTGCTTCCCTATCAAAGAATCAAAACTGTAAGTGACACAAAGAGTGACGCAAAGACATAAGGTGAACACAAGCAGCATGAGAGTGACGATTACTTAAAGGAAGAAGTAATATAAAAATATAGCTAGCAAGCATTTTTAAAATACCAACTATAAGAACAGTACTTAACACTGGGGTACAACTACAAAAGCAATATGGCATTTACCCTCAGGGAACTTACAATTTATTGTTTACAATTTTTCACTTCTTCATTTCTCTTCCCATTTCACCTCTACCGTCAAAGTCTTAGATTCCCTAGTTTTCTTTCAAGATCAGTTCAAGCACTATGTTCTGTAAGTGCCCCACATTTATTTTGTATGTTTTGGATGTATATCTGTATATGGAAAGCAACATAGCATAGTAGACAAATAACTGGCCTTAGAACTGGGAAGCTTTGGCTGGTTTCATGTTCTTCATCTTGCATATACTGGCTTTGTGAGTTGAGGAATTCACTTAATCTCTCAGTATCATAGGCAAATCTGTAAGTCTAAAAGAGGCAGAGAAGGTGCTGACCTATGTTGGGTTAGTTCTTGGGAGAGTTTCCTCATTTTGGAATTCCCTTAATCAGTGAAATCACAGGTTCAGTTCTGCTAATAGAAACATGTCATCTACCCAGACTGAGAATAAAATTCCTCAAGAGCTGAGATTGTTTCATACTTATCTTTGTCTCATATATTTCATATTTATTTTATCAGCATCTGACACAGCTAGAACATGACAAAAACTTAGTAAGTGCTTAATTTTGATTGATTGATTAGAAAAGGAAGTAGCATGGTCAGAAAAAGAGTAAGAAAGGATAAGAGAACAGCATGATTGTTGGAACAGTAGCCAAAGAATATTGTAAGATTCAGAGGAAAGTCTATGGAAAGGCAAGGACTATGAACTAAATTAGATAAAAAGGCAAAGACAGGTTATGATCCATGCCACTGGAAAGAAAGAGTAGGTATTATCTCATAATTATAGATCCATTGAAAACTTAAAAGGTAAGTTTTATTTCAAACAAAACTCCATAAAAGAAAGTGAAATAATCTTAATTCATACCTTCTTAATTGGCAAGGTGAAATAAGAAAATAATGAGGATTCCGAATGAATTTTCTTATCCAAAGAGGTTATTAAGCTTTTCTAAAGGACTATTTGCTCTAAGTATAAAGTGCTCTAGCTCTTATATTTATATTTGCCACCTTTTAAAAATTTTACCTTTTCACTTCAACTTCCGTGTGTTCTTATCCACAAAAATGCTTTGGTGAAAAGTAGAGAACAGAAAAAGGGAAAAGAACCCCTAAATAAAAGAGATTACGCAAACACAAAAAGTATGTAGACACAAGCTATACCTATGTTTGTGTTTTTATCAACCTTATACAAAATTCTAAGAATTGGACACAACTAAAATGATTGAACAACAAAAGGAAGAAAATGTCTTTGTAAAAAGCTCCTATGACTTCTCCACTCTCTCCTCCTTCACTCAAGTCTCACATAATGAGGCAGTCCTCTTTTTGCCAAAGCTAACTCCCCTCCATGCTCAAGTGAAGAGGGCCCATGACAGAAAACTGGGATTCCAGTGGGTTATGACCTGAATGACGAAGATCCAGAAAAATGAAACTGAAAAGTAACAGAGGGGTAGGGGAAGAACTAGGAAAGAGTAGCAATAGTGAAGTAATTTAGAGGCCAAGTGAGCTCAGGCTGAAGCTCAGTTTCCTATTCTGTAAAATAAAGAGGTTGGGCTACATGATCTTCAGTATGATGCTTCTATATTGCTAACTAAAAGCAATAATGGAATTTCCAGTAGTGTGGCAGATATGTAAAAGAGGATCGAGGGCTGGAGGGTGCTTCCTGATGTGTCTTAAATTACGATATATTTGTAAACGAATACCTTCTCTAGACTTAAGACAGGCCTTGACATGAGGGTAGACTCTGCCCAAGAGGTATATTCATAAAAAAATAAAAGATTAGTCTAGAGCTAAAAATCAAAGCTCATTTGACACCTCTGGGCTTTTCCAAGGTCAAGTGTGATCATTCTTCCTATAGCTAGTCTGTCTGCTCACACAAGCTCAGTACAGCCAGGTGAAATCATGATTGGATTTTTCTATCTGTGATATACCCACGTTGCAACAGAAAGGGGTTTCAGTGACCTAGTAGGTAGTATTCTTAGTAAACTAATGTTTGAACTTTTCCTGTTACTAAGTTAATTATTTTCACATAATTGAGTGGAAAATATAATTTGGCTATCACCTCAAAAGCACAGAATGTTTGGTTCACTACTTCTGTAGATACCTTTGTTTCAACTTTTTTTTTTTTTTTGCTATTACCAATGTTTCAGTATATGTTTCTCAGTAAAATTACATCACCTACCTCTGGATGCCTCTGTGAAATGTTTATGTAATGCAGAGTACTGTACTCAAACAGTCTTTACAATTTTAAAAGTTGAAACTACCCATCTGGTGCTGACGACTATGCCAACTGTTAAGCTTTGAATTGATAAAGATTCACAACATAATGGTAATTCTCTTATCCTTCCCATGAAAGAAGAAGGAATGGAAAGTACATGTCAAAAAAAATCTGAAATTGATTGATGCCTGGCACCTCATCAAGAGTGTCTCCAACACTTAATTTCAACTGATGACTTCAGACAATGACAACTTTAAAGTAAAGCAAAAAAAAGGTACGTATTATATAGACAGACATATATATATATATATGTATACACACATATACATACTTATATGTGTATATACATACATATATGCATATACATATACTTGTGTTTTTATACATAGGCATTGGCAGGCTTTTCTGATTGCCTACTCAGAAAACAATAGTTTTTAATCAAAGGCAAAATAAATCAGTCTCTATTTTAGAATAAGCTCTATGTATGAGACTCTGTCTAGAAAATCCTAAAGGAGCTGAACTGTTTCAGAATGGTGGGAGGAAGATTCATCTAAAATATAACAACCAGATCTCAAAGTATCAAAATTAGATTTCTATAGAGACTGTTTAAAGGTTATGTGTGTGTATGTGTGTGTGTGTGTGTGTGCGTGCATGAATGTGTACACACCAGAAATACAATGCCAGATATCAGTTGACCAAGCTGGACTCAATCATACAAATGATAGCTGTTATGAGTTGTCTTGAACAATGGAAAAAGAAAAATCAGTGGAGTGAGGAAAGTTCCACCAAATTACAAGGGGTCCTATTTAAAAAGAGTGTAAGAGCCAGAAGAGACCTTAATGATCATACTATTTTCAAGTCTCATTTTAGAGATGAGAAATTTGCCAGTAGTAACAGAGCTAGTAAATGACAGAACTTGGATATCAATGCAGTTCTTTTGAGGTCAGAGATAACATCCACTTTGGAGAATTTTTGGAAGTGGTTGTATTCGTGCCGTTGCTCCTTAAAAATCACCTAAAGTGCTGACATAATGGAAATTTGCTTAGCTGGCTTAGTGCAAATGTAAGAATAAACTTAACAGATGATTTTTCCAGTGATTAAAATGACACTTATTCAATTCTTTTTGTATATTTATATGATTTAAGCTTAATGCTCCTATTATAAGCTAATTACTCACAGGTTAATGGTTTTGTTGAAGAGTCCTGTAGTCGACAGAAAGTTAGCCTCAGTGTGGAAAAACAGGGTTCAAGTTCTGCCGTTGACTTAAACCAGTTGTGTGACCAGTAGTATCTTGCAGCCAACTCATACCAGTAAACATATACAAGCACACAACTGTGTTATCTTGACCAATTTATGTAATTTCTTGAAGCATTGATTAACTGTTTATATCTACAAATTGCAGAAATGGTGAATATCTATATCAGCAAATGTCTTACTGGGAACTCTTTATATTGATGAAATCAAAATGGTTACAGAGGAATAGTTAAAATAGAGATTTAGTAATAGTTACTGCTATTTAAGTCTCTATCCATGAATTCTGTGCTAGGCAATGAGGATATATATATACACAGGAAAAATTCATTAAATGTTGGTTGAATAAATGACCAGACCAAGATACTAACACCTGTAATTACTCACCTAAACAAATACTATTTCACAATTTTTAGGAAGTGCTACCTTTGAAAATGTATATACACACACATACACACACACACACATATATATTTATATATATACACATATATGTTTGTATGTATATAAATGTACATATGTATAGCTAGATACATATATAGGTACATAGATAAATAGATACACAGATGGATAGAGAGATGTATAAAGGTATACAAAATACTTAGCAAAATGCCTATCACACAGTAGGTACTATATAAATGCAAGTAATGGTGATGATGATAGTATATGATTATCTGTCAAGCTATCTGGGGGCTATCTCCAGATGTTCTGTTCTATATCTTGCCAATGGACCTAGATGGCTCCAGAGGAGAGAGTGAGGCTGGTGACTTTGCATAGCCCTCCCTCACTTAAATCCGATTCACTTGAATGTCATGACATCACCTTCCTGATGTCATAGTCTTCTTCAAGAATGAATTCAAGCAATGCATTAACGAATAAGGGAAGAACAATTGAGTTACGTATATTTGTCACAAACAATTCCCAAAGAATTCACAAGTTTAAAGGCAAGGGGAATATGCATAAATATCTATGGTGCAAAGAATGGTGAGCTACGAAGCAAGAACAGGTCTAGGCAAAGGTCTAATGCCAATCACAGCAACATACCTGAGGACTGCTGCTGTGAATGATTTTAAGGGTCTAATGAACTCTCCATTCAGCAATAAACTAAATATCGTTCCATAAAGTAAAGCATAACATTCACAGCAACATTCTTGAGCAAAACATAGCATTTAATACATATATGTATCTTATAACACTCAGCATAGCATATATCATTGCATCTCCAAAGTCAGAAGGTCCTAGGCTAGGGTCTTTCCTAGCATGATGCATCCTTAGGAGATAGTAGAAAATACCACACCATCCACCCCTAGGTCACCGTAAGAACCATTTCCTTAATCAGTACACAGTGTTGAAGTAAACTTCTCTCTCGTCTTTACTTGAGGCTGACTTCCAAACCCCACGTCTCCTCCTCCATGGGCCAACCACTCCCAGCTCTTGCCTAGGTTCATAAGCTGACAGCTCTGTGTACCTGCTCCTTGTCTCAGCTCATGGGGGCTATTCTACTCCAAAATCTTCCTGCTTCTGCCTAACAGCAGGCTCCTGGGGCTTCTGCCTGCAGCTTCTGTTTCTATGAAGATAAAGCTTAACAGGGCTAGAACAATATCTATACACATTACCAGTATCATCATCTCAATGCACTCATAAAGACTGACAGGGCTTCTGAGAAATTAACAGACCTACAAACAGAGCTTCTGTCTGAGAAATTAACACAGAACCACAGACAGGGCTTCTGTCTGAGAAATCAACACAGAAAAACAGACAAAGCTCCCAACATCATGATCATTCTTTCTGTTAAGTCCTCCCACAAGCAAGTTCCCCCAATCCTGCTCATGCTCAATTCTCTCTCTCAGCTCTGCTTTTCTATCTAGTTTCTCTTTTCCCTGTATGTACTGTTTCCAATCAAAGACTTTTGATTCAAAGACTCTTGATTCAATCAAAGGCACTTGATTGGCTAAAAATCCAGAAAAACAGCAAAAAATCCTACTTTGCTTACAGTTACAAAAGGGTTTTGAGAAATTTAAAGAGGAAATGATCACTTTGAGAGTAACAAGGAAGGTAAAAGAGGACTTCAATAGAGATGGCTTGGAGGGAAATGAATCCTTTTGAGGAAAGAGAGAGGCTAAGAGATGTAGATTTAGAAGATGACAAAACAAGCAGAGGGACGTAAAGGGGGTAGTTTAAGATGAGTCTAAAAATATAGGTTACAGGATAATAGATCTAGAGCTACAATGAACCTTTGAGGCCATCTGGTTCAAATCCCTCATTTTAAAAATGAGGTGAAGCCAATCAAAGTTAAATGACATTTCCAAGGTCATACATGCAGGGTAAGTCAAAACGAAAACTTGAACTCTGGTCCTCCCTTATAAGTCAATTTTCTTTCCACTGCACCAGGTGGAAATTCTTAAATTCCAGGATCAGGAGTTTATACTTCATTTTGTAGACAATGGGAAGCCAATGATGTGTAGCAGGATGAATATTGTACTCAGAGGACAAAGACTTGGATTCAAAGCCCAGTTCTCCTATCCTTTGGACTGTCAGTTTCCTTATCTCTAAAATTAGTTTCTTAAACTAAAAGTGTCTTCTAGTCCTAAATCTGGTCATCCTAAGGTTTCTGAGCACAAGAGTGAAATAATCAGAGTAGAATAGTTATTTGGGAAGTATGTAAAATAATTGGTAAGGACATAAACTAGTCATAATAGTCTGAAGGAAAAACACATAAAAAATATTAAACATAATATAGGAAAATCATAGAATTACAAAACTTTAGTAAGACGGAACCTTAGAAATCATTCCATGAAATACCCTCAATTTACAAAATGAGGATTAAAGAGAATAAATTATGGGCCCAAGGTTCCCCAGCTAATCAATGGAGACAATAAGAATAGGAGCCAATTCATTGTCTTAGACCCCAATATTCTTTCTCTTGTTATCAAGGGTTATCAAGGGTTCTTAACCTTAATCAAAGTGGCCTTTGACCCTCCAGTGAAGCCTTATGAACCCCTTGTAAGAATAATACTTTTAAATGCATAAAATGAAATATAAAGGAAATCAATCATATTAAAAATATCAAAATACATATTTTTTAAAAAGCATTTCACATACCCTTGGTTAAAAAACTTTTGCCCTATACCATGTTTTACTAAATTCAAATTCACTTGGTAAAACAGTCTGAATTTGTGAAAATTTTAAATAATAAATGTGGAGTAATAATACTATCTTTCTTCTCTAGGTAGGAAGACACAGGCAGGTTTGAAACCCTGCTCTGCCACTAACTAGACTTCAGACAAGACAGTTCATCTCTGTGGGACTTAATGTCTTTACTGGTAAAATGAGCAGGTTGAATCATATGCTTTCTAAGGTCTCTTTCAACTCCAACAATTCATGATTTTATGTAATACGATTCTGTTATTTTCAAGAAGTACTATTACTTTAATTTGCCTAAAAAAGTATGATCCTCTTTGGATCATTGGGGAATTACTTTCATGAATAAGCAAGAGTGATTTGTAATTAGGATATGAATGTCAATTGGTTTTATTGAAATAGACACTTCAAAACTACTTCAGAGCACTTACCCTTTTACAACAAAACCTTTTAATCTTGTTTGTGCCATTATTTACTTAGCAAAGTTCCAACTTTCCCCCTCAGATAGCCCAGAAGTAAAAGTCAACACATCTCATTTCAACTGCTTTGTTACTTATAGGACTTGGCAACAAACCAGGAACTAACACACATAGTCAAGAATATTTCAAATGTTCAAAAATCATATGGAATATGCAATTGGCGGTCTTCATTTCATCTGTGAAACATAGCTCTCCGTATAGCAACTTGCCATGGTTGCTGTTAGGCCACTTTCTGTCAAGTGTAATTCTTCATTACTCCATTTGGAGTTTTCTTGGAAAAGGTACTGGAGCAGTTTCTAATTTACTTCTTCAGTTCATTTTACAGATGAGGAACTGAAGCAAGCAAATAGGGTTAAGCGACTTACCCAGGTCACAAAGCCAGTAAGTATCTGAGACCATATTTGAACCCAGGTCCAGGACTGGTGCTCTATCCACTGCTCCATTTAACTGCCTCATAGCAACCTGTCACAGAGCCCAAATACCTAGCTGACTTCTGATTAATCTGATGTTCAGTAAAGGATGTGTCTTTGGTACTATTGTATGTTATAGAATGCTATAAATTCTGCTTTTAACTGGGTTGCTAGCTGAATAATTGTCTATCTTCCTAAAGACTAACATATTAGCACACTCCTTAATGGATTAGTCCATGCTTAGCACATAGTAGGCACTTAATAAATGTTACCTGAATTGAATGTTAACTGAATACATGAATATTTGCTATATGCATTTCCATATTGACACACAGTAATTTCCAACAGTAAGTCGTAAGTAAATAAATGGCGGATAAAGAGGAAGAGGGACAAAAGGAAAGGGTAAATAACTGTCCTGCCTATATCTAACACTCTTAAAGAAAACTAGCCACACAGAGAATCTTAGTCTCCCTGGCAGCTGCAATATCAGCAGGGCTTGATCCATCATCATTACTTGCTGGCCTCCTACTGCCTGTTGTGACACTTGTGACTAGGAATAACAAACTGTTAATTGGCCCTAGATAATAGAAGCATGCATAGGAAATGGAAGAACACCATGGAAAAATTACCAAAAGGAATTGAAAATGGGACTTACGAGATTACCTTCATTGAACCAGGATAGAAGAATATTTTTAAAGAAATACTCTTTCATTACTAGCCTAGTATATAAAGTGACTCAAACAACCTTAACAAAACGCTACCTAACTGAGACCCTTTGGCAACTGCTTTGATGAATATTTAAGAATAATTTGTAACGATCCGATCAGTTGTACACAGATTTCCCTAAAGTGCTTAAAAACTGGGTAGGAAAGTGAAATGCTGAGGAATCATTTCTGAAGTTGTCTTCATCAAGACAAAACCTTTTATATAAAGAAGGCCATAAATGCAATAAAGCCTTCTCATTCTGTGATACTGACATTCCATGTTTTATGTTCTGACTGCCTCAACTTTGTCTAATTCTTTTAAAATTCAACCCTTTAAAATGATTCTCCTATACCATGCCATTCTGCTGTTTAAGACAAACGTCTTGAGGAGATTACAAGTCTCCTCAAACCAATACTGCAAGATCTGAAGTGAGGGAGGAGGGGGAAGGAAGGAGGGAAAGAATTCATCCAAAATAAAACCCAGTTCATCAGAAAATTAAGTGACTTGTGTAGTGCCTGGGTTCCCTGGATAATGCTACCAAAGTTACAACATGTTCTATGGGTCCACATCTGTTAAAATTATAGCTCATAAGCACCAAATGATATGGTTACCTTTAAGAGTCAACTAGGGGACAAAAGTTGTTTAAAGAAAACACATTACATAAAAGATACAGCAAAAAACATTTTTTTAATTTAAAAAATTAAAAACAAGAAAAGTAAAGCATTCCATTCCATAAATTTGGGGTATCCTCAACTATAAACACATATGTCATCAGTTGGAGGAGCAGATATATGCAAGCACTATACATGAAGAGACACATTTTGGGAACACATGTGGCTAAGGAACACATATGTTGGGACAACTCACACTTTAAATATAGGAAAGCTGCTAATGTAGAATCAGAGGGTCATAGAACATCTATCCTCCTGTTTCCTGAACTGTAAAAATAATTAGTAATATAAATAATATATTTATATAAATAAACATTTATGTAATAAACTTATTTATATATTTATTTTATTTACATTTAAAATCTATATGATATTAAAAATAAAAACAAAAAATAATAATACCTGCTTTCCAGGTTTGTTCTAAGACTATCTTCCACATAGCAGATACTTAAAAAATATTACATTCCTTCCATCTGTATAGACTATTAGCCCAGGGCAGTTAAATAAACTGTACAAGGACACAAAAGAAATATGTCTCTATGACAAAATATGAATCTGAATCTTTTAACCCCAGTTTTCTGGTGATATCATCAAACACCTCCTATTAGACTTGCTCCCTACTAAATGCAGATCCGGGGCATGGATCATCCAGATCTTCCTCTGGACACTGTTCAGTGTGCATGAAGTCTCCACCAGATCAACTGAGGGCTGCCTGAATGGATAAGCAGTCTCCCCTAGACTCTGGCTTGACAGGCACAGTCCCAACGAGCTCTTGCATGGCTGATAAGCTTTCCTCTACTTCTGGATTTTGGTTTCAGTTAAAGTGCTCAGCTATCTCTTCCTCTGAAGAGTAGAATGTGCAATTTTCTTAGAGCTCCCAAACTAGAGGCTTAAACCCACAAACAAAAAAATTAGAAAAGTAATCACTATAATCATGAATTAGCAAAAACCTTCCCTTCCTTAAGAGGGGAAAAACAAAAGAGGGGAAGAAGAAAGAAGGGTTTTCTGTTTTGTTCTGCTTTTCCTTATAAAGTGGCCATTCATATTCCTTTGAGATGATACATTACCAAGCTACAGAGTTTGGGGTTCTTCAGTTACTTTTCAACTCCAAGCCCCTTCTACTTTCCCAAGTAGAAGAAAGGAAATGGGCAAAGATAAAGCGAAGCCCAGGGGCCAAGGCATTCTTAACCCTCTATCCCCTCAGCTAAATGTGGCTGAGTGGATAAAGTCAACAAACACTGAAAAGCTTTTAAGCCCATACTTTCATCTCAAATTTCAGTATCTTCCACAAAGTACTGAACCAACTCTAAATTTGATGCATTGTGGCCAGAATTTTTCCATTTTTTTCTAAATTCAACTCAAAGCTAATTTTATTTTCCTGTATCCAGAGAGTAACTTAACTTACATTGTAGGGAACAAAACAACATACTTTCATGAAAATTTTCTTAGAAAACTGTCAAATGACACCCCCCTCAAAAAAAACCCTTTAAAATTTCAGAAAAAAATCCTTTGCTGGTTTTATTTTTTGAGATTTCAAAGAAAAGGTCCTTCGGGTCTTGCAGAACTCTTAAATAAATAGGTGTCTTAAATAAATATTCATGCCCTATTTTTCATTTGGGCTAAAGATTCTTGACTCAACAACAGTCCACTCAATACTAGGCCACCACATGACCCGATGTGCTCAAGCTGTTTAGCTTGGGAAACCACAAGACTGGAGTTTTCTATTATGAAATAAAATGATGTGTATATACTATATACAGTATATCACTGCAAAATGGAAGAGAAGGGCCATGATGGAACACCATGGCAAGGAAGAGAAAAGGAAGCATTTTAACAAAACTGTAGAAGTACTCAAGCAAAAGTTTCCTTAATCCAAAATTGAAGTCATTATCTTTCCCCAAAACCATGCCCACGTATTACTATAGATGGCAACATCATACTCTCGTTATCTCAGATTTCTAACCTAGAAGTCATCCTAGATCCTCACCAACTCTCACCAACCATGAATAGTTTGAATAGCTGTTACCCAGGCCTGTTGATTTCCCCTTTAAAACCTTGCTAATTCACCTCCTTCTCTCCTCTCATGCTACCACCACTCTAGTATCTCCTGGGAATATAACTGCATTTCTGTAAAGATGGGACAAAAAGCATACCGAGAGTTAGGTCAATGCATCAACAGAAAATAAGACTGATCTGCACCTGAACTTCATGTGGCTTTATGGAAAACCTTGGAAGCACTAATTTCTAAGTGTGGATCATATGTGTATAAAATGAAGAAAGAGTGCTTCAGAAATGTAGTAATGTGTATGTAACGCTAATGAAAGTTAAAGATCTTCCCCACCCATTAATGGGCCTACCCATTAAGGCAAGTTTATCTTTTGTTAAATTCTAGTAAGGCACTAGTTTTCAAGGGCTGTGATGCTCTCTGGCTCTAAAAAGTATATAAACACTCTGAAGTGAGGTTTTACTCCAGGGCTTAATCATTGGAAGTGTTTGGCCAGAGGAGACTCTGGGCAGCCACTAAGAAGCCCCTGGCTTTGAAAACCCAGGTGTTGGTGCTTCTCTCTCTGGTAACTATGTATGTATGTAATCATCAGACAGTTGGATCCGTCTGTTGATATGTGATATATGTATTGCTTAAGGTCAGACAGTTGGAAGCCCTATCTGTTGGTTGATCTTTGTTTCTCTATATTTTCTCTAAAGTTCAGGCTGGTGACTTTTGCCCCTTGAACTAAATGAAGGATATATGTGCTTGATTAAAGTGACTGTTGACCCCTCAAAAGTTGCTTTCCTTTCAGAAAAGCAGTTCAAAGACCCTGTACAGCAGGCCCTCCTGTGTATATAGTGGTGTTTGCTGATACAGTATGCAAGACATAGAAAATTTTAATGCTGGGTGTTTGGCAGCCCTAAATTGCTTCTTAGAGAATTTTTAATACTGATGCAATTCAACTGCTGAAAGCAATGTAGTCAAAGTTGTTCCTTACTGACTTGTCTCTGGAGAGGTATTAGAAGGATCACATCCATAAACAGGGCATTAGGAGGAGAGAAGGGACACATTATGGAAAATACTAGGGTTTAGGTCTTATGGTCAATCACACTTCTGGCATTTTAAGAAAAATATGACCCCAAGTGCTCTTTGAGGCAAGTTCTCTGCTAGTTCCTCCATCTGTTGCTCTCTCAGGAATCAAAGAAGGGTATAAATGGAAAGCTGGTATCGAGGTATCATCCCTGTATGTACACAGCCTACAAACTGCTGCCTACAGCTATGGTGCAGTAGCACACCAAGCTGAACTGTTTTTTGTTGTTTTTTTTTTTCCCCTGAAAAATATATTGCAGAGCAGTTTCTGGAAAAGCTCCTAATATTAGATCCATGTCACATTTGCATAGAAACATATGGTCTTCTATGTGCAATCTCAAATTATCTGCATAGACTTCAAGAACCAGAAGGTCCCAAATTTGCCTTGCTTTTATGAGTCAATTTCTACTTAATGAACCATCATGTTAAGGGCTCCCTTCCCCCCACTACACTGATATTTCCTTGAGGTCAGAGACTGCTCTACTTTTGCCTTTGGGTACTAGAATCCTAATTTCTAGTATAAGTTTTTGGGGATGATATGGTTTTAGAAATAATACAGAAAAATTTATAATTTTTCACAAAAAATATCCCAAATGATGATGCTATAAAATACAAGTGCTGCAAAAATATCAGATACTTCAAAACAGAAATAATTGAATTGACAAATCCTAAAAAATGAAATAATGCACATCAAAGTGCTAGATGGCCCAGTGGATAGAGTGCCAAGCCTGAAGGCAGGAAGCTGTTTTTTTATCTTTCATTTGTTTTCAGTTATGTCCAACTCTTCATGATCCAATTTTGGATTTTCTTAGCAAAGATATTGGACTGGTTTACCAATTCCTTCTCCAACTCATTTTACAGGTGAATAAACTGAGGCAAAAGTTAAGTGACATACCCAGAGTCACACAGCCATGAAGTGTCTGAGTTCATATTTGAACTCAGGAAGATGAGTCCTCCTGACTCCAGTCCAGGAACTCTATTTACTGTACCACCTAGCTGCCCTGAATCAGGAAAATCCGAGTTCATATCTGGCCTCAGACACTTACTAGCTATGCGACTCTGGGCAAATCATTTAACCCCATTGCCAGAGTGAGAGAGAGAGAGAGAGACAGAGACAGAGACAGAGAGACAGACAGACAGAGAGATGCCTACAGAAGTGAGAAGTACAGTGATCTACCCAGGGTCTCCCAGCGCTCAGTGATTGGTAGGACTTAGACGTCTCCAGGTCTTCCTGGCTCTGAGAGAAGTTCTATATACATACCATGTTGCATGTGTAACATCTGTGTATTGAAGTAATTCTTTTGTCATTAGCATTAATCATTTTGGACTAACCTCCGACATTTACTAGCTGTGTAGCCATGCTTAAGTCATTTAACCTTTCTATGTCCCAGTTTCCTCATCTATAAAATAGGAATAATATTCCATTTACCTATCTTACAAGGTTATTGTGAGAAATTTGCTTTCCACACCTTCAAGTGCCATTGAAATATGAACTGTCATCATTGTTCTTTATATCATTCTTCCTTTTCTGTTTCCTAATTTCCCCCTTTTTTGCAGAGGAATACAGATTCTCTGTTATAGACATAACCATGGAGAGGAGAGATGGTAAGAAAAAAAATCTATCGCATTTTTAGTGAGGAGCTCTGAAATAGCTCTCCTTCCTTTCTTGATTAAGATTAATATTGGCAGATTTTCAAGCTTGTTGCAGCAACTAATGTAAACTAATTCGTTGAGAATAAATTTGGCCAGAGATGCTGTACAGTAGATAGTTTTCCGTTGATTCTAAATGGGTTCAGTTAATAAAAAAATCACTGATGATTATTAGAAACTTTAAATGGTCTTGAATTCTTTAGAGAATCAATTAGTCAACAGCTATGGGTATAGCACTAAACTGCAAAATTTGGGGAATACAAAAAAAAGGTGCTTAAGAATACTCTTCCTTACTATTTGGGGAGAGAACACTAGCACAGAGGAAACAATCAACAAAAAGCCTTTAGTGCTAAATTGTTCAATATTAAAACCAAGTACAATTCAAGTTCACCAAAAGGGGAGACAGAAGGAGGGTAGAGGAATGAGAGAAAGTTTCTTGGAGGAAGAATTCCACCAGAGCCTTGAAGGATAAGTGAGAAAAGAATTTGAAGGGAATGCAAAGAGCCTGTGAAAGAGTTCAGTAACACAGCCATCCCAATGATGAGTCAGATAAGAAGATATCATTGGTAAACTTTGATAAAGAAGGGTAAACTGTTGAAAAGCAAGTGTTCATAGAGAAACAGATACCATGAGAATTATTGACTCTTTTAAGGAACCTGGAAACAAATGGAAAGAAAGATACAGGATAATAGCTTGAGGGGATTGCAGGTTCAAGGGAAGTTTTGTTTGGTTTTTAAGAGGAGAAATGTCTGGTTATCTCTGTGGGCAGCATTAAAGAAAGCAGTGGAGGGGCCAAAAAAGACTGAGTATGAGGGGGAATAAGGGAATGGTAAACAGAATAAGCTCCAAGGAACAGGGAATTGGTCAAATGTGTAAATATGGAAGTTGATCTTGGCAGGAGAAGGGGCAGTTCTTGCTCAGATACTGGATTAAAGGAGGAAAGAAGAGGTGAAAAAGTTATGGGGTTTTGAGGTGTGGTTAGGAAAGATAACTGAGTTCATACCAGATGGATTTAATTTTTTTAGTAAAATAGGACTCAGAACACTTTACAATTTTGCATATAATTCTGAGCAAAGATTTAAGAAGAGAAGAATAAAAGTTGAGAGGAAGAAGGATAAAATATGACAATCTGTTGTTCTGGTTGAAATGAAGTTTGTTTCAGATGGAAGAGTATATTATGTAGAGAATAGAATGGAGTGGAATTAGAAAAACCTGTGTTCAAATTCTATTTCTGAAACTTATAAGCTGTGTGATCCTGTGTGCAAATCACTGAAACTCCCCTCAGACTCAGTTCTCTCATCTGTAAACTGTGTGGGTCAGACTAAATAGTCTCTCACATTCCTTCCATCTCCAAATCTATGATTTGAACGTATAGGGAGCGGGTAAATTCAAAATACTTTCTCATAATAAAAGACTACCAACCAGAATCCTTTGAAATTCTTTCAGACTGATTAAGCCCACTCTAATATGTCTTGTTTTAATCATCTATAAGACAGAAATAATAATTTCTAATATCTTATAGGTCAGAGTGAAAATCAATAAAATAAATGCAAAACATTTTATAAATGCAAAGTTCTTTGCGACTTCTAAGCAAAACTAATTTTGACTCATTACTGGGGAGAGGGGAAATATCTATGTAGATTTAGACTCATTTTTTAGAGTTCAGTTTCAGACATTACACTGGTGGGAAGTGTTTGCAGGCAAGGGTTTAACTTGTTACCATGCACAAATTTCCATTGTTTGCAGGTTTCATCATTGTTCTCTGTTTTTCCATGTCAAGTTTCAACTTCTATAATTTCATTAGCATAGGGGAAAAAGACAGCTGTTGCCAATGTTAATACTTCTAGAATCTATAAAATAAAGATGGGATTAGTGCCATGTTAGTTAGTTAGATTAGTGCCTCTTTCTTCTTACCCTCAATATTTTAGTTTTAACAGGATATTCACATTAGAAATACACTTCTGCCACCTCTTTATCTCCTTTTCCTCAGTTTCAGATAATCCTGTGATTGTAGAAAGCAGGCATGAGAGGGAGAAAAAAAGTATTTTATTTCTTTTCAGACAGAAGAGTAGACCATGGTCTTTTGCTAATGTTTTCATGTCACACTGATTCAAATCTTGATCTCTTTAGTTTTTCAGAAGACCTTATACCTCCTAATTTCCATTTTTTTGTAATAATGCACTCTAAATCATATGAGAGAGCTTCCAGGCTTGGAACAACTGATCAAGTTAATATATTCTTCTAAGGTGACATACTTATACTAGGATTTCAAACAACCCAGCCTTCTCTGTTTCATTACTACTTTTATTTATGATTATTGCCTAGGTGAATAATCCATCAGAAGGAAGTCAACTGAAATTTTCTGACCTAAGTTGCATATGCTATACCAAGGGCAAAATGTTTCCAAATACATCTGTTTATATCATGCTTCTAACTGTTAATATTTTAGGGCTATAGGCATTTCCTCAATTTCTTGTGACTGTTGCAATGAAGTAGAGGATTTCATTCAGGCTTGGGACAAATACAAATGGAAAGTTATTGAATCTTTTTAAAATACTAATTACAGATTCTCAGAGGTAGAAAGAAGTTTGGAGATCCTCTTGCTTTTCTCTTATCTAATCATGAAACTCATTCAATTATAAACTCTACATGTATCCATTTGGCTTCTGCTTAAAGCCCTCCAGTGATGGGGAATTAGCTACATCTTGAAGCAATACTTTTTACTTGTGAATAACTTTTACTCTTAGGAAATTTTCCTTTATACCAAGTCAAAATAAACTTCCCTGAAATGTTGACTCATTGCCTGTGCTTCTACTGTCTGGGGGCAAGCAAATCACTACACTTGAACATACTATAATATTAAGCCATATTGATATCACTTAGATATTATATATTATATTAAATAATATCAAGTGCTATTGAGATTGACCTGTGATAGAGCCTTCTGAACTTGTCTGATTAGCCACAGTCAGACACACTGTACCTTGATCCTGACACAGTGTGTCAATGTAGTCAGTCCTCTTCAAGAATGAAGGACAACAACTAATCAATATAAAGTGAAGAGTCAGAATGACAAAACAACAGCTATATATTAATGAAAAACATCAGCTCTGGTTCCTACTCTGTTGACCCTGTATTAATGTTTTTTGTAACACACAAGTAGGTTGGACATAATTCCAAAATAGCTTGACTGAGAAATGATCTTTACCTAACATTCTGAATAAAGCTCTCAGGTAGCCTTAGGTGAGACAGAAGATCATATCAGAAACAACAGACTGCCAATGATAACCATACAGTACAAAAATAGTTAGCCTTCACAAATATTCAGAGTCTGACCTTAGCAGGAGGGTGTTATAAAAAAGCAGCTGGTAGCAAATGAGTAGGCAAATCAGAAAAAAACTAATTCCAGTTATGGAAAACAGATTCAGAGAACATTCCCTACTGATCATAAGGCCAGGGAATCATATTCATATATAAAGTCTAACATGTTGGGGGAAGTAAAATTGATATTATTTCTCATAATTATATGTGGAGATGGGAACAGCATTAACTTCCTCAAACATGAAGTACAGTGATAAATGTGAATACATTTAATGATTTGTAGAGGGCACAGTATAAAAGTTATATTACTGCAAAATGTTTTCTTCTCTTGAATATCTAATTATTTTCTTTTTTATTGCTTTTCCAAAATTAGTCTTGTCTCATGATGGAAATGAAAAAAAAAAAAAACACCACCACAGAGAGTATTGTAATCCTAGCAATTAGGACTTAGCCTCCTCCTTTTTAGATTTAATTTCAAGTCTTGAAAGTGTGCATTTTGTTTTTTCAAATTTAAACAGTATGATAATTGCATAATTTAAACCTTAAGTAGATAAGATAACTAGATGGAGGGTCAACACAGCATGCTGAATTTCAAGCGAAAAATGTTTTCCTTTCCCCCTTTAGAGAATGAACAAAATTAAACTTGTTTTGTAATTTAAAATACTATATTTCATTTTTGTTATTTTAACTTACGTGGGAGGTTTCCCTAACTCTTTTGTCCTCAGCAAACTTCTCCAAAAGCTCATAGCAACCATTTTCGCGCTTTTAAGCAACAATAGCATTTCATCAATTAGGTACCCCAGAACTGACAACTTAATTAAAAGTCAGCTTTTAATGCTTGCAGATTCCTGGGTTTTAATTTGGCCCCACTTTCGTGAATAATAAATATTACAGAAAGTACAGTTGACTCTCAATTTTCTACAGCAATGGAGGGCAAAGATAGCACAAAATCCATAGATAGGCCCCAAATTAGCTAACTTCGATAACCTTTTCTTACAAAACTCTACATAATTACTTCTAAGAAGTAACAAAACACGTTAGTCTGCATTTCTTTTTTTCTCCTGTCTCTGGGTGTATGGATGAGGAAACGGCAGGGGAAGGGCAGTGCTAACAAACTGAAAGAATAGAAAGGATAAGATTCAAGGGTGAAAATGAAGTAGAACCACAAAATTATTCAAAAGTTAACCATTGATTATATTCAATAACTACTTCCTAGAAAGGCTAATGAGATCTAAACAGTATAATAAGGTGTCTTACGCTCTTCATTCTTAATTGCTTGCACTTTTTCTATACCCAACGTTCCAAATGTACAAGATTCAATCTCTTCAACTGTCCTTCCTGAATAGATTCTACCCTGCACTAATCCACATGCTTTTTGCCATGTTTCATCATCTACTTGTGTGCCATTCTCAGCTGAGGAGGAAGGCAGATATCATCCTCACATGATAAATTATAGACCGTATTATGATGTTTCCAGTTGGAATGAGAACAATGCAGAGCTGTAACTTCTTCAAACCTTTTCATGATAGCTAGTGCTTCAATTATGAAAAAAATATTAATAATATTAGAGCAGAATTAGATGGATGTGTGGAAAATTATCATCACTATGGTCAGTGGAGAGCTTCAAGCTCTTAATGAATGACATCACTGATTAAAATTGTCACTTGGTCTAGAAGCACACAATGTATTCATCCTTAATATATTGCACCAAGAAAAAGATTATGAGTAATCTATAGAAAGGAAGGACAGCTTATATTGTTAAACAGAAAGGTGGAAAACTACATTAGATGTACCATTCACATGGTGCTTTTCAATTACCTAATGTACAAAAGTATGGTGCTGTTCCATTACAACACTGGCTATAAATCACCATGTTGCTTCTATTTAATTCCATCATAGCACTTCATTACATCTAGTATGGTTCATCATCTCCAGATGACTTTCCATCACTGCTGGATGCTGCATTATAAATGCCAGGACCACTGTCTATCATCCATCAGTAATTTAGTTCATCTTGTCTTATTGCATTGACACTTCTAACTTCAACCTATTTGTTTATTTTTAAGCCTAATTTCGAGCTCTTTGTTTATGAAGATGGGATGTTTTATAAACTGACTAATTAATCTTGAGGGAACAAGGCTTATTTGCTACTTTGTCAGACTCAGCAAAGCTGATTTTGATATGTTAACTGTCCCTTACTGAAGCCAGCTAAATACAACTATGTATTCTCTAGGGTCATATTATTTTTCACAGATATCTACCACAGTTTCTCATTCCACTTTTCTAGTAAATAGGGAACATTTCATTTATTCTGTTTTGTTTATAAATGACAGAGTTCTAAATTCTGTTCAAGGTTTAATTTCCGGATGGCTGAAGGGCCCTTCTGAATTAGTAACCTACACATATTACATGTGCTAATTTAACCACAAAAAATGGCAAAAATGACAGAGAGCTATCATAGTTTAAAAAGATAATGTGCATTGTTAATAGAACACTTTTTTAAAAGGATAGCTTTAATTACATTTTTAATATAAATTCTAACCTATACACAGCATAATTTTTTTCCGTAATTTTCTTCATGTATATCTCATTTCTGAGAGAAGAAAATACTTTGAAAAATAATATATACCCTTTTCCAAATCTTTTATCATCATTAAAATCCCAAATATAATTGAACACAAATGTTACTGCAACAAGAGATTGAGGAGAAGAGATACGGAGACAAAATACATAAATTAGTAAGGAAGCAATTCTTAGGCATCAAATTAAAAATAATCAAGAAAATAGCTGCACAAAACTAAAATGTCCATTATGGGGATCCTGAACCACACAAAGAGAAAAGCCAATTATAAAACGCAATTCATGTTTCCTAAATAACCTCTCTACATTAACAAACTGGCTTGCTTGTAAAGAAGGAGGGTTGATCAGCTGGACTATATTATTCTAACTAGGTCATAAACTAAAAAATCCCAAATGAATAAAAAAGCATTCACAAACATGAGAGAGGTAAAAAAGGAGGTGGTTTTGAGAGAAGGAATGTTATGGTGGCTCGAATGGTCCATTCAATCTAATATTCTCTCCTTGACAGCAGTGCCAAGGAGCATTTATGGTAGGAGAAATCTATACCACATGACCTTAATCTCAAAGGTTTCTCTAATTGTACCAATCACCCATGAATTTACCCAAGCCCTTCTATCTGTATGTTGATCTGTAGCTCCCTTTAGGGTAACAATTTCCCTAAGTTAATTCCCCATAAGTAAAGCTACACTTCCTATCATAGACTTTTTTCTCTTTCTTGACTGAATAGGTCTAATCTTTTCATTTTGTGTTCATAAGGAAGCTCCTCCATCTTCCTGATGACTACAATTATCCTTTTCTGGATCTTCTCCAATGTCACTGTCTTTTCTTTAAGAGAGAAAGAATTGTATTTCTTAAGTAGTAGAACACCTGTTATTGCCTGAGCATTATTTTCAACAAGGCAATGTCAGAGACCATATCATCTGTTAGAACCAAGATTCAAACACAGACAGCTAAATCTAATGTTCTTATACTATGTGTTTTCTTATTTCATTATTGTTTGTTTTGGTGGGGTGAGGATGGATCATATTCAAACATGTGATTTCATAATAAACAAAATTAAGGAGGATTGGCTTGCAATATTAGATATAGTCAAGGAAAAGAAATTAGGTGGACTTAGATACTGTTTCCAGGACATGCAGCCCACTGTACTATTGTGCTTCAAGACCAGGGAAGTCCTGGATTTGAAGTCAAAAGACCTGGAATTAAAATTTGGCTCAAACATTTAGTGAATTTGTGACCCTGTGGAAGTCACTTATCTATTTTAATCCTGAGCTTCCTCATCTGTAAAATGGAGACAATAATACTTGGATGATCTCATAGGACTTTGGGAAAGAAATTAAACTGTAAAGCAAAATATGAACATAAGTTTTCATGACTAATTAACTCTTTTTGATTTAAGTCCAACATCTTTCTAAATAATGCCCAGAATGATGACAGTCTTTTCAGCTGGTGTCTTGGGAACAGTATCCAATTCTACCTCATTTCTCTTCTTGGACTGTAGCTAACATTGCAAGTCAATCATTGTTAATTTGTTTCATTACGAAATCATATGTCTGAATGCTGCCCATTCTCTCCCCACCAAAAAAAAAATGATTTTTTTAAAAAATAAAGGCATAGTAGAAAGAACCTTAGATTAGATGACCTATATTTGAATCCTTAGACAGCAAGGTAGAGAAATAGACAGAGTGCCAGGCATTGGGTCATAAAGACTCATCGGAGTTCAAATCTGATCTCAGATACTTACCTTGGACAAGTCATAAACTGTTTGCCTGTTTTCTAGTCACAACAGATCAAAAGATGGACAGAATTTAAGAACCTGTTATTCTTACTGCTTGTTGAGTAAATAGACGCTTTAGGAAATACAAACAGGAAAATACAAACAAATCCATCCATCAGGATCTAATTCTATCCCAAGGGTTGCTAAACCTCTAGTGTCCCCAGGCAACTCTTTCAGAAGATTTGATTCAGAGAAAGTGCTGACTTGCATTTAAAAAGGGAATTCCTTGCCCAGAATTCCCTAAACTGATGAAATCTAGTCCTTAGGTTTCCAATGTTGTTTTCAAAATATACCAAATGCCAGTGAGGTACAGGTCTCTTTATTATCATTAACTTATTACTTTTAGTCATGGATTATTTTAAAGTACTTGCAAAAGGTAGGTGTAAAACTTCCTGAGTGGGGACTGTCCAAAAGATCTGAGCACTTGCAGAATGATAAATTTGGAGGTGTCTAAGAACCTGTATGTCAAGGACATTGTTAAGATTTCAGTACCTGACATGGAGGGAGGTAATTAAGAATTGTGCTTCATAAATGATAGGATCCCCAGCACGACACTAGAGAGTTTTACAGAATTGGAGATAGGGACCACCATGCCCTTTTACTTTGCATTGAGGAGAGGGGATTTCTCTCCCTTAAGCTCCAGTCAGGAGCAGCAACAGCAAGTTGCCAAAGAAGCATATGGTATATTCAAAATATCCCATCTTCTACAGGAAACCTTTTCAAATCCTCTTTAAAGCTAGTGCCTTCCCTCTAAGATCATTTCCAATTTATCCTGTATATATCTTGCACACAGTTATTTTCATGTTGCCTTCCCCATTAGACTGAGAACTTTTTGAAAACATAGACCTGTTTTTGTTTTGCTTTTGGGCCTTTGCAATGAAACTTCTTAACTTCAACTTATTTGTTTATTTTAAACATAATTTTGATGTTAATAGTAATTTAAATGGCAGATCTTTCCCATCCCTTAATAGTCCACTCAGGACTTGCTTAAGTCACATGGAAATCCGAGTGGCTGTAATGTTAATCAGAGAGTTAAAGACCTTCCCCACCCACCCATTAAGGAAAGCTGGATGAGGCAATGCCCACACTTTTTGTTAATCATATAGATTCTCAAGGATTGTGATGCCCTCTGGGTCTGAAAAGTGTATAAATACTCTAAAGTAAGGTTTTACTTTGGGGCTTACTAAATGGAAATGTTTGGCCAGAGGAGACACTGGAAAAGGAGTCCTGCAGTCCTCCCACCCTTCCTAGTTTGAAAATTCAAATGTAATGGTCAGACAGTTAGATCTGTCTGTTGTTCTGTGATGTATGTATTGCTTATGGTCAGACAGTTGGAAGCCCTGTCTGCTGGTCTTTATTTGTCTGTCTGTATTTTCTCTGAAGTTCAGATGCAGACTTTTTCCCCTGAACTAAATGAATGATATGAGCTTGATTAAAGTGATTATTGACCCCTTTAAAGTTGCCTTTCCTTTTATGAATGCAGATCTAAGAACCTGTGATAGCAGGTTCCCTTGCATATGTTGGGGTGCTCACTGTTACACAGAGTAAAGATGTCATCAAAGAATTGCATGGCAAGTAAAAAAATAGGTTGATCATGTGGCAAGGTCAAGGGATGACTGGTGAGGGTCAAAATGTTTCACTAGTGTCTTTGGTATATCAAGAGAAATCAGGGAAGACAACCATGTCGGATGGAACCCCAGTGATAAACTCTTACGAGAACTTGGACAAGAGTTACATATGGTAACATAGAGAGATTGCAATTTGCATTGTTAGAGGGAACTCTCAATTTGATAAAATCATAGACTCTTTGAAGTATTTGAGTGCAATAAAATATTTTATTTAGATATCTATTTAAGTGGAGTGGAACCATAGCATTGCAGTGCATCTGCTAGATAGAGTCAGGAAGATAGAAATTTAAATCCCAAATGCTAGACAGGACACTTAAGTTCTTTGGTAGGGCCAACAAAACTTTAGTATAATGAATTCCATAATGCTTGATCTCTATAGTTTTTGTGATTATAGTTTTTTTACTTTGAATATAAGGATATCATTTTCCTCTTAGGCTTTGGAAACAGGGAATATTACTCTCTGTCAACTATGATGAATGTAACAATTAATATTATATTGTTTACTATCAATTATATGCAATTAGATTATTTGATATACTATATACATGCATATACATATTTATAAAACCATAATGTAAGACTTCTATCCTTTTGTTAGGATTTTTGTATATCCAGAAGCTCATTTCTCCCTTCACCCTCAAGGGGAGAGATTCCTCATAATTCATATGGAATATAAATTGGCATTTCAAAAACAGAATCATAAGGGGGAGGAGGTGAAAGATATGTATTTCTATAGCCCTTTGACTCTTCAAGAGGCAAAGAGAGTAAACCCCAAGAGAGTAAAAAGAGTAAACCCCAAGGTCATTCTGACACATACCAAATAATTGCCATTTACACTATAATTGTTAAATGATGCTTGCTTGTTGCTTTTTTCCTTCTGCTCCTAAAATCAGTGAAGGTCTCCTCCTGTTTTCACTATAACTTCATAGATAAAGCATCCTCATAGATCAAAGATATCATTTTTGTCTCTAGCCAACTGTAAAAAAAAATATCCTTTAACTGTCAAATCTACTTTGGATACTTAAATCTTGTTCATGGGTTTCCTTTTCCTCTTTCCAGTGAAGATGCAGGTTTACCACAAAAAACACTCATTTGGAGAGGTATGTGCTGTCAAAATGTAGCAACAGAAATGGATAAGAGAAACTGTTCAAAGCTCCTCATTTTAAAATTCCCCAGGATTCAGGGAGCTTTCATTCCAACTCCTACAGTTAGTGGCCCTAATAGAAATTCTCAGTATCCCAGCCAATTACAGAAAGCTCCAGTTCCAGGAGGAGGTCTCCATCTATACTGGTAGATGGCATGACTCACTGTGAGTTTCCTACACACATGATATCCTAAATTTACTCCAAAATTCTGAGTGCCTGGTCTTTTTGATCAAGGATATATTTTTTTTCCTGGGTTGCTGATTAGATTTTTAAAAAAATATTCTTCAAACTTCCTATATGTTGTTTACTTATAAAATTATTTCTTTCATTTTCCTTTAAAGTCCACATTTTAATAGCTCCCTTAAAAATAAAACAACAGCAACAATGGAACCTTATTAAGCAAAGTAAATTCATAGCAAAAAGGAACAGGGTAAAATTCCCCCAAAGATCCAGAAATAAATTGAAATCTTTTTACAGTGAGATACTTCCTTCAAGGATTCCTGTTCACTATTCAAATCATAATCATATATAGTTTCTTTTCTTCTGTGTTACAAAATTATCCCTTCTAAGCAGTTTTCAAAGAAAGAAATCAAATTAACAACCATAAAAAAACATGATCTGAATCATTAATAGAGAAATGAAAATTAAAGACACTTTGATTTTTCACCTAATACATAATAGACTGACAATAGATTAAGTCGTCCTGAGGGAAATTAAGCTATACAGACATTGCATCCTGGGCCATCTCCAGCCATTCTGATGAATATCAGGCCACTGGACCCAGATGGTTATAGAGAAGAAAGTTAGGCTGGTGACCCTGGACAGCCCTCACTCACTGAAATCAAGGTCAACTCCAAGTCATGTCATCATCTTGATATCATAGTCCTCTTCAAGAATGAAGGACAAACACAATAGACTGACAAAGGACACAGAGAGAAAAATGATGAATTTGGAGGGGCTGTGAAACAGGTTCACTTGTACACTGTTAGTGGAACTGTGAACTGCTCCAGCATTTCTAGCAAAAATTTAGAACTATGCACACAATGTTATCAAACTGCACATTCTCAGTATGACCTAGTTATAATTAAAATATGTATATATATATATATATATATATATATATATATATATAAATATATAAAATTTATTTCAAATCAAATAAAAAGAGGAATGGATCTATATCTATAAAAATATTTAGAGTAGTCTTTGCACAATAGTCAAAAATTGGAAATGAAGGGGATTTCCTCCTATTGGAGAATGGCTAAATAAATTGTTGTATATGAATATAATCCAATATTATTGTGCACTGTTGCTTTTCCTTCATTTTTGAAGAAGACCAATGACATCATGGGGTGTCTTGACTTGCATATGAACTGAATTTCAGTGAGGCAGAGTTGCAAAAGGTCACCACAGCCTCACTCTCTTCCAGAGTGATGGAAGTCCACTAGCAAGAAAAAAGACAAAATCACTGGTTATGGCTCAGGATGCAGTCAAAGACTTTGTCATCTTTGATGACTGACCTAATTCTCAGGGCTCCACAGCACCTGATTCAGCCACCTTTATGGCCATTAGAACAAATTGTTACACCTATTCCACTAGGGGAAATCTTCACATGCTTGGGGCAGTTCTCTCCCACCTCACTGATGGGTTTGAGGCCTATTGGTTACCCTTAATCTGCCTAGACTTTCTGCCAAGATGGTTTTACAGTGGTATGGTCATTGTGTATGCTACAGCTTCTTGAAGCCACAGGTTAGAGTTGGGTGAATCAGGTGGATACCGAAAGTGGATAAGCAACCCCGAAAGGGTCTCAGCAAACCCCCAAATTAGATGTACTAGTTCTTCATGAACATCTCATACACTCCTATTTTGCCATAAGAAATAATGAAATGAACAATTTCATAAGAATATGGAAAAAAATTATAGGAAATGAAATAAGGGAAAATGAGCAGAACTATATATAGAATAATCTATATAATGATAACAATATAAAGAAAAACAATTTTGAAAGTTGAAAAACTTTTGAACTCTGATCAGTGAAATGATAAAAAGTCCAAAAGAATGAAAATGAAATATGTCATTGATCTGACAGAGAAGTGAAGAATTAAAAATGAGCAAATAGATATTTATATTCAGACATGGCTAATTTGGAAATACGCTTTGTTGGACTGTGGAGTTACATTTTAAGGTCTTCATTCATGTGTCTATTTATTTACAAAGTCATTTATTAATTTTATTTAATTAATCCTGTTGCTTTCTGTGTGGAGGTACATCTTAATCTAAAAACATTTTTAAACTGAAAAAGAACCCAAAATTTTAAAATGGAAAGCAAAAACAAAATGAGCTATTCTGAAAATCATTTGTTCCCCAAAAGCTATATTAATAATCACAGTTCAAATCTTTATTGCCCTTAAAGGTTTACAAAGTATTCTCACAATGCCCCTGAAAGGTAAATAAGTAAAGCATTTTTACATCCCCATTTTACAGCTAAAGTAATCAAGGGAAAGAGATGTTAAACAACTAGCCCAGGCTCACACAGCTAATAAAAGTTGCAAGTGGCCTAGTAATAAGAGCTCTGGATTTGGAACTGGGAAGATCGGGGTTATATAATCATAGGTATGTTACGTAACCTCTCAGCCTAAGTTTCCTCATCAGTGGAATAATAACAGCACCCACATCTCAGGGTTGTTGTAAAGATCCAATGAAATAATGTTTAAAGTATTTTATATTAAAAAAAAGTGTTTTATAAACTAGAAGCAGCAAAGTTGTGCTGGTCCTGGAGTCATCAGATACTTATTCATGGTCTGACCCTGGGCAAACTACTTAAACTCTGTGCCAACTTCCTCATCTGAAAAATCCTCTCAGGATTATGAGCTCATACTTATAAAGTACTTTGAAAACCTTAAAGTGCTATGGAAACACTGTCATCATCATCATCATCACTTATTAAGATCAGGATCCAACGACCTTTTTACCTTATACACTGCCACCAAGGTCTAAAAAAAACACTAATCTTTCATAATGGTAATAAACTAAAAGAAAGAACTGAAAAATTTAAATTCATTAAATTAACTAACATGTTAATTGCCTACTGTATACAAGATATTGTGCTATGGTACTAGAGGAAATATTCATTCTAGATAATACAATTTCCCTGTTACTGTCAATGGAGGTTATAGTCTAGTAGGGGGATAAGGTATATATTTAGATAATAATTATATAGAATAGATGCACTAGAGAGGTAAAAAGCAAGCTGTCCTTTGAAATTTGATGGAAAAGGTAATGTCTGATAAGAGAGGACTAAGGGGAAGTCAATGAAAACTTTATTGAAGAATTTTATGGAAGACATCTGAGTTGGGTTTTGAAAGGATGGGCATAATTTCAACAGGTAAAGGAGAAGGAGGAAAGCATTCCAGGCTCAAGGAACAATGAGGAATAGTAAGTATGTAGGAAAACATAGTGTGTGTTTGAACAGAGTATTGCCTAGTTTAGAGATTAGAGTTTGTGGAGGAGTCATCTTAATTGGTGGAAAGGTAAAATATTGCTGCCAGATTAAGGAAGGTAGTAAATATCAGGAAGTTTCTCAAAAATAGTTCACTTCTACAATGTTCCTCAAATATTACGTATTCTTCTTCATTTATGTTAGAAACACAAAATACACATTATTTAATTTTTTGCTTTCACCTGAAGTTGCTGGCATTAGTACTTCTGCAACCTTATTTCATCCATGTTTAACACATGCCCCTTTATCAATTACAAAATATAAACAGGAGCTGGCCTTTGTGAGAAAAAAATTGATGATGCCTTTTAAAATATAATAGTTTGACAGCTTCAAGCTCTAGTAAAAATTGTAAGGAGAAGAAGAAAAAAAAATTCCAATGCTTTAAAAGAGCTTTTCATCATAAATGAAATATACTTATCAGAAACTCTGGCATCTCATCCAGCACCTTTGATGTTTGCTATAAAATAAGACAATCCATCTTATTAGCTGGACAGAAATGCCCTTCAAACACTGGTGAAACTAGTGCTGGTAAACATCCGTCAACTTGAGATGCTTAAATTTTTACTATATATGTTGGCTTTGTTCTTAGAACACTTGATGGAGAAACGGGGGAGATTGGAGAGTAAAGAAAAACATGTCTACCGTGTTCTTTAATGATTTCTTTTTTGTTCAAAGTATAACCTTCCTGGCAGCAGTGAGGCAGCTGTGATGTGCATTGATTCCATAGTCACTTCAAATTATGTTTAAGTTTTTCCATTAAAGAAAATAAGGGGTAAAAATTATAGTATTAATGTGTCAACATTTCTATTTGCTCTCATAGTTCCAATCCGTGTGAGTAATTGAAGCTTGATATCAAATCAAACCTCCAAGGCCATTAAATATAACATTCAAAGGGAAACAGCTGAAGAGCTAGTAACAAATAGGGTCAGATTATCCAAGCTGGCTGCTACAGTTCCACTCTGAAAACAAGGAAAGCATTTACATGAATTATAAAAAGGAGTTTCTGGGCAATTCATACACCTTCAACTATGAATCACTCATACACTGTAGTCTGGGTGATCAATGCTGAACAGTAAAAGGTCCAAAAACATTTTGCCAAATAAATCTTTCAACATTCTGAAGGGAAGCAATAAAAAATTTTCATATGTAAGGAGATGATTCAATGGATAATTGATGGACCCTGAAAGAACAAGCTTTTGAATCTATTAGCTAATTAACAGGTTGGTCCCAAAGAGAGGAATTTATTTCAAAATGTATCATCACTTCAACAGTGTTTTCTTTTTTCAATCACTTACAAATGCACATAATAATTTATATTCTGCTTAGGGACTGTTAAAGAAAAATAAAAATTCAGGTGCTTAAATTTTTCTATATGTATGTATTTTTTCAAGAAAATAATTTTAGAAAATTAAGATGGAAAAGAGGTACATTAATCCCAAATAAATGTTATTTTAAAATAACATCAATGTATTTGTATTAACATTATATCAGTTTAGAAATATATCCTGTTTAAAATACTTATTTAACCTTTGAGAGGATAAAATAATTCATATGCAAAAGAAGAGTACACAATTCACAGAATCTCTGAGTTGCAAGAGACTTTACAGGTCATCTCTAGTCTGACCCATATCTACTTAAGAATCCCTTCTATGATATCTAACATTTGTCCCAAGTAATCAGCTAGCCAAGCCTCTATCTGGATTCATCATCTACTTCTAGTGATAATAAACTTATTAGTTTTTTAAAAAATATTTTTTTCTTTTTTCCCTCTCTGAGTTAGTTTATTTTTAAAAATATATAATGTGTCTATTTTCCACTTCTCAACATTCACTTCCACAAGAATTTGAATTCAAAATTTTCTCCCCATCTCTCCCCACTCCCACCCCAGGACAGCATGTACCCCATCCACCCCTTCTTCCAGTCTGTCCTTCCTTCTATTAACCTTCCCTTCTTACATCCTCCTCCCCTCTATTTTCCTGTAGGGCAAAATACATTTCTATCTTCCATTGCCTGTACATTTTATTTCCCAATTGCATGCTAAAACAATTTTTAGCCACTCATTATTAAAGCTCTAAGTTCCACACTCTAAAGCAAGCAATTCAATATAGATCATACTTGTGTAGCCATGCAAAACACTTCCATAAGTCATGTTGCAAAAGACTAACCACATTTCCTTCTGTTCTATCCTGCTCTCCATTTGTTCCATTCTCTCCCTTGACCTGTCCTCCCATGGTAATGTTTGCTTCTGATTATTCTTTTCCCCAATTTGCTATCTCTTCTATTATTTTCCCTCTCCTATCTGCTTTCCCTCTGACTTTCTGAAGGGTAAAATTCCTTATTCAACTGAGTGTGTTACTCTTCCCTTAAGTCAAATCCCATGAGAGTAAGGCTCAAATATTTCCTTTCACCTCCCCTCTTCCCCTTCATTGTAATCCATTGTGAAAACTCTTACTTGCCTCTTTTATGTGAGATGATTTGCTACATTCTATCTCTCCCTTTCTCTTACCCCTAGTACATTCTACTCAACAGTAAATTTTACTTTTTTAGGTATCCTCCCTTCATATTCATCTCATTCTGTGCCCTCTTACTATGTATATATACATCCATATACATACATATATACCATGTGTGTGTGTGTGTATGTGTATACATATATATATTTTCTCTAACTACCCTAATACTGAAAAAGGTCTCATGACTTACAAATATATTTCCATATAGAAATGTAAAAAGTTTAACTTTAATGAATTCCTTAAGGTTTCTCTTTCCTGTTTACCTTTTCATGTTTCTCTTGCTTCTTGTATCTGAAAGTCAGATTTTCTATTCAGCTCTGGCCTTTTCAACAAGAATGTTTGGAAGCCCTCTATTTCATTGAAATTCCATTTTTTCCCCCTGAAGTATTATACTCAGGTTTTCTGGGTAGGTGATTCTTGGTTTTAATCCTATCTCCTTTGACTTCTGGATTATATTCTAAGTCCTTTGATTCCTTAGTGTAGAAGTTGCTAAATCCTATGTTATCCTGATTGTATTTCCACAATACTTGAATTGTTTGGGGTTTTTTTCCTGGCTGCTTGTAATATTTTCTCCTTGACCTGGGAACTATGGAATTTAGCTACAATATCTCATTCAAAAGGTGATCAGAGGATTATTTCCATTTCTATTTTATCCTCTGTTCTAGAATATCAGGGCAGTTTTCCTTGATAATTTCTTGGAAGATGATGTCTAGTCTTTTTTTTTATCATGGTTTTTTGGTTGGCCAATCATTTTAAAATCACCTCTCCTGGGTTTGTTTTCCAGGTCAGTTGTTTTTCCAGTGAGGTATTCCACATTGTCTTCTATTTTTTCATTCTTTTGGTTTTGTTGTATGATTTACTGATTTCTCATAAAGTCATTAGCTTAAATTGGCTCCATTATAAATTTTAAAGAATTATTTTTGTCAGTGAGCTTTTGGACCTCCTTTTCCATTTCGCCAATTCTGCTTTGGCTTTTTAGACCTCTTTTGCCATTTGGGTTAGTCTATTTTTAAAGGTGTTATTTTTCTTCAGCATTTTTTGGGTCTCCTTTAACAAGCTGTTGACTCTTTTTTCATGATTTTATTGCACTGCTCTCATTTTTCTTCCCATTTTTTCCTCCACCTCTCTTACTTGATTTTCAAAATCCTTTCTGAGCTCTTCCATGGCTTAAAAACATTGCATATTGTTTTTGAGGATTTGGATGTAGAATCCTTGATCTTACTGTCTTCCTCTGATTGTATACTTTGATCTTCCTCATCTGAAAGTATGGAAGAAAATACCTTTCCACCAAGAAAGTAACCTTGTTTATTCTTACTTTTCCCCATTTTGGGGCATTTTTCCAGCCAATTACTTGACTTTTGAATCCTTTGTCAAGTGGACGATATACTACCCTAGACTTCAGAGGTTCTGTGCAGCTGTTCTCTGAGATATCTCTAGAGACCTGTAAGTTTTCAGTTCCTCCAAAGTGGCACAGTCAAAGGAGACTCTCTCTCTTTCTTTCTCTCTCTCTCTCTCTCTCTCTCACTCTCTCTCTCTCTTTCTCTCTCTTTCTCTCTCTCTTTACTGCTCTCCTGGTCTTCACTCTGGTCTATGTGCAACCAAAAGCATTCTTTTCTGTCCTGGAACTGCAAGTAAGATTCCTTCTTCACAGCTGCCACCAGCTCCGACAAGGAGCCCTCCTCCTCACTCCAGGACCACCACTCAGGGCTGAGACCCAGATTAGGTGCCTGATTCTCTCAGGGTCTGTAGGCTGAGAACTCCAGAAGTGGCAGCTGCTATGGTGCCAATGCCCTGTGGTTAGGGCTGTTGTTAGACCAAGCTCCCCTCTCACCCAGGTAAAAAAGCTTTCTCATTGACCTTTGAAGCTCTTTTTGTCATTTGTATATTGAGATCTGGAAAATGCAGCTACCTGTGATTCCATGCCCTGAAGCCTGCTCCAGTCCTGTACCTGTTGTGTGGCCTACACTGGGCTGCACTCCGCTCTAAGCCTGGTTCAATAGACCTTTCCTGTCAGCCTCCCAGGCTGTCTTGGGCTGGAAATCTGTTTTACTCTGTCATTTTGTGGCTTCTGGTGCTCTCAAATTTGTTTAGAGTTAATTTTTTACAGGTATTTTAAGAGCTATGGGGGGAAAGCTAGAGTAGGTCCATGCTTCTACTCCACCATCTTGGTTCCAGCCCAAAATATTTTTATTTCATTAAATATTTCCCACTTACATGTAAAACAAAATTTTAACTCTCCTTTTTATTTGAAATTTTGAGTTCTAAATTCTTTCCTTACATCTTCCTCCTCACTCCTCTTTGAAAAGATAAACAATTTAATATCAATTTATATATATTATATATCTATCCATGGAAAATATTGATGTGCTATGCTCCAGTGTCATGAAGAGTCAGACACGACTGAATGACTGAGCAACAACAATATATATGTGAAGTCATGCAAAACATATTTCCATATCAGCTATGATATAAAAGATATAAAAGAAAACACAAACAAAATAAAACAAAAAAAAGGGAAAAACACTATACCCAGCATCAAGAGTTCATTAGTTCTCTCTCTGGAGGTAGATAATATTTACCATATGTCCCTTGGGATTATCTTGGGTCAGTGTATTGATCAGCATAACTAAGTCTTTCATAATTTATCATCTTTACAATATTACTGTTACCGTTTACAGTGATCTCCTGGTTCTCCTTACTTCAATTTGCATGAGTTCATATAAGTCTTCACAAGAAGAATGTTCCAAATCACTACTGATTAGAGAAATTAAAAATAAAACAACTCTGAGATATCACCTCAGATTGACTAATATGACAGAAAAGGAAAATGACAAATGCTGAGGAGTGTAAGGATAGATTGGGACATTCACACAATGTTGCTAGAGTTGTGAACTCATCCAACCATTCTGGAGAACCATATGGAACTATGCCCAAAAGGCTATAAAAATCATGCGTATCATTTGACCTAGCCATACCACTACTGGATCTATATCCCAAAGAGGTCAAACAAAAAGGAATAAAAAGTATTTGTACAAAAATATTTATAGAATTTTTTTTTGTGATGGGAAATAATTTGAAATCAAATGGATAGTTCATCAAGTGGAGAATGGCTGAACATGTTGTGGTACATGATTGTTATGGAATACTATTGTGCTATAAGAAATGTGAGTGGGATGGTTTCAGAAAAACCTGGGAAGACTGATACAGAGGGACATGAGCAGAACCAGGAGATCATTGTACACAGTAACAGCAATACTGTAAGAATGATGAACTGTGAAAGACTTAGGTCACTGGATTCAGATGACTCTGGAGGAAAAGTGAGGCTGGTGACTTGCACAGCCCTCCCTCACTCAAAACAAAGTCAAGTGCAAGTCATGTCATCATTTCTCTGATAGTGTGGTCTTCTTTGACAATGAAAGACAAACACATATACAGGTACTCTGTTCAATACAATAACATGAGACAGTTCCAAAGCATTCATGATGAAAAAAGCTATTCACCTCCAGAGAGAGAACTAATGAACTCTGAGTGCCTTCTCAAGAGGAGGGGCTTTTGGGAGAGAGAGAATTTGGAAATGAAAATTTTTAAAAGAATCTTAATTTTTTTAAAAAAAATATGACCAGAAAAGAGCAAGGGGTTATTAGTTTGGATAAATAGTAAACTTCTGGTTTTCTTTTGCCTCCCAAATCCTGTCAAAAACAAGCCTTACTAAGATGAGAATATGATCATGGTCTGGCCATATAGCCCTGCATTTCATAGCTTAAGTAAGTGGTCTTACAGGAAATCAGGTCTTACAGTAGCCCATAATTAACATCATTTGTTCATCTAACAATTATTTTTCACTAACTGGAAGATTGGCATAAAAGCTATGTATTCCAGTGTTCTCCGTAGTCTGTGTATACCACTATGGAATGGGAATTTAAAGTATAAATTTGTTTCTTGTTATTGTTGTTGTTTTTTGTTAATCTGTTTTTAGTTGTCAGTTTTGCTTTCTCAGTGTTACAAATGTGGAGAATTGAGGTTATAATATGTCAAGGTGTGAAGATTGCATCCCTTTTGTGTTACCCTCCAACAGAGGTTTTAGGGTAATACTTGAACTTAGTGCAAAATACAAGTTGTAGAGAGAAGAAATTTCTTGCCTCAAAAAAGGGGGTATTTCTAAGACAGTATAACTGTAAAACATGTCCTTCATTGTACTCATCTACTTGTTATATCCCAGACAGAGGTTTACCTGCTGACCTCAGTTTCCTCATCTATAAAGCAAACACCATAATATCATAGTTTTGACTCACTGTGTAATCTATAGAAGTGCCTTATAGAGATTATTGTGATGATCAAATGAAAGAATGTAGGTAAGGTGTGCTGAAAATCTTAAAGTGTCCTCTAAATGTCAGCTATTGTTGATATGCTGAATACTAACTTTTGAATACCTATGAGTACTTTTAAGTTGAATATTTTCTGTTTAATGACAGAAACTCTTGAAATGTTAGGGAAAGTACCCTTTTTATTCATCAAGGTTTAGCAGTTATGAAAATAACCGCTGTGAGAAATTCCCACTATATTTTTTTGCTTAGCAGCAAAGACATGTAGGCCAAAATAATGTCAAGAAAAATGATAATGGAATGGAAGTATCTATCATGACTTTGTTACTCTTTCCAAAATACCCTACTTCAGACATAATCAAATCATTGAGACTTGGTCATCAGTGGTCAGAAAATTAAAAAAAAAAGAGAAATCTACAATCTAGTTGAATGTTTAGGCTCCACTAGTATCAACGAAAGAATTTTTAGGTTACCGCATTCTGAAGAAACATGCCACGTATATATATATATATATGTATGTATGTATGTATTTTAAAGTATATATGCTCCTTTTTTCTATTTTTTTTGCTCGTATTCTAAAGAAAAAAGGGAGAAAATAAGTAGACCATTTGAAAATTTTAAAATAATTACTTAAAATAACTTTAAAAGATGATGAAACTATATACTGTTTTAAAGGTCAAGATAACTAATCGTTCAATATCAGAAATTTAAGCCTAGCTACATTTCTGACATACAATTCACAACATCATTAAACTTGAACTGTCCACTGATTTAATCCTGCTCACTGGTGAAAAACTTAACTGGAGGGACTGGGAAATGGGGAGTGCTAGACAGGGACATTTTGTAACAAGATTAAAGGAATCTGATACATGAAGAATTCATAGAATCTTAACATTTACATCTGGATTACACCTTAGAAGTCAATTAATGTAACTGCTTTATCTCTCAAAAAATAAACTGAAACCCAGAGGTTATAAGACGTACCCAAGGTCACATAGGAGGTACGTGGCAGAGTCAGGATTCCAACCAGCTTTCTATGACTCCAAATATCATACCTTATTTGCCTCTTGCTAAGTTATGGCTAGGTTATTTTAGCTTTGTTTTACTTCATCCTTTGTTTTATTTAGCCTTAGGTTAAAAAAAATGTCAATGGCACTATAGATTTATTTCTTTTGACAAGTTTATCTATATAAGTCAATCATTTGCTAGCAGTATCTTGTACCACAGGGTAGGAGAGGGGAAAAAAAGGTATGATAAATTTGTATTTGTATGTGTATATGCCCATACAAAAAATGCATAAATATATACTCTATCACTGAATATATTCTTTCTTATGCTCCCCTCTTTCTCCTTCTACATATATAGACATATATGTATGTATACATAAAATTTACAAATATTTCACAAACATCAAAATTTCACAAACACATATTTGCAAATATATATGTAGAAAGATATATATATATATATCCAAATGTACACATTTATATACATATACATGCCTAAAACGCATATATAATGTATTTGGTTTAAAATTGAGACAATCTGACCCATAGTTAACTAAATCATCTCTTCCTATATAAACATTGCTAAAAGCCAGCATTTGAAAATAATAACAGCATACATGTTAAGTCTTACTCCCCCATCTTATAACTAGCCTGTTCTAAAATGTTAATGTCTTTGAGCCCCATAAGTTTCGTGATACATAAATCTGTCTTCCCAAATTTCACTGTGATGTTGCAGCACTGCACACTGCTGAACAACAGAAATTCCAAACCTCTTTTCCTTGTCAAACTAATTAACCAAGGCATCAATGTTCCAGATACTTTATAAGTGAGAGTCTGCTTTGGCAAGTCAGAGACCAAAGGAGAAAGGAAGTCAAACTTCAAAGACTACTCTCAAAATATTCCTTTGCATTTAAGAAAAAAAAAAAAAGAAAACCATCCTCCCAACACCTTATCTCAGAGGCTCACATTGGTTAGATGAAGACCTTTAAAGGATTACCTTAACATGCAAGGAATCAGTCCTTCTCTGATATGTTTATGAAATTTATTATAAAATGGCCGTATGACTGACATTTGAGTTGGAGGGTAGAAAATAAGCAAAAAAAGATTTTAAAAATCCACATTTTAAGCTAAGGCTCAGACTTAAAACCATTTTACTTTAAAAAATCAGGTTTACTAGACTGAATGTAATTCTTAGATCCCCTAAAGTAGGGCAAAGAAGACCGCAGGATTCTTAAAATAGCCTTAAGTATCCTCCTGTTCCCCTTTCTTTCACCTGCTCTCATTAATCTATTTGTTTTGCCAGTATAGAGCTAGAATAGTATTTTGGGGAAAATTACTCTCACAAGTTCCCGCACCCTTAAAAACACTTTAATATAGCGTAATTCAGCATTTAAAATAAGCATTTTTAAGAGATGTTAATGAAAATATTTCTTTTGCCTTTTGCCAAAGATAAAACTAATCCATATTATTTCTACAAAGCTAAATATTCCTCAAATTAGTGATAGATAGATAGATAGATATGTAGATAGATCAGTCGTGTAAGCATTATTTGACTTATTGGATTTCTGGCCACAGAAAAATTATGAAGAAGCTTCAGATATATGAGACAAACGAAAAAAGTCTTAAACTTATTAAATTTTCTAATCAACATGATTTTAGTTTACAGTATCCTTTGTACTGTATTTTAAAAACTTTACATCCATAAGGGCATGAAAGATATTACAGAAAAAATAAGACCCCCCCCCTCCCTGGGTTCAAGTACAATGGTATTATTACTCTGCAAATGTGATTTTTGTCTTTGTATCCCCACTGTCTTGGAGTTACCTAATAAATATCTGTTGAATAAAAAAAATTTATTACTACACTTTGAGTCTCGTCATCAAGCCATTTTGGATCCCCCTACCAGAATGGATTTTCATCCTAGACATCTCTATCTCTATCTTTTATATAAGAACTATTCATACTATCATTAACCATATGGTACTTACTAATCACTAGCATCTCAAAGTAAGGGCTTCTCTTTCCTAGAGAAGATAGAAATATGCCCATGCCTTTGTAGGGGGTCTAATTAAAATGACTCTTGAGGTGGTCTTAACTTTTTCCAAGGTATGATACAAATGGAAAAGTTATGATTCAAAAATAAAACAAAAATTTTTAAAGCTATCTAAATGATTTTCATCAGTTTAGTGCAGTAAAACAGTAGATGTTTTAAGTTAAGAGTATATTCTTGAAAATAACATTCATAATTCAGTTCACCTTCCTGTTGGTGTTGTCTAGTCTTTTCAGTTGTGTCCAACGTTTCCTGACCCCATTTGGGGTTTTCTTGACAAAGATACTGGAATGCTTTGCCATTTCTTTCTCCAGCTCATTTTACATATAAGACAAACAGGGATAACTGACTTGCCCAAGGTCACACAGCTAGTAAGGTTTGAACTCACAAAAAGGAGCCTGCCTAACTTCCAGGTCTGGTACTTTATCCACTATACCACCTAACCGCTCTTTGCCTCTCTAAGTACACATTTTTTAGAATACAGTTAGGATGCTACAGAAAAGAGAAAATGAATCTTCTTTGTGTCAATTAGGAAGCCTGTGTATAGGCAAAGAAGAATATTCCTAATAGTAGGAACTACTAGAAAGCTGACACTATTTACTACACAGTGCAAGGGCCTTCATAGAGTATGCTTCAATACAGTGGTAAGTCACAAGTTTCTCCACAAAATTTTGGATATTAAATTATTACTGAAAAAGGAAAATTCATAAAAAAATTTTTGACAAATATTTTACTTACCTAGTACACGTAGCATAAGTAGAGTAATCCCCAAATAAACAAAACTTGCCTGTTACACTTCCACACTAACCCTAAAACAGGTAAGAACTTGAACTCAGAGAAATCAACAGAAACAGCTCTTCTCATCAAAGGGAAAATGTACATGTGGGGATCTCCAGTTTCTCCCATAGCGTTGCCATCTTACTTGTTCAGCATGCTGTCATTCCTCACTGCAGACTCTTTTGTTGTGAGAAAAACATGTTGGAGAACTGCTGATGTCACATGTAAATAAGATCTTAAAATACAGCACCAGGTGACTAATGTGGAACCACATACACAGTGGTCCAACTCAATGAATGTTTTAAGATATTAAATGGAGTGAGAACAGACAGAAGGGCTGATAGTTAATACTGTAATACTATTTACTCTTGTTTGTATTACAATCACTTTGTTGCTACATATCCAACATGAAAATTCCTCTGTGTTACTTCACACACAGCTATGTTGGAGTTAGGTAGGGATATACACTATATAGTAGATATCTATGCAGTCAACATGTTATTTCCACAATAGTAAAAAAAAATGTTTAAAAATTTCTGGTGAATAGCCTCAAGGTGGCAACTCTCTTCCCTTTCTCTGATACCTAAAACTCACAAATCCTGACACATTAGAGGCAAGACTGAGTAACCACCTTTTCTTTTCTCCAACTTTTTTTCTCAGCAACAAGCTATGTGTAGTATTTTCAGAAGTATATCTATTGCTTATAACACATTAATTCAAATACAGTCCTTTCTCCCCCCAAAAAATTTTATCTAGTTAGTTGAGAGAGGATCATGGGATGACAAGTAGGGTCAAATTTTGTGGGGTTTCATGGTACTTTTTTCTCGAATAATTTACCAACAATGACATAGACCTTTCACAGTCATGGACATACTAAAAGTTATCCAGGCTCAGTGAATGCTTTGGTTCGGTGGTCTCTCAAAATAACACGTAATAAGCCCCAATTTTTATTTTTGTTAACCAACTAAACAGAAGACAGCTTAGATCAAAGTAAAATAAGTTGACTTAAACTATAAAACAAAATAAAGGATGAGGAAAATTTCTCCCAAATATTCAGGAGACACCACCAATGGGAAAGGGGATATTCACAGTCAAGGAACTTAAGAGAAAAGGGCAATACATGTGAGAGATGACATATATAAAGAACGCAAATAATCAGAAAACATGGGAAGCTATCATGACTTAAATTCCAATAATGACATTCCCACTGGGACAGTTTTTGTGTCCCTGTTGGAACACTAATATCCCTTTCTTCCTTAAAGCATCCCTAAACACAGCTACAGTTTTTGGTGATGCTTTTATGCTATTGTTTTATCAAATACTGGACAAGCCTGAGGTGTGGGGGTGGTAAGGGTGAAAGTCTCCTGTCAGACTATTTATTATTTCATTTGCACCGTTTTCTGCCTGTGTCTGAACTGCTCTCTGTTAGTTATTTACTGTTGTTGTTGTTTGTTAAATTATAGCTTTTATGAAGCTTGTAGAGGTTGGGAGTCTATCTGCTTTCACACACTCTGACAATCTCAGAGGCTAAATTACCTTTTCTATAATTCAGACCAACAAAAGTACTCAACAGCCAGCCAAAGAATCCCTTTTAAGCTCCTGCTTTAGGTTCCTGCTCCTTGCACTCAATCTACTATTTGAATTAGAGTGGGTAAATTCCTTTTAGCTCCCATAATTCCCCTAGCCATTCCATGGAAATCACTCCTAGGATGTGATTCATTTCACTTAGTAAGGCTAAAAAGGGAGATTGGCCTTTAAATTAATATAATAACTAACATATATGTAGCTGACTGTGTGCTAGGCACTGTGTTAAGCACTTTATTTTTATTATTTTGTTAGATGCTCACAACAGTTCTAGGCGGTAGGCAATATTATTATACCCATTTTATAGAGGAGGAAACTGAGGCAAACAGATGTGAAGTCACTTGATCAGTGTAATACAGCTCGTGAGTGTGTGAAGCTAGATTTGAATTCAAGTCTTTCTGACCCCAGGTCTGAAGCTACCTCCAAGGTACTACATAACTGCTTCGATGCCACCCACCTGCCTTCATACTTTCCTAAAAGCAATGAAGTCTTGGTCCTCCCTACAAGATTAAATTAAAATACCTTCCCTCCCATCTGTAAAGCCAAAGATATTTAGATATCTATAGTGCATTTACTTGCAAGGTCTGTAATTCCATGAACCTTGAAATGAATTCATATAAAAAGTAATCATCACTTGCTAAGGTCTCATGGGGTGTGATGCTGGTATCATGCAAAACTAGGAAGTCATATAAATAGGCTAAAATAGGATCATGGTATTATATGGAGAAATCATTAAATTTTAAGAGGTGGGGCTTTAGAGATTATCTAGCCCAACCCTGTTTTGATCCAGTTGAATTATATATTTCTCTAAAGCAGGGTTTCTTAACTTTTTATATGTGTGTCATGCCCCTCTGACGGTCTCTTGAAGCCTATGGGCCCCTTCTCATCATAGTTTTTTAAATTCATAAAATAAAATGCATAAGATTGAAATGGAAACCAATTGTACCTAAGTATAGTTATCAACACATTTTTTTTAAGTTCACAGGCTTCAGACTAAGAACCCCTGCTCTAATGATTGTGAAATGTAAAACACAGTTTCCCTCAAACCATATCTGTCATGCAAGGTTCAGTTCACTATAATACATATTTAGGTACAGTCATTCAGCAAAATAGAGAAATTTCAAGTAATTGATAGAAAAAAGAGACTTGGACGGAAGCTCTATTTTTGGCATTCATTTAGGGTTATAGATCCAGAGAGCTGAAAGTAGACCTTAAGGATCACTCCTTCCAACTTTCTCTGTAAAAACAGATGAGGAAGCCTAGGCACAGTAAGATGAAGCAATTTGCCCAGGAATGCACACACAGGTCCTTAGCCAGGTCCGTAGACTCTGACACCAAAAACAGCACTATTCCCATTATACCAAGCCATCTCCTTTCTTAGATAACTGAATAATGACTTAATCTTCTTCTCCTGTATCTGTTTCCTCTTATGAAAGATAAGAATAATAGAAATGAATTGTGATTCAGAAGCACCAATTTAGATATTCAGTTGAATGCTTCTAAAGAGCATGATCACTCACTCCCCATGCAAAAACGGTATTTAATGAATAAAAAGCTTGTTGATGACGATAAACTTCAGAATATAAAATAATGTAGAAGCATTTCATCACCACCATGGCAACACATATAGGTTATTCCACAGGTCCCTGAAGAGAATTATTCTGCTATTCTGTATGGAGAATTTACATTGCACTGGGGAACACTCAGTAAGCTGATGATGTGCTTCTTTGGCTGAAGTAAAATGAATGTCTTTCTCTGGGACTTCATGAGATAAGGTTTCGAGTATATCATAAGTACCATCTTTTCTACAGGGAAGCTTTTCATCTCTAACGGCACTATGATGACTTATTTTAAGTGCCCCAAAATGTTACCTCCATGAGGAAAAAAAAGGCCTAGCCCTTAAAGCTTGCAGCTACATTGACTGTCTTGTAGTGGAGACAAGAAGAATACATTACAATCCCATGGAGTATGCCACTGACCTTAGAAACATTCAAACTAAGTGGTTTCATGATAAGGAAAATTCAGAGGCATAAATGGTTCCTATATCACACTTGGGACTCATAGGAAGTCGATATTCATCTTAGGCCAGATCTTGGTTCCTTTTCCACAGAGCAGCAGACTTCCCATTTTTGACTTTCAAAGGAACTCCCTTGAGTTTAACAAAAAAAAAAAAAAAAAGAATATCTTGACTGAGTTCCAGGAATACACATGCATGCACAAGCATATATTCCCACTTTCCCTAACCTTTTTAGTTCAAGGAATTTTAAAAAATACATTCATAAAAATATAAATTATCTAGAATTCACACACACAGCTCTGTAAAATTTTTAAAATGCCATAAAATATAGAACTTAAATCAGATTCAAGAAGTTTTCATAAATGAAGAAAATGGTTGCTTTTAGCAATTCACAGAATGTAGGCACTATTATTAACAACTAATACAAGGAAGCAATGGGGTATATTGAACAGACAGCCATTCTTAGAATGAGGCCAACCTTGGATCAAGAACAATTTCTAATACATACTGTTTGTAGAACTCTGGGCATATCATTAACCCCTTTGTGACTATGGAAACTGCGGAACACAACATAAATTGCAGGAGAAGTAGAGTTCTTCTACTGGCATAGTAAGTTTCTTTCTCCAGAACTTCTTACATTGATGAAATTACAGGTCTAGATTAATCCACTAATAAATGGATGAATGAATGAATAAGATCACCAACACTGGAAATAATGACCAGTAAAATTAATTTTAAAATAATCTTACATAGAATATTCACTATATTGAAGCCTATGCAAATCTAAAAATCAATCACCAGGGAATCATTTAATGGCTTGTTATGTGCCAAAAGCAAGAAAAAAATGAAATAGTCTTAATTTACATGGAATTCGTATTCTAATAGGGAGATACAAATGCATGCACACACACACACACACACACACACACACACACACACACACCTCTCTTTAAGCCAAAAAAGGGAGTTTTGATCTAGAAGGCAAAGGGGTATTGAGTGGAGCCATAAGAATGTAGATAAAATGTATCTTTCTAAGGGCAATGGGGATTACTAAATACAGTGGGTTATTGTAAGTTTTCACTGACTCCTCCACCAGTGCCTCCACAGCAGAGTAGAGTCCCAGGACTAAGTGGATTGATTTGGATTGATTCTCCTTTACCTTGGGAGTAGCACATGGCCTTTGGGGGTTGAGGTCAGGTGGGTGATGATGTTGAGCAGTCGTAGTGCTGGGCAGATGATAAGTTGCTTACACTGGGGAGGCGCTGATTAACATAGTCTATTTTATTTCCCTTTTGATAATAATTTGGCAATTAAGTATTCTGTATAACACCTTGTAGTCAATATGGTAAACTGATATGCAGTTTTTAGTACAAATAAAATAATGAATAACCCAAGAAGGTATTGGACAGTTTTTATCCAGTGTTGTGGGTTTTTTTCCAGTTTAATCAAAGATTGCATCACAACTTATAAAAATAGCTACTTTTCAAGTTTAAATAATTTTCATTTACTATGTGTAGATTAAAGTTAAGGTGACAATCAACTTTTATATAAAAAGTATAAATAATAACAGAATTTGTTTAAAAAATACAAAAAGAATGTGAGGGACATGTTTGTAGATGACACTTGGTTGATACATTAAACCCCAGAATACTGAAGCATCACATCAGATGGATACACAACCACGTATCAGTCTAACAATCCACATAAGAACACTCAAATGGATGAAGAATGCCTATTGCCTAGAATATGGCATGCAGTTGCATTAGCAGACCAAATGAATTAGAATTCCAAACTATGTATCTTGGACGGGCACTGAAATCAAAAAATGATTCACATTCAAAATTGATCAGGAAAAAGAGAATAGGCTATGCTGTGTTGGGGAAATTGCATGGTATGAGAGTTTGTTCCCCATCTTCTAAAAGGCTCTGATTTCTTCATAAGGAATAAATGTTAAGTGCTTGGGGCAGTCACTCAGAAAATATTATATGCAAATGACTATTCCGGCAGTGTAAATACAAAGAGAACTAAGAAGAGATTATAGAAATGTTTCTAGGGTTAGTAAAAGATTCAAAAAGAAATCCGGAATTTCCTTTACTCTCATCTACCTGTCCAAATCCTAACCATCCTTCATTTGCTGTCTTTGTTTCTATCTCTCTTACTCTCTTTGTCTCTCTATGCAAATATATATACACACATAAATATATGTATATATATATACATAAATATATGTATATATGTGTATATATACACATACATATGTGTATATACAGACACACATATATACATATTACGCACACACACAAACACATTTTTAAAGTGAACCCAAGGTAAGGTTTTTTTGTTTTGTATGTGCATATGTATATGTGTGCGTACATACATATATAAATCCATTTACACAAATGCATATATACATTGTATGTACACAAAACAACAAAATACTCACCATGGGTTTATTTTTTAAAATTTTTATTGATATTTTTATTTTATTCATGTCACTGTACTTTTCCCAGTATATGTAATAAAGAAAAATAACCAAACCATATGAACTGAAATCACAACTATATCTGTCAATGTATCACATATCTGGTATCTGTTAACCCCCACATCTTCTCTTCCCAGAGAATCTGTCTTCTGGAGTACTAGTCATTTCATTTTACCTGAGTACATCTATCTTTTGACATAGGACTGGTTCATATATCTTTTGATGCCAAAGTATAAATTCTCATTAGACATATATTGATCTGTGCTTCTTTGAACATAATGACATTTCAAGAAGCAGAAATTACATCAACAAAGACAGAATAGCCCTTGAAAGATTAGCTAATGAAATGGTGCTTCAACAGAAAGGAATAAATGACAGCAGATAAGGCCAGTGACATCAACAATAGTTCACCTCCAAGATGACTAGTCCTGCTTCCTGTCCTATAGTCATCACCTAGGAAGCAACTTTTGTGAAGAAAGGGCTAATCATCCTCACCAGCTGCTGCCCAGCTGCTGCCCATGTGGCCAGCAATAGATCTAGCTGAAACAGCATATACTCTGAGAGAAAGATGTTACCTTCCTAACCTCTCTTACACCATTCCCTTCTCTCCTTGAACACTAAAACCACCATAGTACAGACCCTCATTTCTTCATACCTGGACTACTGCAAGTTTGCTGGTTGGTCTACCTGCCACAAGTCTCTACCCACTCTAGTCGATCCTTTACTAAGCTGTAAAAGTGATCTTTCTGAAGGATGTCTAACCACATCATATGCCTCCTCAATAAATTATAATGGTTCTCTGTCTCCTCCAGAATCAAATATAAAATCTTCTGTTTGGAATTCTAAGCCATTCATAATCTCTACCTGTCCAGTCTTATACCTTATACTGTCTCTTCTCCCCAGTGTACTCTTCAATCCAGTGACATTGACCCATCTGCTGTTTCTCAAACAAGATCTTCCATGTTCCATCTTCAGGCATTTTTACTTGCTGTCCTCCATGTATGGATACTTTTCCTCCTCACCTCTGACTCTTGGATTCTTTCAGGTTGTAGCTAAAATCTCATCTTTCCTGATTCTTTTCTCAGTTAATCATTTCCCTTTTATCTAGTATATAGCTTGTTTGTACACAGTTGTTTGCATATTGTCTCCTCCATTCAACTGTGGGCTCCTCAAAGACACAGACTATATTTTATCTCCCTTTGCAGCCCTAGCATTTAGTAGAGTGCCTGGTTTATAAGAATAGGCATTATATGAATTTTTATTGACTGACAAGAGATAGTATGCACCAGACTAATTAAAGTACTGCCATCACATCTACCACCACCTCCAGTTACTGATTCACCACTACCAGTTTAAGCATCTATGCATCACAGTGGACAGAGAACTGGGTTGGAGGCAAGCAATCCAGAGTTCAAATACCACTTATGATATTTACCAGCTGTGTGACCCTGGGCAAATCACTGAATGTCTGTTGCCCTCATCAATATCATCCTCAACCATAAAACAGAGATAATAGCACCTACGTTGTAGGACCATTGAGCTGGGAACTTCAAAGTGTTTAATGCAATGATTGGCACCCAGTCAGTACTATATAAGTGCTTCCTACCTATCAAGCGCTGCCTCCCTGACCTCTGTAATAGCCCCAGCCACTGGAGACATGGAACAGAATATTTTCAGCATCAGTGTTCCTGGCACTGTAAAATAAGTCAACATAAGAAACGGTCACGGTTTTCTCAGTGGGAATGTCATTAAAGAAGGTTCATTACAGCAGTTAAGAACGAGACTTTTTCATCTGACTTGAAGATGAAACCTTAAAATGTTGGTTTTCCCCATGAGAATGTGAATTCCTTGAGATCAGGTACTGTCGCTGTTTTTCTATTTGTATCACTGATACTTGGCACATAATAAAAAAACTTAATAAATGTGTTTTTTTTATTCATTAAAAAATAGGTATATAAGGTATAGTACCAAGCAAATGAGGCAGAGGTCAGAAGGTGCCAGGCACTTTCCCTTCACAAAGTGGTTGGACATTGAACACACATGTACCCAGTGTGAAAAGGACAGGAGGAAACCAATTAGACAGTGAAATGTCATCACATACCATCTGCAATGATATCTTAGAAGAACCAAGGTAACAAAAGAGAGGTCTCAGTATTTACATAACAATTACAGACTAAAATGTCAAGACAGCATTGTTTAAAAAGAAAAGATGTGAGGCACTCTTGGTATGTATTATAAGGAGACTTGATAAAAAAATCAAGACAGGTAGTACAACTAAAAAATGCTTATACTAATCAATAACAACCTAAAGAAAGAGCATGCGGTGGCACCATTAGAGAAAGTGAAAAATGTTAAGAGACAGAGAACAACATCATAAAGATATACAGACTCCGAAAAATCCATATGCCTAGTCCAGTATACTGATTAACTCTAGTTTTGTCAATATCTAGTCACAGGAATAATCTGATATATTGGCCTTTTAGAAACAATGTACTACACTGAACCAGGATAAAAAATAACATGTTAAAATATGCACTTTTTTTTTTGGTGCCATAATCCATACTTCAAAGTGCATTCAGCTCAGAGGCAGGAAGAAAGTCCTTATAAAAAAGCTCACAACCTTACATCTTTCCCATTTACATTTAAAAGTCTTCTATTTCAACTTGTTTTTTTTATTCCATATCTATAAATCTACAGAAATCTTTCAGAAGCTTAGTGAAGTTTCACAAAAGCTTCCTTAGCCAGTCTAACTATATACTTCAGAAGAAGTCTTAGTAGAATTCAATAAATGGGATAAAAAGTAGATACAATGGATGTGAAATATCTGACTGCACCTAGATTAATTATAAAATAATGGATATTTTTCCCTCACCAGTTATTCCTCAAAAAAATTTTCTACTTTTCCTCCTTTTTATAATGTATATCTATATCTATACTTAGGTATGTATTGTACTATCGTTTTTGGTATCACAACAACATTAATTTCAATACATAGCAGTTATTGTTACTGAGTATTCAAATTATAGTATTCTAAGACTACATCTCACTAGTATTAGTATAAAGAACGCAGAGTATCAAAGTATTTTAACAAAAATGCTAAAAGCCCTAAAGAAGACAAAAATATCATGCAGTTGTTAAATTCACACCATTTCACTACTCAAAAACTTCCGGTGTTAACCCAGTAAGGACTAGTTAAAATGCAAACACAATAGTATGACATTCAAAGATCTACACAAATAGGTAACAACCTACCCTTCTAGTCTGTTGTTGTTCAGTCTTTTCTGACCCTTTGTGACACCATTTGGGGTTTTCTCAGCAAAGATATTAGAATGGTTTGCCATTACCTTTTCCAGCTCAGTTTGAGGAACCGAGGCAAACTGGGTTAAGTGACTTGCTGGAGTCACATGTCTAATAAATGTCTGAGGTCATATCTGAACTCATGAAGATACGTCTTCCAGATTCTAAACCTAATGCTCTACCCACTGTGCCACCTAGCTACCCTTTTAGCCCTCTATCATACCCATATACTCTGGAATACAGCCAAAGTATTTTTAGCCTGCTGAATAAATCCCACAAGCTCCTTTGTCTGTGCTAATATAGCTCAAACTGGCCCTCAAGCCTTAGAATACAACGAAAATTCCATATACCAGTCTTGCAAGAGCCATGCCATATATCACTTGTTCCACAAAGCTTTGCTCATATTCCCAAAATGAAGTAGTTTCCCTTTCCCTGTCCTCCTGTAAGGTCTCCCATTGCATCCTGGGCCATCTCCAATCATCCTGATGAATATTAGACCACTGGACCCAGATGGCTCAGGAGAAGACAGTGAGGTTGGTGACTTTGCACGGCCCTCCCTCACTCAAATCAAAGTTAACTGCAAGTCATGTCATCATCTTGATGTCATAGTCCTCTTCAAGAACGAAGGACAAAACACAACAACCTCCTTTAGCACTGTGTTTATCTTTTTCTAATACATTAATCATGCTTTATTTTGAATTATGCTTATTGGACTTAACCCTCTTAAAGGACTATGAGGCCTGTGAACACAGAAACATGTCTGCATGCAATACTGTACTTTTCACATAGTCAACATTAAATTAATAGCCATTTAATGGAACAGCATATTTTGGCATAATCATTCTCATTAATATCATCATCATTATTTCAAATAACACATTAACTCCATGGTAGAAAAGACGACTTTCAAAACAAGTGAGTTTACTGTTACCTAGGTGTCTGATTCAGAACAAGTTCACCATGAACAAATGTGATCTCAAGTTGTATGTAAGCTCTTAAGAAGGTAGCAAGGCCTTAATAGGACCAAAAAAAAAGTAATTTTTATTTTTTTGTGAGACTGTACATGCTTATATCACCTGGTGCTAGACATAAATAATATAGTATTAGGCTAAAGATGTTACTTCTTTTTCAAAACTTAAACAACTTCCCAAAGAAAGAACAACTCAAGACAACGTGAATTAAGCCATGAGTCTGTGTTACGTTAGAAAGCCAAATAATAAAATAATTGGAGTTTTTTCCAAAAAGGAAAAAAAATGGCAGAAAACCTCACAGTAACCTCTTGTTTATATAACACTAACATTACACTCACAGTGTAAAGAAACCACTGCAATCAATAAATCCTTCCAGCACAAATATTTCTTTCAACTAATAAAGTTTCAGATAAGAAACCTTATGGCCACTCATTATTTTATGACCTTGACTCTGTCAAGGTTTTATAAATGTAGGACTATCATATCTCAGTGCCTGAAGCAGCTTGTTTTTTTTGGCCATGGTTGTGTAACAATCCTTATGGACAGGAAACCAGCTGTGGAAAAGTCTACACACTGATAATTTTACATTATTTTCTTTCTCTATATCATATCTCCATTTGGTTGACTCCAGGAGAACTCTTAAACAATGGCCAATAAAACTAGGGAGTCAAGCTGTTATCAATAAACTTTAGTTTTTTAACTAGCACATTGATTAAGGTATATGAGGAGGTTTTTTTTGGATTAGCAAGAATAGAGAAAAGATAAAATCCAAATAATAAAAGAAAGCAGACATGCTAATTAAAATAATAATAATAGCAGTAAATTAAGACTTCTAGAATAAAGGAAAATAGTTCATGCTTGGAAGAATTAAAAAGTTTGGTTTAGTTCCAATATATGTGCTTAATGGAGGGGGAAATGGTGGCAAGAGGCATAGCTCTTCCTCAATGAACATCCTGCACTGTTTTCTAAGTTGATTCTTCAAGTATCTTTATTCTGTACTCCTCTCCAATGATTCACATATCTCATCTGAACTCTCTGTCTCTGTGTTTAGCTCAGTGAACCGCAATCAGGAGGTGCTTAATAAATGTCTGTTACATTTATATTTGTCAATAGCATTCTCTTGCTGTATCAGATTGCTTTGGGAGGCAAACTATTCAGAATCTAAGTAGGTGATTTTCTATTATATTCTACCCTGGTCCAGAAACATGTTACAGATTTGTGTTTCATTTTAGGGTCACATTTTAGGCAAGTCATTGACAAGATGTCACACAGAGAGCATCCAGGAATCTATTTGCTAATTCAGTGCTATTCCTGCTATCAAAAACAATAAGTAGATTTGTCTTTGAATTCCAAAAATTTGCATTAGTGATTGTGTACACAAGTATCACATGTCTACAGTGTTCATATGGCTGCCTCTGGAACGCTTTCAGCACAACAAAATAGGCTATAGCAGGTCTTAAATTTTTTTGTTGTTAGGTGTCCCTTCTGGTGAAGACTGAACCATCTCTAAGAGAAAAAAAAGTGTTTTTAAATAATTAAAGAAAATGCTAAATTCCAATTAGATGTTAGTGAATATATACATATATATGCAAATATATGTATATATGCACATGTATACACACAGATATATGTGTGTATATGCACACACCTACACACATTTATCCTCATCCACAGATGACTAAATCTTTCCACAGATCCTTTGGGGATCCATGGATCCCAGGTTAAGAATCTTTTGTATATAGTAAAATAAAAAGGTCAGGCTACAGTAATACAATAAAGATACTATTCACATGCTGTTTGATATTTTTTTTACAAGATACTGGAATATTCATGTGAAAATGAAAGGACATAACCTGAGAGCTTACATTCACAACAGTAGCACCTCCAAGAGTTGTTGGCTAGGATTCCAGTGCAGTCACTCCAAAATCCAGTCTCTCTTCCACAAGAAGGGGAAGTCAACCTGTTATATAGGATTCAAATCCACGTGCCATATAGGTCAGTAACTTCTAACTGTATGGCCTCACAGGGTCATCATAAAAAGTCTTTCTTAGGGGACCTGGAAACATTGAAATCAGTTCTTTCAAACCTGACAATCTTCCCATTTGTTGGCATACTTCAAGATATGCTTTAAAAAGATTCTCATTAGGGCAAAACTGGTCAAGCAATTAGTGATTTCCTAGTGACAAGCCTTAGATCATTTTGCCAGAAGCAGGAAATACCAGGATAGGACACTCCCACTAACTAAATTTAATATTTAAACATTACAAGCAAAGCAGCTGCAGAATATATGTAATAAGGGCCAACTACATGACAAGCATTTATTTACCTACCTAATATATGAGGATGGTGAGAGGATTTTAAAATATGCCATATAAAAATTGATTGAAGGAATTGAGGATGTTTAGCCTTCAGTAGAGAATATTCAAGGAGCTGGAGGAGGGAGGTGTCACCAATGGCCCTCTTTAAGAATTAGAAAGGCTATAGAAAGATTATGCTTTTTCTTTTTAGCCACAGTGGACAAAACAGGAACAATGAGTAGCATGGTGTAAGACAAAGCTTCCTTAATATTAGGGCTATCCAAAAGTGGAATGACAAGCTTCTGGAAAAAGTAGGTACTCCTTCCTTAAAATAATTTAGACAAAGATTTTATTCCATAAGTATTTATATATAGGTGAAAAATTATATTCATGGTTAGGGTGTATATAATGTAGAGTGCTAGACTTTGATCCAAAGACCTAAGATTCAGTATCAGTCGTGATATTTACTAGATATGTGACCTCATAGAAGTCATTTAATCTCTGAGCCTGTTTTCTCATCTGAGAAAAAAATGGTGATAACACTACCTACCACACTGGATATGATAAGGATTAAGTGGTATATGTCCTTTACTCCTGGAAAGGCCTTTGTAAATCTTAAAGTGCTATAAAATATGATCTGACTATTATGAAGAATAACACATCACCATTATTATTACATAGCAGTCAATTATATATGTGTATATATATTAAATATGTATACAAAATACACACCTATATGTGGAAGTAGATATACCTATGTTTATACATACACATATAAGGAGGTCAATGTTTTTTTTTTCTCTAAGCAGTAATTATAATTCCATTACTTCTTTTCCCAAAGCTTCTTCCTCCTCTGCCTTTATTGGAATCCTCTATTCATCAATTCAGTTTGTCCCAGCTCCAAATAACCAGTTTCAATCTCTGCAATGTTACCACATTGTTTACCAGCTAGGAAACATTGACAACAAAGAGAATCATACTTTTTTTTTCTTTTTAATAAATTCCCTTAAGTTATTGGCTTTACTGTCAAAGTGTACTGAGCTAATCTTAAGGTTTAAGTCATTCTTAAAAATTGTACATGATAAGAATAGAGAGTTAAATTGGGCCAAGAATATGAAGGGCCTTGAATGGAAATGTAGAGTTTGGACTTTGTTATAATAGTTCATTATATCATGAAAACAAAAAGGGACCTCTGACACTTTTTTGAAGAAGTCCACTAAAACTTGCTTGTATACTAAGAAAAAAAAACATAATAGCTAATAGCTAAAAAAAGTACTTAAGCTAATAGCTTACAATAGATTTTAATAGTAATAATTACTAAGTACAAGTAATTAATTAATTATATACTAAATCCTTCGTAATTTATTCATTCACTTGTTAAACACATATTGACTACTTGGTGATTTCACAGAAGTAGAATAGGAGAACTCAGGTCAGAACCCTGAGTCTCAGATGTTACATTCCACTTTGTACATTTATTCTGTGTTTTTTGTTGTTTTTTTGTCCATATAACAAATCACCCTATCCATCAGCCAACAAACATTTATTAAGCCCATATTACACACCAGGCATTTTGCCAGTCCTAAAAAACTATAAATTAAATGAAAGAAAGAACTGTCTCATTTAAATTTTTTACTTCTATGGTGTCTGGCATAAATCTCAGCACACAGTAGGAATATTTTATGAATTAAATTATCTTGAATCAGGACTTTAAGCATGTCCTTGGTGAAGGATACCACACAAGCAAGTCACATTTAATTGGCATATTTTTCAGGAATATTTGTGGTAACTATTACATTACAAGGCTACTATTTGCTTTCAGTTAAAGAGAGATTTCAAAAAATATATTCAGAGCTATTAAATGCTACTGCCATTATCTGACCTTGAACTGAATATGTTTCAAGTGTCAAACACACATTATTCATAAAGGATTTCATTCACTAAGATAGCATTAAAAAAATCTCGTCCTGAAGTGAAGTTGGCTCTAAACTGTAAGAAAAAATATCAGAAGAGTACATGTATTTGGATTCTTTGATTATATCACAGAAATCCTAACATTAGGTAGAAATATTTAATTAGTGTCAGTTTTATTCTATTACATCTTATTTACAGTTGAAATATCACCCAAGAGAAATGTTTCTTCAATTCTCTTAGTTTGTCAGGCAAATGCTTAATGTCTGACAGTTAGATAAAACATCACATACATATGTACAAGAATCTCCTTTTAATTCATTTAAGAACAGCTTTTTATGAACATTTGCATGTAAAAGAAGAGAAAAATCAAAGAATAGTTCCCCTTAACCCTCTTTTCCTGCACTACAATGTCTCTCAGATAAAGCTATTCTATCCCTCTTCAAATTTTCCTTGAGAACTTTGTCTGGATATCTCTTAGGCCCTTATCATACTCTATACTTACCTGTTAATGTGTTGTTTCCCTCATAGAATATATGTTCTTTACAGATAAGGATTATAAAATTTTTCATCTTTGTAACCCCAGTGCCTGGCGCATGGTAGGCACTTAATATCTATAGAGGTTTTTAAAAAACGTATTTAATCCATATATACATTCATATTAAATAATCTTTTCTTGCCCTAATCTATCATCTCATAATCATAAGGATATTTTCTCCACCAAACTAAGAATGGAGATAGAATTAATCTATGCTTCTCATACTGTATGACTATTTCTCTATGTTCTTTCATAAATCTTCCACAGAGCATACACCCACCACACAGGAGAGCTTACCCTTCTGATCTTTTATTAGTTCTCATGCATTAGGATAACTTTTATTCTACTTTGACCAACCAATTCTTGTCTATATATCCATTTCCTTAATAATGCCCTTTACATCTCTCCCCGTCTATAAATAATTGCTGATGTTGTGTTATGCCCTAAACATCCCCACGTGTATCCTCTCATGACTTTTGAGTTACCTATTAATTGTGATTCTTCTAAGACCCTCTTTTCCTATGATTCATAGTTATACAGCACCATTTGGAGACTACTGATCCTAGATCCCAAGAAACAGCATGAAATTTAAAAACCTGCATATTATTAAAATTAAATATCCCCAAATCATTATGAAAGTAAGGTTTAAAATTTGATTACCCTTCAGTTGTCCAGATTTTGTTAAATTTAAATAGGAATATACTATTTGCTCATCTGTAGAATTCTTCTGGATCATTTATACCCTCTCTTCTTGGTGTAATATATAGAAAACTCTTAATTATTCATCCAGAAACTATATACACTCCCTTAACAAATTAAGCATATAGAGCAAAAGTTTCCATTTGCTTATACAAGGCCTTTCTTTTTTCTGTGTATATTGAAATGCTTGTGTTTGTTGATGATTAAGTTCACAATAAAAATGCATTTTAAACAGAAGATTAAGTTAATTTGGTTTGGAAATAAAGGTCTTTGATGCAAAAAAAAAACCAAAACAAAACAAAACAAAAAACCATGTCTTAAATTAAGGTATATATTTTTAAAAGGGCATTTATCCCTAAAATGAAAAGGGACAAGAAAGCTAGACTATAATGAGTATTTTTTTGTTTTCTACTCAGTTGTGTCCCAAACCCCTTTAATAATGAATAAAAAAAGGCGGATGCCTACAATCAGACTTCTGAAGACACGGGAAGGAAATCACGCTACAAAAGCTAGTGGGAAAGTTATTTAAACACTCTCGGCTGTATAACATTTAGATTACATGAACTATTGCACTGGTTATTGCTCCCATGACATTAAGAAAATAACTGAAAGTTATTATAATCATTGCTAATAAATCCATTACCAATAATGTCATGAAGGTGATTGCTCAGCAGCAGCAGAGAAGAACTTACAGGTGCTTTCCTTTTTACAACTAGGATTATGTTCTCAAGCAACAGTTGTGAAATGACTTTCTGTTTGACACCCTCCCTCCATCATGTATTTGAATTCCATCACAAATGAAGAGCAACCAAGTGTTATAAACTAGTCAGAAATAGGTGGCTGGGAAAAACTATTACTATTAATATTCAGAAATGCAGTATTTTATTCACGCCCTTGGGTAGCTGGGGTTGAATTTCACCTCAAAGTGAATAGCACATGAAAGGATTCATAAAAAGCTCAGTTCCACTTGTAGAGTCACTTTTCAGGCTGAGAGCGGTGTGGTCTTTTTCCCTTCAGGTATGCAGCACGGGGCAAAAGGGCTAAGCATTATGGAATACAGTGATAAAGAACAGGGGAAAATCTTCAAGTTAGACACTTCTGCAATAGAATGATTCTGAATAAACTAAAAGAATGATTGTCAACCTAATGCTACTGGTCTCAAATGAGAGACAGACAGATGGCAGGTAATGGATTTCTAACACACATGTATCTAATCAAGAGATAAGTAAACTTAGTTCCATTTCATTGATGAAAATGACATCTGTAATGTTGGCTTCAATGGGGGTATTCCCCCCCCCCCGACATAGCCACATAACCAGGAGGAATTTTAAAATGGCTCTAATTAATTCTTGCTTGATCAAATGCTTTTCCTTAAAAAAAAAAACCACCAAATGGTGAAAAGTTTTTTTTTTAATATTCAATATACAAATGGATCTGCATTGACATAGATTTGTATTTGTCTCCATTGATGTAGGCTGTAATCCATTTATTTCTGCCCATCTTGTGCAACTCTGGTCTGAGTACTCCCATAAATTAAACATAAGGCAGATACTAGTATTCTTGAAGTCCTCTCTACTTTCCTCCGACATTCTGAAGCTGCCAGTGCAGAAATCCATATCTTTCTTTTTTCTCAGTCCCATGATCAGCCTATCTCTTCCTTGCACACATTTCCATGAAGTCATCTTTCTTTTCCAAAGCTGTTCATTAGTTATATGTAGCAGCTTTCTCACAAACACCATGGATCTCTTTATTTCCTTTTGTATGATATTAATTTCCAATTCTTCAGACTGTCATGTCTTTGTTTTAAATCCATACAGCAACGAACAGAATATTACTATTAAAAAGATGAACCTTTTTTGGGGGGCGGGGTGTTGTCATTACAGGAACTTGGTACTTCCTTGAAGACGATGTAATTAACATTCTTGGTCCAAGATGTTAGCCATTTGGATGATCCGTTGTCATGTTGATGGATGTGCTTTATAAATTATCAATCCAAATGCTTATCATAATCTAGACAATAGACATTCTTCATTCACTTGATCTTTCCTGTGTGTATGGTCAGGTCAAACTCTCTCAAGAGTTAATTCCCTGTTCCAAGGCACCCTGAAGTATTCTGTGCCCTGACACGACTAGCACAAGGTCACTTACAAACAGGAGCATTTGGAGGACCTTAACTTCCACAATGAAGATTTTTTTTCAATATGGGCTCTGCTTAATCTCCTCTGAATACATTTGGTGAATATACATCTCCCTATTTTATGCTTCATCTGATATTTATGATCAGCGGGCTATGGAACAGGATTATTTCTGTTATATCTTTCAAGGAATTTTGAATGATTTTGAAGTATGTATCAGAGACGCTTTGTTGGAAAAGACTTTTTAAGGTATCCTCTTACAGCACTGAATGAGGGTTGGTAGTTACTGATATTCTAAGGGATGTATTTATATTAGCCTAGAAATTCTGCATACTTTTGGTATATTCTTCTCCTTCAGATCCTTTGTAATTGAATTCCTCAATGCCCTCACAATTGTAAAGCCCTCCATCCTCTAGCATGAATCTTTTCTCTATTAATTTGGTCCAATTTATTTGTATTATGTGTCTTTTGTTTTTAGTGTTATTTCTCTTTCCCCAATAAGAACATACACAATTGTGATGTGGGGGCTCTGCTATCCTTGGTTGTGAAAAAAAAAGTGTGTTAGAAAAATTTGTATGCATCTTTTCCATTTTTCATTCTTCAATGCCCTCAAAATGATTTTGCTTAGTTTGATCTTTTGGCAAACTTCCTTTAAACTGGTTTTGCCCTCACTGCTTCTATATTTATGAAATGATACTGATCATAACTATCTATCACCCTTCCTTGTAAGATTTTAGAAAAGAGTTTATATTCAAAACTTTATACTAGTGTTGCTTTAATAAGATAGTTTACTGTTTGGTAACTAATATGCTTTCTGGGGTTTTTTAGTATTCCGATGTCCACTGATTTACAACTGGTTAAACATTTAAAAATGTCGTAATTATTGTTAATGTCATTTTTGTTACATATTGCCCTTTTCACGAGCAATTATTTATTGAAATAACTCAAGATTTAGTTGTCTCAATTTCATTCAACATTTTTTTCATTATTATTATTTCTTTTCTCTGAACTTTGCTGTGAAAAATTGTGGTCAGATTATGTACAGACAACAAATCCCACATGCTGTGAAAAATTATCAATTAGAGTATTTTTCTGTCTTGATATATAACCAATTAATTTTTGTCATATAATTTAGTGTTTGTTATATTTAATAGCTATTATTTCTTTTCTTAAAGATGTGTATTATACAAAAGTATTAAGTATGTTTGTAGTCTATGTGCCTTTGGCTTCTCTCAAGCCTTTTATTTTTCTTTTATAAAAAATATTTTCTTGGTTTCATTCTTTTTTACATTGTTGTTACTTCCCAGTAACCGTATTTCTATAACTACCAAATAATCTGGCTTTCCTCAGGTTTTCTATCCAGTCATAGACGTTAGCCCAGTATCTCACATTCTGAGCACCAACAATCAAGTTACAATTAACAGTTGCCCTAAATAGAGTGTGGTTTTAAGACTCTGCTTCATTTTCTTTCATTCTGACAGGTATGGCAAAAGAAGTGAGGCATGAAGAACAAAGCAACATTTTGAATTTTTCTTTCTGCCATGACCAAAGTTTTAAAATACAGCTACAGTTAAAATATGATTTTAAAATACATAAATCTTTATTTTAATTTCTGAAATTTTCTCTTATTCTTACCCACAGTTTAAATATATTCAAAATAAAGTCATTGTTCAAAATTCTTAGTAGGCTCCAGCACCTAATTTAACTAGGAGTTTTCAGTCTTTTATTATTCTGACATCTACCTGGTTGGTGCCACATACCACTTATTCAAACATGCAACCACACACAAATACACATACACAGAGCTCCAGTAATGAAATCAGACTTTTCTCGTTTGTTCTAAAATTCCTTGCCAAATATACAGGTGCATATTAATTAGCAATGTGGGGAGTTAATGGATTCAATTATTTCATTTGAACCAGTTATTAGTCACTTCATTTCTCTATCATAAAAGTAAGAAAAAAAGGACAGAATATTTAAAGTAAAAGCAACTAATCAATGTCTTTTTTTGTCAAGAGGTTTGGGGAGGTTTTGGGAGACATTATTCCCTTTTTACATTATGACTATTATATTTTGTGATATTTAAGGCTATCTTACATACAATAGAAACACAATAAATGGAAATGTCTTTTGTACCACCGATGGGATTTTAAGGTAATTATAATGGGTGCATAAGTGGATGTAATTTATATTGCATGTAAGTTCACTGTGGAGGTGGCAGTGAATTATTTGCTGAGGGTACCACTTAGAGAGAGAGGTGTGTGATAATAGGCAGCTGCCACTGCAAGTTCAAAAATAGGAACTGAATGAACCAAAGGAGAATTTGGAAGAAATCTCTCAAATAATCCATAGACATTTCAATTTTGGTAGTACTGCACAAGTTGAGGAAGAGGGAGGAATGAACTGAAGCCAGAGAGGTACCAATCCTGGCTCCCTCATTGCCTGCATCTTTGTGGGGAAAATGAACAAAGTACATCATCCTTTTCTTGTTACACCACTCAGTGAGTCCCAAACAGCCTGAACTCTGAAGTGTGGTAAAGGGAATCAAATGTATGTCCATTCTGCTACTACTTTAGCCAAGTAACTGTACCAAATTGCCTTCCTAACTAATCCTGAAAAGGGGATAAAATAAGAATCTACTCTCTATGAAACACTGCATTATATTTGGGAGATGAGGATGGGGAGAAGAGGAAAATAATTTTGGAAATATGTGATTGAGTTGAAGAGAAAATCAAGGATAGGGAATTGGAAGAGAGAAAACAGAAGGAGTGGGTAAGAAAGGGCAAATTCAGATCGTTTGGGTAAACAGTCGTATATATGTGGAGGTATGAGAAAGGGAGGCAATCAACATTAACACAGGAAAGCAACTGCAAGGAGAGAGAGTTAAGAATTATCTGCTTTTCTCTTAAATATAATTTGAAAATGGCTAGTAATAATTGCTACTACATCTGATAATAAAAGAACTCATATAAAGCACTTGGAGGTTCAAAAAAAAAAGCTGCTGATAAACTGAACATACTTATTTTTAACTGTATTCTTAATTTTTTTCACAACAAAAATAAAAGATGTAAGCCTTTATTTACGATATATTATGCCATGTGGCACTACATTATCAAAACAAAATATTACAATGTGGGCTACACAATAAGCTACACATAGCCCATGCTAAGATATTTACCATTGGCTCAAGTTGACTATAATTCTGGGACTGATTTTTAGGGATGGCAATTTGTAGCCTTGGTTAATTAGAATGATCCTACCTAGCACATAAGGAGGGTCTGGGGACAACATGTATTTTATCAGCCTCTAGACCAAGGAGTCTTAATCTTTTTGGGACATGGAACCTACTAGTATTCTGGCAAAGCCTATGTACTCCACAGGTGAATGTTTTTAAATGAACAAAATAAAATAGACACAATTACAAAGGAAGCCAATTATATTGCAATAGAGTCTATATATAAAGGAAGACTGTGATTACATGCAATCTAGCAATGGATAAAGTAAAATACCTATCTTAATTTTGAAATTGTGATGAGCCAGCATCCAGGGGCAGAGTCAAGATGGCAGAACAGATGAAGCACTTAGCTGGCCCTCCCAACATTCTCTCCCAAACAATTTTAAAATATCAACTCAAATAGAAATCTAGAGAGGCAAAGCCTTTAACAAAAGATTAGAGTAGGACATTCTTCCAGCCCAAGAGGTTGGAGGGAGAGATGTATGACATGAGGATGGAGGCTGCCTAAAATGAAACATGTGGTGGAAGTAGGTGATGGTGACAGAAATTGTGAGGTAAAACTGTCCTGAGATCTTAGAACCAGAGGCTAAAATAGAAATGGAAAGAAACTACCAATCACCACCTGAAAGAGAGCCCAAAATGAAAACTCCCAGGAATGTCAAATTCCAGCGTTCCAAGACCAAAGAGAAAATACATCAAGTAGCCAGAAATCCAAACAAACAAACATTCAATTATCATTGAGACACAGTCACACAAGATCTAGTAGCTCCCAAGTTAAAGAAGCAGAAGTCTTGGAATATGTTAGTCTAAAAGCAAAAGAGTAGGGATTAGCACCAAGAATATGCTGTCCAGTAAAACTAAGTACAATTATTCAAGCGGAAAATGTGTATTTAATGAAATAGAGGACTTTTAAGCTTTCCTGATAAAAAGACCAGAGCTAAAGAGAATATTTTACTTTCAAATACAAGACTGAAGTATAAAAAGGTAAATATGAAAGAGAAATCATAAGGAATTCAATAAGGATAAACTGTCTACATTTCTATATAGGAAGGTGATACATGTAACTTCTAAGAATTTTATTATTATTAGTGCAGTAAGAAAGATTGGCCAAAGACAGAGGAGGCCAGGAAATGGTCAATTATGTTGGGATAATGTAAAAATATATGGATGAGAAAGAGGGATGCCTTGAGGAAGAATGGAAAAAATTATCTCACAGAAAAGAAGAGCAAAAGAAAGAGTTTTTACAGTGTACGGGAAAATAGTGGGAGGTTTCCAACGTTTGAACCTTACTCTAATCTAAATTGGTTCAAAAAAGGTAAATATATGTATATGTTCATGTGTATGTGTGTATACATACATATACATACATACACACTGATTTAGGCATAGAAATCTATCTTACCCAACAGGGAAGTAGAGAGGGGAAGAAAATAAGAAATAATGAGTTAGGGGATTGATAAAAGTGAGTTCTGAAAAAGGAAGATGGAGGTCAGAAGCAAAATAGACTTTAGAAGAGGAGAGAGAGAAAGGATGGGGAAAAGATGAAGGGAGAGGGAGAGAGGGAAAAGAAGAGGAAAAGAGACACTGGAAGAGAGAAGCAGAAGAAAACAGGATGGAGGAAAATACACAATTAGTAATCATAACTGTGAATGTAAATAAACTCACCCATAAAATGAAAGTGGATAACAAAATGAATTAGAAACGAGATTCTGTAATAACAATAAACTTGAAGCTCTCCAAATAAGATCAAGGGCAAAGCAAGAATGTTCATCATCACCACTATTATTCAATATTTTATTAGAAATTCTAATTATAGCAATACGGAAAGAAAAAGAAATTAGAGGAAATAAAAGAGGGAATGAGGAAACAAAACTATCCCTTTGCAGATGATATGATGGGATACTTAGAGAACTCTAAAGAACCAACTGAAAAACAGTATACTATTCTTAATGAACCCGATAAAAGTAATTAAAAATCTGGCTGAAACATTGAACTTTAGCAAAGTTGAAAGATATAAAATAAACCCACATGAATCATCAGGATTTCTTTATAACACCAACAAAATCTAACAGGAAGAGATAAAAACAGAAATTCCATTTAATATAAATTCAGACAATATAATATATTTGGTTATTTATTAGATAAAGTTAGTCCAGACAGTGTGTGTACACAATTAGAAAACCTTTGTGAAACAAATAAAGACAGATCTAAACAATTGGAGAAATATTAATTGTTCACGGGTAGGTTGAGCCAATAAAATAAAATTTTCTTCAACCATATTTACACCTTCGATACCATGTCTATCAAAATAACAAAAGATTACTTATAAACTTAAAATAATAATAACAAAATTCATCTGGAAGAACAAATAGTCAAGAAAATCAAGGGAATTAATGAAAATAAAGATATAATGACATAAATTTTTCAATCTAAGTTTACAGATATTCTGAAATCTAACTATGGACTCCTTGGAGACAGGTGGATTTCAAGTTATGACTACTTGTCCTGGACCATAAATCATATTGTGTTAGGAAAAGGACACTCCTTACACAAAAGTCTTATTCAGATGCGTTCATTGCCTATAGGAAGGACACGTGAGAGAGCAGTGATCTTCAAAGCTTGAGGAGCAGGAAAAAGATAGGGAGATCACTTACTAAGATTAAACTATAAATCATTTAAGCACTTAATATCCATTCCTAATATCAAGAGCAAGAACAACATGAGGAAATTGAATATTCAACCTAAATATGCTGTCGATACCAAAAATTTTCATATCACTAGATTTCCATATAAGTACCCAAGGCAGTGCTCCAAAGTTAGAGAGTCATTCTTCCAGGTCCCTTAACAACTTTTCAGGGACATTTCTGAGATGAGGTCTTCAGAGGACATGCCAGAAAGGTGAATCAGAAACGTACAGATGAAGACATCTGGGGCAGCAAAGAGAACAACTGTCATTTGTGCAGCAGAGAAGTGAAGCTGAGATGATCAATGAGATGGGCATGGGAAGCAGTCACAAAGGGACTCTGATGTGACAAGATTCGACAACTCTAGAACTTTGGGAAATATTCTGCAAAGGACATTTTTGGAAATGGAGATTTAATAATTCATTTGGAATTATTTGATTAATCTTTCCCTATTAATAAACTTCCCTTAAGTATATTGTGAATAGTGCACTTGAAGTTATATAATTATTGCCAATATGCTAGGGTGTTCATTTAAAAAATTTTTTCCCCAGATTTCTAGGTAGAGATTTCAGCAAAGAGAAGTGTGAATCCTCACAACATTAACCTGGGCCCTTTGTATCACAGATATTTCTCTAAGACTTGAATTATGAACAGAAAAGGATTACATTATTAAAATACACTTATTCTAGTAACTGCAATAGTGGGGTGTTTTATTTTGCATTTATTTTAGGGCCCTGAATTATTTTAACAGCTTTTTATATGCACACGACTACTGCTAGATTTTATTTAAATTAAAGTTTCCAGACATTGTCTAGGTGAAAGCCAAACTTGCATACTGTACGATACAGCTCTTTTGGCCATATACATTATTATGAGATGTCCATGAGATAAGAAATCTTGCTGAAAGAAAGCTAGATATTTTGCAAACCCAAATGCTTTATTTTCTTTACATAACCCCATCATTAGTTACCCTTAAACATAAATTATCTATAGTATCACAGACTCTGACCATCATAATAGAAAGTAACATATAAATCTTTCATAACATGGAGCATATGAGAAAAGAACATATGACAGGCAGAAAACAATTTTCTATTGTAAAATAAGAATCTGTCTTCTCTTAGGATTTCCACAAGCTATCTTGGTTTATTTTATAAAAAGTTTATTTTTCATTGTGAACTTAATCATCAACAAACACAAAACATTTCAATATACAAAGGAAAAGAGAAAGGATTATGTAAGTAACTATGAGCTGTCACATACAATTTGGTTTTTTCCAAAGAAATCTATACAGCTATAGATTTTTGGTTTATTTTTTCTATATATTCTTTCCAAAATAGATCTCTGTTAATATTTTATTGTAATGTTGAATACTGACATGGAAACGATTCTGGGTTCTGAAAAGCTATGCCATCAGGGTACAATTTCAGTTGAGTTCTACCATTCCAGAAAGTATTTAAATATAGGTTATATCAATGAAGACTTTATCCATTATCCCAGTGACCAACTGAGTTAGCCTCAGGAAAGCTCATCACTAGACTTGCCACGGGTAATGGATATTTATCCACAGCAACTCAATGAATGTAGTAGAAAGAGAGTTGTCTTCCTAATAAAATTAAAAATCCTTGGAAAAGTATTTTCAAACTGGAATCTGCCTTTGGTCTACCAGATTCTGGTTCACATGTCTATAATTTGGTTCCTTCATGTTATACCCAGCTACATTGGTCAAACTCTAATACCATCATGGCTATATGTTGGAGGATTTGTAGTCAGAAGTCACTCAAAAACCTGCCTGAGAGAATTACTATGTGTGACCCTAGACTAACCAGTAAACAATCTGATTCTAGTTTCCTTACCCATAAACTTGATTTAACACAAGTATTCTATACCATATGAGGCATCATGTCATAGTTGATAAAGAGTTGACTGCCAAGTCTGGAAGACCTGAGTTCAAGTCTCACCTTAAATAAATACTGTGATGGGACAGGAAACTATCTGTTAAAAATGAACCAGCTCAGTTCAATGGACAAAATCTCCAACCTTATTTTCACTGCTCCAGGTCCTGTAAGACTGTTACTCATAGACCTTATAAATTGCAGAGAAAGTGGTGAACTTTATTTAGTAGAATTTACGTATAAAGAGTTCTCTACCAATGAAATCGTAGTTTGGCCCCAAAATAAACAGATAAATCTATGACAGAGATAACAGTAATATGTCCACATCAATATTACAAAAGGTTTGCATTACCCTGAGGTAGATTACATTTCTGAATTACTTAACAGACTGCACCTAAACTCATTACAAAGTTCAGCTTCAATGGTAACATACATTTTATAATGCTTTCCTCATAGCAATACTAAGCAAGTATTGTTATACACATTATATAGGTTGTACTTATTCAGGGAAATACAATGCATGATATTTGAACCAAATATTCTGATTTCAAGTGCTCTTTCCCCCATTTTCTGTTTTTGGAAAGCCAGCAGTTAAATATTTCCAGTATACTTCTGACTATATGCCATGCTGTCCCAACTCTGCCACTAACAGTTGGGAAATTTCAACAGTAATAGAAACATTATTCTCTATAGCTCTTTAACAACAAAATCTTCCGTACTATTAGTTGTAGTAATATTTCTAAAAACTCAATCTCTTTAAATTCCCCAGACTGCAATTTCCTGGGCTACTCAGGGGCCTGATCCTATTACTAATTGGCACTGGAGCCAATCTTCTCTGTTTCCAAACTGGGCTGATTCAACCCTCCTTAAGCAACTCGGGGGCTTCCACTTCCTGAGGACTCATCATATAAATGCTGAATTTCTTGCAAACACTTGTTTGGTTAATTCCACATCTTAGAACTTTATACTCACTAGATCTACTAGCCTTGGACTCCCCAGTAGTTGGCACTGTTCAGTCGTTCAGGTGTGTCTGATCCTTCATGACTCCAAGACCATAGTATACTAATACTGTTCATGGGGCTTTCTTGCCAAAGATATTGGAATGGTTGACCATTTCCTTTTCCATTAGGTTAAGGTAAACAGAGGTCAAGGAACTTGTCCAGAGTGACATGTCTAGCAAACACCAGAGGCTGTATTTGAACTCAGGTCTTTCTGACTCCTGGCCCAGATCTCTGTCCACTCCACAACTATCTGCCTCCAGCTGACACTGCATCTGTATTATTTGCTCCTCATCTTCCTTTAGTGTTAACACTATCTGACACCTAGTTTGGATACATCTAAACTCTTTCAAAAGGGATATGCAATGTGAGGACACAAAGGGAAAGAAAGAAAGGCAGTATCAGAAAGCTGAATGGAGGTATATACTATCCTCTTTAGTCAGCTCCCAAGAACAGGTTTCTCATGGACTAACAGGTTTGAATTCTAAAGAATAATGTTATTTGTCCTTGGTTTCCAAAGACGACCAGTGACATCATGAGGTGATGTCTTGATTTGCTCATGAATTAGATTTAAGTGAGGTAGGGTTGCATAAAGTTGTCAGTCTCACTGCCTCTTCCAGTGTCATGGAAATTGAATGGCAGTACAAAAGTCAGAATACTGATGATGGCCAAGGATAGAGTGAATGACACTGGTGTCTCCAATGTCTGACTAAGCTCTAAGAGCCCCACACCACTTGCTTTAGCCACCATCATGACTCTTGGAACAAATTGTTCTCATATGCCCATTTGGCCATTGGAAGTCTTCATATGTTTGGGGTAGATGTTTCTCTACTTCATTGTCAGTTTTGAGGCCCATAGGTTATTTTAAACCTGTTTTAGCACCATCTGAGGAGATGGTTTTATCAAGGTGTGGCTGCTAAGCCTGCTATAGTTTCTTGGAACCAGAGGTGAGACTTGAGTAGACAACAGAGGCAGATGAGCAGTCCTGAAAAGGGATGCACAAGCTCTCACTGCTAGTCTTTTTTGAAGATTCTAGACACCTCTAAAGAGCAACATAGATTTCCTAAATATATAAATACTTTTATAGTCTTCAAATAAGAACTAACCTGCAATGTGGCTGAGACTATCTACTATAGCTACAGATTTAGACAAACTACCATAGTTGGATGCTAAGTTTGGAATGTATTATTCACCCGCTTTCTCCATCAGCCATAGTCATAGTTGGTAGGCTGGCTAGATTACAGAAGCAGTAGCAACTGAAGCAAAAGCTTGAGCAGAAGCGCATAGAAAAGATGAAAATTGCTTGATAATCATTCCTTGCCTGTCATGCATGAAAACATCATCTCATTCAGTCCTATACACACCTCATCTATTTGTTTGGCTCTGACAAAATGGCCTTGTTCAGAAACCCCTCAACCCACCATAATGCCCTCGCAAAACCATTTTCCATAAATGCACATTAAACACTAAGATTACTGTTATATTATTAATTTTATAAGTGTTCTCATAATCATAGTGGCTCATCTCATGATGGAACAAGCTTTTATTTCCAGAAACAATACATACTGTCTATAAGAGAAGACCTTATTTGCAGAATTTTTGCAAATAAAAACAATATCCAATTTATGAATGGGCTATGTTCCAAAAGTTCATTTATAAGGTGGTTTTATGGAACTCAGAATGCCATTTAACTGGTAATTTGGTATCCAAGCCACCCCACATATTTAACCCATAATGGACCTGAAGTGTAGTGTTAATGATAGGATATCAACTATAGGTAGCCAACATTTCTTAAGTTCTTTTCATAGAAATTCAAATTCTGGGTGCAAGGGACACATGTTCCTTCCAGAAGTTTAAATAGAAATTCCTTTGGCTCCTGTTCATTCTGAAATAATGGACATTTATAGGCACGGTGTTCAAATTGAAAACTGATTCCAGTACCATATTCTTAGTATAATGACATAAAAAATATCCCAAAGTAAAAGTCTGACTATCATTCAAGAAACTTCAGCGTCTCTCTATTGTCTCTAAAATAAAATAAAAATCTGTTTTGTCATTTAAAGCCCTTCTCAATATAATTCTAACCTCTCTTTCAAAACATAACAAACATTATATCTCATTGACTCATACTACATTCTGCATAAATTTTCTTATTTCCCATTTTCATATGTGACTTTCTATCTCTCATCTATCTGCCTTTGCATATAGTGATGCTTATCCTTGGAATGTTTTTCCTCATTAATGTTATAATATGTAGCTTCCTTCAAAATAAATTCCACTTTCTACAGGAGGCTATTCCTGATCCCCAAGGGTTGTTAGTGTACCCATGGAAAATAATTTATATTTTTGCATGTCATTTGCATATAATTTTCTTTATATATCTTCTTCTTAAGAGAAGGAATAACTTGAAGGTATATATGATTTAATTTTTGTCTTTGTATTCCCAGCACCTCCCATAGTGCTGATATAATATATACTTCACAATTACCTACTGAACTGCTGAATTTATATTTTTGAAAAGAAATTATGAGTCCAGAATGTAATTCCTAAGTTCTAGGATTTTATTCAATAAATTAGAAAAAATTACTTTGCATTTTCTGCTTTTATGATACTATCATGTATACTAAGCTTAATAATTTTTACTCAGGGTGTGGTATAGAAAGCATACTGGACTTGGAGCCAGGAGGGAACTAGGCTTGAAATCCATTTCTGATATTTAATAGCTATGTCTATTAAATCATTGAATTTTGGATCCTATTATTTTCTCTATAAAATGTGGATTACACATTTTTACTTCCTGCCTCCCAGGGTTCTATGTGTAGCAAATAATTCAAGGCTTCACGAAGTTTAAAGTGTCATATGTGTGCGTACATATAGGTGCACACGTATGCATACGTGTACACTTAAATGAATATGTACACACATATGTGCTTAGTACTGCCTTTGGTGGCTTATTGACCTATTCTATGAATGTACCTGCCCTCATAGGTTCTATAGTAAAATTCAATCTTAGACTTGTAATTCCACATGATCTCCAAGTTACCTAGAGGGTTCTTCTCTCAGGGTTTCAGGTTATTCTATGACCTTTGGCAACATCTACTTGGGTCTCAATTTCCTTACAAATAAAATGGGGGTTTGTTGTAGGTCAGGACTCTCTAAGGATGGACTTATTTCAGCTTTGAAACTGGAATAAAATGAGACATTCATAAATCATCTAACAGTAAACAAATGAAGGATTACTTAGCCATAGCATGGAAAGGATCCTCAGCAAAAATACACCAGTGGTTTCAGATACAAATGCCCTCCCTTGTCTCCATAATTAAATGTATTGGGTCAGCAGGATAGGTCATGATGTCTTACAGGGCACCAAAAATGGGGGAAGATTATTCTTGGGCTGGCATCCTATGCCTTTAGGCACCTAGGAAGACTCTTCATGAGCTCAATCCTTAGTTCCCTGGGACAGTTCTGAGGAGAAGATGGTTTCAATATCTTTTAAGGAAAAACTAGCCAGTATCATAGGTGAGTAAGATAAGGCCTGAGGAAATACTACGCTTACTAAAGAGAAGGTATACCATATAATCTTTAAGATTCTCTTTACAGTTTTATCATTCTCCTCTTCTATGATTCTCTGTAGCTGATATATTTTTTAAAGAAAATATCTGACATGAAATACAAAAACAAATGTGTAGCTTTTTAGGCATTATTCACTTAAAAATCATAGGCTAGATCAAGCTGAATATAAGAGGCAATGGACTGTAGTAGAAAGTATGATCTGGAGTTAGAAGAAATGCATTGGAATGTCAGTGCAAGTACTTCTGCAAGACTGGGCAAATCATTTTCTATTTCTGGGTTTCAGTTTCCTCCTTTGACAAATGAGTAACTTGAAACAGATAATCTATGAATTTCCTTTTAGCTTTCAACCTATAATCCTGGGTAAGGCTTTGATTATGTGACTAGGTGTTGCTTGGATCTCTTACATATCTAAATCTATATAATCCACTCATCTGACTCATACGCTGGAACCACAAAGGCTAAACTGGATACAGACAAATTTCATCAGTTACATATTTTTTTACCCATTTACTACTTGAATAACTATAAGGCATATCACTGGTTTCTGATTTGTCACTACTACTCACACAGAAAGGTATATGACCATAAAAACATTTTTATTTTATTATAGAGGTTATCACAGCAATTTCCTTCCCCACTCTTCTGCTCTGCTGAAATGGGTCGCATGGAGTCATGATATTAAACTATAAGTATTCTTGCATCAAAAATAGTGCTTAAATTTCCTCTAAAGGAAATAGATATCTTGTATAACAGGCTAAAAGTCTCTTTTAATTTTTCCCATTACCTTTTCTCAGATCCCAAATGAGAATTCATGAATCATAAAGTAAAAACTACTATAAGTATTAGAAACACAAGTTTTCAAGTGAGAATTCACCTGATGTCAATGTTAGGAAATAAATCAAATGTCTATTGAAATGTTGGTAAGTAATTCTGATCAGGTTGCATATTAGGGATCCATATACAACAAGGGACTTATTTTCCTAAAAACCAGAATGCCTTTATTTAGCAAACATAAGCTGTCTCTGGTCTTATAATAATAAAAATTGTACAGTTGCCCAGTACAGTCCAAGAAATTAGCCAGCATTCTAAGTGGCAAAATTTGTTTACCATTCCAGATCAGACTTTTCAAAGAAAGCCTAATTTTGTTTGGAATTCAAATACAGAAATTAATGTTATAGTTATGTACTTCTATAAATACTAGTCCAATTTAAAACTAATACTTTTTCAATGTTCATTTTATTCAACTCTGTTGTAAATATACGGACAATTGTCAACAGGAAAGTTTACTACTTTCTTGGTATAAGTTTTACTCTCTTGAAAAATGAATCATAGCTTTTAGTGGCTGATAAGGGTGAAGAACAGACAAGTTATACAACCCTAAGAGTACCTAATTTGCATATAGTTATATGGATTAAAGCCATGATTATATTATCATAACCCTCTCACAATGGTAGTTTGTGCAACTTGTGATCTTAAAGAGTTGTCTAAAGTGATGAATGGCTGAATTCATAAAGGAAATGGCTCAATAAATTGTGGTATATGCTTATGATGGAATACTGCTGTGCTACAAGAAATGATGAGCTCAAAGATCTTAAGAAGACATGGATAGACTTGCATGAAATAATGAAGAGCAAAATGAGGAGAACCCAGAGAATGTTGTATACAGTAACAACAATATTGTTTTAAGAACAACACTAAGTGACTAAGTCATTTTGACTGTTAAAAATAAATACCCAAATTAACTTCAAAGTATATATGAAGGAAGATGCTATCTGTGTTCAGAAAAAGAACTGATAAATAGAAGCATGTATAGAATGGTTTTACACACACATGCACACACATACATATATATGCGTATATAATTGTGTGCAATGATAGCTATCTCCAGGGCAAGGAGGAGGGAGAAAAGAAAAAAAGCTATATGATAACTTGATTATATCTAAAAGGAATAACAAGTTGCATATGATAGATTTGCATTTTGAAGTGCAATTATCTTTTTTTCTATTTTACTATCAGGGAAATTCTTGTTTATTTCTTAAGTTCAAAATAAATAAAAATTCAAAAAATAAAATAATGAAAGATTAAATGAATTGAGTGATATCACATAACCAGTATGTGTCAGAGATGGAACTTGAATCCAGCATTTCTGACTATGATAATTTCTTTGTCCATGCTGTCAAGACAGTAGCTTATTCATCCAGTCAAATTTAACCAAATAAAAAAAACAAAACATTGGTTAAAATCTCTGGTTACCCCCTGTGAGTTGACTCTTGCTGAGGTCCTCATTTTAACATATTTTATATTTCCAGTTCAGATGGAGTCTTCTAAAGTCCTTAGAAGAATTATCTAAAGATGCTTGTGTAGCCTAATGTCTGCTCCACAGTCAGACAAAAAAAAAGACAAGCAAAAATTTATTAGTTGCTTAGAGAGTCAAAGTCACTAGGAAGTGACATTTATTCTGATGAGAAAAAAGGCATTATTCTAGACTTAATACACTGTATAGCCAAAGATTTCCATTAGCCATGGGAAGATGAAATCTGGAGTCTCTTCCAAGTGCTACACTTAGTCACTGCATGGAGGGGTAAAGAAGTGGAAGATATAAAGAAATGAAGCATGTCTTCCAGCAGGCTGACGAGAACTTGGCAACTAACTCTAAAAGGGTCAAGAAAAAAGATTGTTTTTTAAACATAATGGGAAAGAGATGAGGAACAAATAAATGATAGGATCATGATGTGTGGGGAGAGATAAGCAACAGAAAAAAGGTAGAATTATTCAACTTCTACATTATTTTCTTTTTCTCTCCCAAATAGAAAATGATCTTTGGACTAAAAAGTGAAGAATAAAGGCATCTAGTGGGGAGGGGAAACCTAAGAAAAGTATGCAGAATTAAAGAACATACACAGATCTCTTCATTAATGAAATCAGCCTTTTATGAGATAAAAAAAAAACTAGGCACAGTTCAATTGCATGTCCCAGTGTACTGAAACCAACAACAAAAATGATCTAATGATACAACTAATAGAAATAGGAGAACTGGATAGAAGTTGCTAAGAGACAAATCTTTAGGTTTGTTGAAACAGATTTAGGCTTGGGGAGGGAGAACAAGATGATGAGGGGACTAGAAAGCATGCATTCAAAAAATGAAAAAGGAATTAGGGAATTTTAACATGGAATGGAGATATACAGAAGGAGGGGAGTGGCATACACAGGATCATGACACTTGATAGGTATTTCAAGGGCTGGCATATCCCAGAATGTATAAATAGAAATAATAGATTACAAAGAAACAAATTCCAGATAAAGGTAAGCAAAAATTCTCTTTAACAACTAGAGTTAGTTAGTCAAAAGTAAAATACATTGTCTCAGCAGTTGGCTAAATGGTGATTTCTTTTTAGGTATAAATTGGACTACATGATGTATGAAGGTTCTTCTAGTTAAATTTGAATCCTCAGTGCTTAGCACAATGCCTGGCACATAGCACTTTATAATGTGTTATGTCTGTTAATCAGTTAAACAACTCCAGAATTTGTGGGTCACAATTCAAAATGTAGGAATAACAGGTTCCTGGCCAGGACTGGAGTACAAGTGAAAAGGGCTATCAAGAATTTACTTCCCTGGAACTTTGAAAATCTAGTGAAAACAGATTTAATTTGAAAGAAGGCAGAAAAGGAAAACAGCCTATGTATACAACAAAGCTAGATACCAAAAAGAGAAGATCTTCTATAATTGGGGGAGGGTGTGAGAGATGAAAACTGACACACACACGAAATCATGGGAGACAAAATTCACAAAAAGAAATGTCAAAAAAATCCCATGGCTTCAAGTATGTCTCTAAATAAACGCAGAAAGCATAGGCAACAAACAAATGGAATTGAACATCCTATAGAAGGAAAAACAAAAATAAGTACCGTTAGACACTGTTGCTTCTGTATTTTCAGTAAATTTTCCCTCTGGGTGGGGGAAGACAGGAGGGTTTTTCTCTAAGTACTTGGTACATTCTCATTCTGGAACATCCCTTTGCTCAGACTTTCTTCTCTCATTTATGAGTTCCTCCTGGGGTTTCCATTTTTAGGTTTTGCTAGGTGGCACAATGGGCAGAGTGCTGAATCTGGAGTTAGGAAGATGTAAATTAACATCTAGCCTGCGGCATTTACTAGGTGTGTGACCCTGAGCAAGTCACCTCTATTTTTCTCAGTTGCCTTATCTGTAAAATAGAAGGCTGCTACACAGGTCATTCTACCTCCTAGGATTGTAGTTAGTATAAATGAGATACTATTTATAACAAGTTTTGAAACTCTTGAAATGCTATATAAATAATAGCTATTGTTGCTGCTGTTGTTATCAAAACTTGCAATTTGAGAGTCTCCTCCCACTTTGTCAATCTGCAAAGATTTGAATCTGTCTCATTTATACAGTCCATATCTTCCCTCCCCCCGCCCCCCAGAAGAACAGCTTGGGCAACTTTTATCAAATGCTGTATTAAAACTTAGGCAAACTATCTAGAGTGTTTTCTTGACCTCTCTAGGTATGAGCCTATCCAAAAAGGATTAAGTGTCTGGCACGACCTATTCTTGAAGAATTTGGTTCTTTTGAACTGCTCTTTGCTTTGCACATGACACCTATTTGGTATATAGGCAGATAACATCTTCAAGTCTTTGACTTCTTTCATTTTTTTTCTCTAAAATATTGTTTGCAATCAACCAAACTGTATGCTTCCTGTTATGATAGTGAAATTTATTCGCCTTGATTTTTTGGAGACTAAGCAGAGAAACATTTCACAGAAATGGTATAACTGAATTTCGTGGTAATGATATCAACCATTCATATTTACATAACACATCTTACCCAAGACGCCTAAGTAAATCTACCTGTTAACAACATAATCAATAATTCTCTCAACAGCACAGTGAGATAGATGGCAACTTTTACCATTTTTTATTTGGTAAAAAAAATCCTTGGAGAATTGAATAGTCTCCTGGCAAGACAAGACAGGAGACAAGTATGGCAATGAATATAAATTTTGTCTCTCTTTCTACATTTCAGGGCTCTTAGTTCTTTGATTATATTTAGATTTAGGTCAGGGTTTCTTAACTTATTTATGTCACAGACTCCCAGTGAAGTTTATGATCTACTTCTCAGAAAAGAGTTTTTAAATGCATAAAACAAAATATATAGGATTACAAAGAAAACCAATTATATTAAAGAAATAGGGTTTTTTTCCATTAAAGTTCAAAGATCTCCTAAGATTAAAGCTATGACCAGAAAATATATGTTTGAGGATCTAAAACTGAAAAAGAAATAATGTTTAATTCCTGAAGTATAAGTTCCAAAGTTTAATTAATTTTCTAAGAGTGACAAAAATGTCTAACCAAAATCAAGTTGCTTACTTTCTGTGACATACTTGCCTGATCCTCAGTATTCTAAAACTATATTTCTTCTCTCATATGAGCATTTTGTCTTCTGCTATCATATAAATTTATAAAATGCTCCAGGAATATTAAAGTACTCTAATATACTCCCTTCTCTCAGCTCTACTACTGCCTTCCCAAGACCTTTTCTAGCTTTGCTTCCACTGTTTTCCTCCCTGGGAGAGGACTCTAATCTGTGATTCCCTCATTTGATTGAGTTCTTCCTGTACCCCTCACTCTCCAAATCTTTTACACCTTATCTTTTATCCTACCTCCTTCTTGCCCCCTCCAACCTCACAATGTTTCAATGCTTTTTTATGTTTTATGTGTTATCTTTCATCATTAAAAGACAAATTCCTCCAGGGCACTGTATGTCTTTCATTTTGCTTTGCATTTTTTTCCCCAGAGCTTAGCACAGTGCCAGGCATAAACACCTAATAATTTCCCTTTTTCTCTCCCCCTTTCACTCTTCCTCTTCCCTTGTCTCTCTCCCTTCCTTCCTTATCCCTCTCTTTCTCTCTCTCCTTCTCCTTCTATCTTCCACTCACCCACTCCTTCTCCTGCTTCCTCTCTCCTCTCTTCTGCCTTCCCCTTTCTCCCTGTCTTTCTCCTCCTTCTCTCCTTTCTTTTCTCCTTTCTCTTTCTCCCTCTCCTCTTTTCCCTTCTCTCCTTTTCCCACTCTTTTCTTCCTTCCTCCTCCATCTTCTTCCCTCTCTCCCTCTTTCATTCCCTCCCTTTCCATCCATTCCTCCTTTCTCTGTCTATGCCCTCCTCCCCTACCCCCTTTCTCTTTCTCTTTCTCTTTGTTTTTCCTTCTCCTCTCTCTCTTCTTCTATCTCTAAATGACCTTGCTTAAGTAAGCACAAATCTCAGTGATCATCGTGATTTCAAATACAGCATGCTTTGAAGTTTTGAGGAACACAGAGCAGAGAACAAAACTCCTTAGAGATGCTCAATGAGTCATCTTTACATCTCAACTGCATGCACGGCTTAATGAATACTCTGTACAAGGATTTAAAATTCTGTTCTTGATACTTGCTCAAGTATAGGAGTTATTTTTAAATCAAGAAGTGGGCCTATTTCAAGGCATTCAATATCAACCAAGGAAAATAAAGCAAGCTTTAAGGGCTCATAATCAGCTTTATATGATCTCACTACATGTCCTTTGAAAAGTCTTTGGCTAACCCCTCACTTTCTTCTTAAAAATAAAAATAACAATCGATACCTGACCAAAACAGAGATTGATAAGCTTCAAAGAGACTTTGAAGTTAAAATATGAGAAGTTCACCACCGAACAATCAAGGCTCATGATTCATTTACTATGAGATAAATTATTCTAGAAAACATCAATAAAAAACATTTGTTGTCAACTTCAATTCTACACATCTAACCTTTTTCCATGATCTCAACAGTACATTATTAGATAATTACAGCACTGGTTCTCGAAATTGAACCAATTTTATCTGAATTTTCCTTTCTGGTTTTGCTTATATATATATGAGAAATTCTGCTGAAAATAAAATAAGACTTTAACTTGTATTGATAGGTACTGAGACATATGAACAATTAATATTTATGTCAGACATATGCACTTCCACTGTCAAAACAAATTGGTCAAAGCAAAAAAATAAAGGAATAGGCAGTATCCTACGAGTCATTTCTAATGCTTAGAAAGCCTTTAAGAGGCTGATGACATCTAATCATCAAGAAAAATGTTTAAGCATAACAGAATCTTAACACACTCATGATTTTCACTGGCAATTATAGAAACAACATTACTGAATTTTCTGTTTCCAAAGGAGACTTTCCAGCTAGTTTACTTTAACTACAGATGTAATTAAATATCTGACCTAATGATAAATTAAAGATAAAAAATATCCACTCTAAGGAATTAAAGGCTTTCTCTATGTGTAGGAAAAAAGTTAGTTTCTGCGACTCTAACTTATGAGAGGAATCCTAGTTTAGCACATAGAGAACTGGCCTTGGGGTCAGGAAACCCTAGCTTCACGAGCTTCTAAAACATCCCTGGCCACCTCTTCCTAAGTTAATCATCTGCTCTAGGTACTTCTTTAACACCTTAAAGTAAGAAACAAGGTACCACTTTACTTTCGTAGAAGTCTGACCAGGAGCTCCTTACCCCAGTGAAATCACAGGTTTGTTTTAAAAATATACTTACTTAATATCAGATCCACAGTACAGAGCTTAAGTAGACTGCTGTATATGACCAACCCTGACTTGTGAAACAAGATGTGACCCAGGGTAAATGTATAATGGTAAACAGTGAAAATGGATGAAAAGCTTGAGTGCCATACTTACATTAAATGATGTTATTAGGACTTGAGGAAGTCCTCCAGCTCCTGGGGAGATCCTGCATATGAAATAAATATAGTTTTCCCTTTCACATCACAACCTTCCACGTTGCAATTTCGATATACCATGGGTCATAATTAGAAAATAATTTATATGTTGTTTCCCCCATTCAACTGTAAGTTCCTCAAGGGCAGGGATTGTCTTTTATCTCCTTTTGTATCGCAGGTGCTTAGGACGGTGCCTGCTGCACAGTAGGGTGCTTAATAAATATGTCCTGGTTGATTCACATTGCAATTATATAGCATTGAGTTAATAAAAGTCTGTTTGGTTTAAATTTATGTTTTAGATTAAGAGTTTTATGCCTTTAAAAATTCTTTCTGACTGTGATTTCATCTGCATTAGCAGCTCATTGTTAAGGTTGTTAAGAGAAATCAACTAAGAAGGCTGTTAATTAACTAACAATTCATTCTTTGCTTGAGAAGAGATGGGAGGCGGTATTAGACTTCTGGAAAGTAAAAGATTCAAAAAGTCTCCTAAGATTAGCTAGAGGAATGATTTAACCATTATAAATTCTGATGACTGGCTACATGCCTCCTGTACTGCACCAATAAAATAAAATAAAGAATGAACACACAAATTTACTGGAAAGCAATGAGAGAGAAAAACTAGAAAATCAGCTGATATGAAGGGTGAGGGGAAGCTTCTGGCTAGAAGTAGCAGTTTAGTTCCAAAGTAAACAGATGTCTCTTTTTTTGACCAGCAGGAAGCAATCATAGAAAGAATTCATTCTCAGTGGAAAAGGTAATAAGCCTCGGAGCCAGCAATATACCCTGTACTAAGTTCCTAGGCTAATCTTCTTAAAGCACTGTTTTGATAGCATCACCCCCTGTTCAAAACCTTTAACTGCTCCCAACTGTCTACCAAAGTCCAGACTTTCCACTATCTGGCCCAAGCAAATTTTCAGCCTTATCTCTGGCTACTCATTGCCCTGTGTTCCTGCCAAATTTTTCTGGAACACTATAAGCTTAAATCACCTTAGTCTATTTGTTCACACTGTTCCCTTTCCCCACCCCTTCCTTTACATATCCTTAACTCTCTAACTCAAAAGTCACATCCTCAAATTTGCCCTCTGATCACTCTAGCTGAAAGTAACCCCATAGTTACTTAGTGACAATTCGGTAACTCATATTGTTTTATTGTACAGTTATTCGTATCCATGGTTTATTTTTCTTTCTTTTTTTTTAAATAAATTTATTTAACTTTTTACATTCATTTTAACAAGATTTTGGGTTCCAAAATTTTCTCCCCATTTGTCCCCTCCACCCTCCCCAATACACTGGACATTCTAATTACCCATATCATCAATCTGCCCTCTCTTCTATCATCCCTCCCTTCCCTTACCCCATCTTCTCTTTTGTCCTGTAGGGCCAGATAACTTTCTATTCCCAATTATCTGTATTTCTTATTACCTAGTAGTAAGAACAATGCTCAACATTTGGTCCTAAAATTTTAAGTTCCAACTTCTCCCCATCCCTCCCTCCCCACCCATTCC
>JAQQSK010002879.1:222-83887 GCA_028658325.1 Potorous gilbertii | reverse complement strand
ACGCAAATCTCCTTCACTGTGTTGCTGCGCGGCTTCCACTGCTCCAGAATTTGTCAGGAATTCTTTTTACAGGAAATCTATGGGCTGTGGGTTCGGACCTAACATAGGTGAGTCTTTCTACTCCGCCATCTTGGCTCCGCCAAATAATCACTTTCTTACGAAAAACAAAAGAGGATTGTATATGGAATCACAAATCTAATATGGAAGTCTTATATGTTTGTTTCAAAGCTATCCTGTTCATCTTTGTCTCCTTTTTAATCTCCTCTTTCTATTTGTGCATTTTTTAAAAGCTACAAAGATTTTTTTTGACATTTTTTTCTCACTAGTATCCTTTTTTTCTCTTCATCCCACCAAAAAACTAAAACACTAAATAAAACATATCAATTGTAACAAATAAGCATAATCAAGCAAAAATAAATCTACACTGTGTATTCCTTATACCGAACAGTAGTGTCTAATAAATCCAACAACTCTGGAATGTAATCCTCCCCCATCTTATCTGTTGATATATTTTCTACTGACAAGGAATGACAAATTATAGCCACAGAAGCTGTCAAATCAGATATCATCCAGTAAGAGGAACAAGGAAAGAGTAGTGGTTGATTACTCCCCCTTCAGGTATATTGGGGTAGCTATGTGTCACAATAATATGTAATCTCAACAATATATAGGGGGTCTATCTTCCTGGAACCCATCTATAAGATATAACAGAAGATGTTCCATAGACATAGGCAAAAAAGAGACAATATTACCTGAGAATGGCATGATACTTCCTGAGAAATTACCAGAGTAAACAAAGAAACTGATTAAGAAAACACATAGTTCCAATAAAGTAACAGGATTCAAAACACATGAACAAAAATCAAAACCACTTCTGTATGTAAAAAATAAAATCAAAGTGCATTTCATAAAGTTTCTCATGTTAGTCTTGTGGAAAAATAGTGAGATGTGAGCTAGATGACACTATTGTTAAATTAATATGTAAGGGTTTTAATAGCCAAATTCAAAGAATACTTTTATATAGTATTATGCCAGCACAAAAGACTGAATAGCTGGAGTAACTTAATAGCAGATTGTATCTAATCACCAAGGAAAAAATATATAGTAGCTAAAAATTACCATCTTGGTTGCAGTCATCAACACATGTTGCTGAATCAAGTGATATTTACTAAGCTACCTACAGAGTGCTCTTCCACAATGCAGAAACAGAAATCAAAAGCATAATCCTTACCCCCATATATTTTATAATCTTATATATACTTAAAAATATATAGTTACAGAGGGTATTTTAAGGTAATTTGTTTCAACAACCACCCACTATGTTCCGTGTGCTTTGTCAAATGATAGGGATATAAAGATGAAATAATCTCAGTACCTAATCCTCAAGTAACATACAATATAATAAGAAGGACAAAGACAAATAATTATAATACCAGATAGGCTATGATAAACAAAAATACATCTGCATAAAGTTCTGATGATAAATTTTAACCTGAAGAGAATTTTCAGCTTTGAGGATCATGGAAGACATCATGGAAGAGGTGTAAGGTGGTGATAAAAGTGATTTTAAGAGACAGAGTTTTGGCCTAAATTAAAATCAGTTTTATCAACCAAGGTTAGCAGATAATTAATGACAACAACGAAAAGGCCTCTTATCCTCTTATTCCATCAAAGAGATTGCATTGCTACTTTTTAGGTTTATATGGCTTTAGACAAAAGGTGTTCCACCAAACAACAACTGACTGACTGGTTAACAATTAAATTAGAGGTGAACTTTAAGAAGAGAAGTAGGTTTATACCAACAATGTATTGAGAGTAATATATGGAGAAAGCGACTATCCACAGACCCAGACCATCCTCAGGCTTGGGCAATCTAGACACAAGGCTCTGTCTCCACTCAAGCTTCATTGAGTGGAATTCGTTTTGGATTTCAGATTCCTCGTATGGGGTCAGAGGAGTTGAGCTCAATCTTCAGACTGAGGTCTTGAAAATAGAAAAAAAAAATAGGCTGGGGAGGGGAGGCTCTGAATCTCCCCAAACCATTGCTTATCAATAATCATTTCTCTCCATGATTTTACTTGCACTTAAAAAGAAGGAAATCACAAAATTCTGGAGTTGGAAGGTATCATCTACTCCAAAATTTGCAGGAAAAGTAAACATTAGGAAAAACTTACACCAAAAGAGGTCATCTAGCCTTTGCCTGAAAACCTCAAATAAAAACCTACTACATTTTGAGGTAGGTTCCAAAGCCTTTCTTAACAACAAGCTTAATTGTGTATCATCCTATCTACTGTTGCAGATTCTACTATCTGTGTTTAAAAACACCAAATCTAAACTCTTTTCATATGACATTCCACAAATACTTGAAGACAACTATTATGTATGAAATGGGTCTTTTCTTCTCTAAGACAAATATTCCCAGTTCTTTTAACTGAGTATCAAAAGCTCAAAAAGAAAATAATCCACAGTGAAAATAATTTCTATTTCCTTCCTAAAAACTTACACATACATTGTCTTGGCTATGTCTTATTCTTTCTTTTCTATTGCTTCCCCACTCTCTTTCTTTTCTTTGTAACAAAATTTATTCTTTTCAAAGGCTTACCTCACCTGCCTTCTTATACACCAGCTTTCCGGAATGATCATGTAATTTTTACCTCCAGATAGATGTAAGCAAATTCAGGAATCTATAAGCATTCTGTGGAATGGAAAAGGCTGGTTCAAAAAGCTTCAAGCAACACAAAGCAGCTGTTTTCTTCTCTTTTTTTCTCTCTTTTTTTTAACATCACCATCTGTACCAGTTGTTGGCTGCTATACCATTTATTTCAAAAGCCTTATGTATAAAAAATGTCATCTAGTTATGCAACTGTCCATCTTGGCTTCCCCCCACCCCATGAAGGTTTGAGGTATCTTAATAAAACTCCAAGTAAGTCACCTTCACATTTTGGTGTTAAATTGGTGTAACAGGCTCCGTGTCTCTTGCTGTAAGAATTGATGATTTCTAAGAATTAAGATTTTAGGTTGCATGCATTTTCACCTAGGCTACAAACAAGAAGAAATTATCAAGTGCTAGGGATCCTTTCAAGGTCCATCTTATGCCATTGAACCCATTTAATACAGCCTTACCTCTTATTTCATTTAAAAATACAAGGACACTAAATTCCTATTTGTTACAGAATGAAAAAATTTAGAATGGAATGCAATGGAATATTCAAGATTTTATCACATTTCCAAAAACATTTTTCCCTAGGAAAGGGATCAAAATGTCACTGCTTGACTTTCTTCTCTTCTGTTATGTTTCGTTTCGTTTAGTTTTATTCATGCTTTCTCCCATTCGTTTTAATTCTTCTATTCAATGTGAAAATGTGTTTAATAAGAATGTATGTGTGGAACCCATATAGGATTGCATACTGTCTTGGGGATGGAGGAGGAGGGAGGGGAAGAAAATTTAAAATTTATGGAAGTGATTATTGAAAATTGAAAACAAATAAATTTGGAGGAGAAAAAAATTTAAAACTATCTCTGCTAAATTTACGAAATTTTATATTGAATTTATGGGAAGGTAAGTTACCACCAACTACTCATTGAAAATGTATAAATTGGGAACTTTCTTCTGGTCATGGGACCCATAAGATGCCCTATTTACTGCCAAAATGGGGGCAAAACCTAAATGAGAAATTAGGGAGAGAAAGAGACAGACAAAGACAGAGACTAACAGAATAACAACATGGAAAATTCTTACAAAACAGAATAAAATAATGTTACTCCTTAAAGAACATACTCAGTAGCACTCCCCAACAAGTCAGAGTGGACCTAACTGGGAAGCACAAACCAATCCCAGGGGCTTTTGCCTAGAGCATATATTGCCCTCCTTCTAGATGCCTCATAGGTTCATCTCACCAGTTGTCCTACCATCGGAAAAGCAGACAGAAAATGATTTTGATGATTAGAGTGATGGAGGAAGGACCAGGAAGGGAAATGGAAACCAGAAGTGTGTGGGGAGGATACCCAAATTCAACAAATGAAATGGTACACATAATAAAAAAGAGCATGTAAGGGAATGGAAGCAGGCAGAATGGGACCACACAATTTGGGGTACAGGGCAACTTCTACCATGGGCCAAACCTTTTAACCCCATTACTTTCATTTGAATCAGTATTTCTAAGAGGAAGGCACAGCAGAAGGAAAAAAAGTCAAATAGAGCAAGTTCTAAAAAGGCAATAGCATACAAATGGATTAGAAAACTGAGATCAAATCTGTTTTTTTTTTAGAATATTAAACTCTATTAGAAACATAAAGTGTTATTAAAGAAGTAATAAATAAGGATCTAGACTATAAAACAAGGAAAAATTAGAAGAAAACTTGGAAAACTTAGAGCTAAAAGATTTATGGCATTAGCTGAATGAAACTAATCAAGAATAAATATGCATTCCTCATGACAGCATGGCACTTTTACATAAACACTGTATATATTAAGAAATACAGATGATGATGATTAAGCAAATAAATCTAAAAGAGCAAATAATACTAAAGGAAATCTTTAGAGTTCAGAATACAATAAAAAGAGTAATCAATTCAGAGAGAACAATAAAAAGACACAGAACTAAATAGTGACCTAGAAAAATCCTAAATTATGAGTAGGTCAAAGAAAAAAATCATAGAAAAAATTAATATCTGCATAAAAGACAATGATAATGACAAGAAAATTATGCAAACTTCTGGGATGAAATTAAGATAGTCCTCAAAGAAACGTTATATCTGTAAAGAATATAATAATAAAACATAAAAAGAGGGAATGATTTTAAAATGTTTTTTGAAATCAGAAAGCAAACAAATCCCAAATAAACACAAAAGTTGATGTCTTGAAAATTACATGAGAAAGAGATAAATCTGAATCTCAAAAAAGTAAAGAACAAATAAAACTGAATTAGTATAGTGATATAACTTAAAAATTGGTTAATCTTAAAGCAATCTCATTAAAAAAGAACAATTAACAATTTTTAAAAATGAATGAATTCAAGTTCAAAGGAAATATCAGAATCTGTTAAGTACTGCTATATTCCAACAAGGCCTAGAATTCAAGGGAAATGTAGGATTATCTACAAAAATGCAAAAATTCCAGATTAATGGAACATCAAATAAAGATTTCAAAATATCCACACTCAAAAAAGGAACTGAATTTGCTTTTAAGGACTCAATAAAGAAAATAAGGACTGGTTCAAGTGGATATAAAGGAAATGTTATCAAATTTTTAAAGAAAACTTCATACCAATTCCACATAAATTATTCTCAAAATCATAAAAGAAATTACTCAACCAAACATATAGTGAAACAATACCTGATACCTAAAATGTAAGATAAAATAAAGTAAGTACAATCCAATATCATTATATTATATAAAATCATAAATCCTAAATAAAATATTGGCAAGAAAGTTTATTGCAATTGATTGACCAAAATTATTCACTAAGAGTTCATTCAATTCATGCCACCTATGCAAACATAGTTAATCAGTAGGAAAATAGTTAACATAATTATGATTAAAAAGAAAAAATACCCAAAATTTCATTTGTGTAATAACTGCAGGGTGTAAAAAAAAACACCTTTCACCACATATAACATTCATTTGTGCTAAAAGCCCCACAAAGTAGAGGCATATGAGGATTTGTTTAAAATATGATCATAAAGAACAATCTAAATCCAAAAGGTGGCACTACATGTAAGGGCAAAATTATAACTTTCCCAGTAAATTCAAAAGTAAAACAAGGAAGCCACTTTCCCCACTGTTACTTGACCTACTTCTAGAAATGACAGCAACAGCAATAAGACAAATGAATATATAAAGGATGTAAAGATAGGTAAATGGAAACAAAACTATCACTATTTGCTGACAGAGAGAGTTGTTCACTTAGAAAATCAACAGACTCCACAAATATTGAGATAATAATATCAGTGGAATTATAGCTTTTAAAATAAACCCACAAAAATCAACAGCATTTCCATAAAAAAAAAAAAGACAATCTGGGAAGCAACATGAGAAAGTAAAGTTCAATTCAAATAAACTATAAAATGCATAAAAATATCTGGAAGTAAATCTAACAAAACACACCACATACCTGAATAAATGCAAATATAAAATGCTCTTTAAAAAGTAAATAAATGGAAGTATATTCAGTGTTTTTGGCTGAGCCACACCAATGTAATAAAAATGACATTGTTATCAAATTTTATTTGCAAATTTAGTGCTATACTAATCAAACTACCAAATGAATGTCTTAAAAAGACAAAATAGAGACAAAAGTAATTTGAAAGAACAAATGGTTTAGAACTGGAGTTATATTGCAATAAAACTATTTATAGACACTAAAACTGAACTTCACATAACTTTCTAAAGTCAAGAAACAAAACTCTTCTTTTGATTTTTTTCCAACCATTTAATAATGCAAAGAAAAAAAGAAACATTCTTAGAGTCTGACCCTACAAAAACAGGCCTGTGGACCCTAGTTTAATAATCCCCATCCAGAATATCAAGATAATCGAAGTGGAAAGGTCAGAATGAATGGTGAAGTAGCACTCTGCAATGACAATCAAATTAGGCTTTTTTGCTGTTTCTGTTTTACTAAAAGTGCCTCTGATTGAATGATGTGATTAAAGAAGACCTTTCCTACCCATTAATGTGCCTGCCCATTGTGAAAAGCAAGATTAGGAGAGCTGTTTTTTGAAGTTGTTTTTGAAGTAGTTTTTGTTTTTTCTATTGAGGCACTGGGTCAGAGGGTTATGTCCTGAGGTTTTCCTTGGGATTTACTGACTGGAAGTGTTTGTTTGGCCAGAAGAGGACTCTGGAAAGCCACTTAAAGCCAGCTTTGAGAACCCAGATGTCCTGCTTCCCTCTCTGGTACCTGTTTGTTGAATTATGGTCAGAAGGAAGCTACGTCTATTGGTTACTTTGGGATTCAGAGTGCCGACTCCTCTGAATTAGGGGAATGATATATGTGCTTGACTAAAGGATTGATACATGGGCTTAATGACTGTTAACCCCTCAAAAGTTGCCTTTCCTTTTATGAATGCAAATCTAAGGACCTGCGATACCAGGTCCCCCTGTATGTGTTGGGGGTGATTACTGTTACAAACTTCTAGGTCTCAAATTACATTAACAAAACAGAAATCACCAAAATTTCAGTATTGGTTTAAAAAAATAGAATGATAGACCAAAGGAACAGAATTAAATAATGAAGAATCAGAAATAATTGAACTCAACTCACTGTTTAATAAAATGAAAAACATTAAAAACAACAAAATTTAAAAAAACTTATTTCACAAAAATTTCTGCAAAAATAGAAAGCATCATTTTATTTTTGTTGTTCAGCCATTTTTAGTCATGTTCAACTCTTCATGACCTCATTTGGGATTTTCTTGACAGAGATACTGCAGTGATTTGCTATTTTCTTCTCCAGCTCATTTTACAGATGAGGAACTATGGAAAACAGGGTAAGTGACTTGCCTAGGGTCACAAAGCTAACAAAATAAATACAAAAGGGATAGGAATATGAGACCTGGATACTGAAGATTACAGACTGAGAGAGAGAGAAAGGGAGAGAGGGAGGGAGAGAAAGGTGGTAGGAGGGAGGAGGGTGTAGATTCACATACAGCTATGGGTAGGAGGTAAATTCTTAACAAAGCAAGGAGAGAGGTGAATATAAAGCTAAATGTATCATTTAAATTATACAAAATTGAAAAACCTCTTCATGGATTAAATTAACCAAATCAGGACAAGAAGAAAATCAAGAGACTAGGGGGAAAATTTTGGATATCAAATACATATAATATGGGTCTAGTATACAAGTTACATAGACAACTAAAGAAATATCTAAAATCACCAAGAAGGCCACTTGGTATGAATTAAGAGTTGTAAAAAGAATAAGCTATTAACAATTATATGAAAAATATAGCAAGTCACTATTAATAAGATCAAAATCAAAATAACCTTGAGATTTCACCTCAAAACCAGAAAATTGTTAAAGATGACAAAAATGGAAATAGTACTGGAGAGAATGTGGAAAGAAACCTAAAAAAATGCTTTCAGTGGAGTTATAAATTGTTCCAATCATCTTAGAAAACAATTTAGAATTGTAAAGAGAATGACTAAAATGTCCAGTCTTTGACTGCGAAATCCATTTGCTGTGTCATCTATTCCAAAGATGTCAATAAAAGAAAGAAAGGCTCCATATACACAAAAATAAGAATAGCAGCACTTTTTCTAGATGTAATGAAATGGAAACAAATTTGATACCCCCAAATCACAGAAGTGCTAGCATATATGAGCATATATATATAGCACATAAGAGCATAATGGAATATTACTATCCTACTTTAAAAAAATATGAATAAAAATGATCAATACAGGGAAGCAATGAAATAATTTTCTGAACTGATGCAAAGTGAAAAAATAGGGCAAGTAACATAATATACATAAGAATACAATAATAAAAATGAGTGGGAAAAGCAAAATAATCAAAACCAAAAGTTATGAAAATATAATGACTGAACTTCATCTTTAAGAAAAATATGAGTAGTTCACTTCTTTGCAAAGATGAGTTCAGAACACTATAATACAGCAGTCTTTTATGATAAGATGGTTAGTTTTGCTGAACTTTTTTTATAAGGAGTGACTCTCTAGAATGTGATGGGGAGAAGAGTGGGAAATGCAGATGATATGAAAAGAAAAGATATCAATAAAATTTATTTAAAAGAAAACAAAAAGTCCTTAGGAAGTTTCAGAATGTCTCAGACTTCGCCTGGGCTGTGGACAAAATGTCAGCATTCTCTGAGTTACAATCATCTTAATTACTCATTATAAGGAATTTTGGAAGCATTTTCTCACCAGGAATTATTAGTGACTAATAGCCTAGTCCAAATGACCGCAACTCCATGGTGTCAGGGGTCCACGCGTCTCCTGAAATTCATTTGTTATTATCTTGATACTATAAGATGGAAGTTAATAAATGGTTACAACATTTATAACATGACATTTGCCAAACTATGCATTAGTATCCTTCACTTCAAACAAAATGGTGCATTTAGACCGTGAACTAAAGAGATAGATGAACACTTCAGTGAATCTGTTCTTTCATCAATACTGGCACTCCCTACTTCAGCATAATCTGTGACATGCCTTCATGTTGTCTTTGTTCGTGTGGAAATACTCCACTGAGGATTTACCCAACATTCTGGAAACCTTCCTCTAAGATCCTTTTGTATATTGTGGGTGTAAGTCCAACATGTGAACTACCTGTTATCCCTTGCTCTCCCTATGTGACTGAACCACATTCTTTTCTGATTCCATTTTTACAGACTCTTGTCTCTGGTGAAGCATTTAGCTGGTAAAGGGAATGGAGGGCTCTGCCTAGAGTCAGAATTCAGTTTGTATTTGGACTCAAAATCTTCCTAGTTATATGACCAGGGCAAGTCACTTAACCATTGTCTGTTTCCATTTCCTCAACTATAAAATGAGGATATTAACAGCACTTATCTCACAGGCTTGTTGGGAAGATAAAAACATAAGATTTATAAAGCGCTTAGCACAGTGCTTGGTACAGAACAGGTTCTACATAAAGCTTGTTTCCTTCTTCCCTTCTAATTCCAATGGTTGTACATGAGTTACCACTGGGGAGTGACAAGCAGTAACAACAGAGGTATGTCTGCAAACACTACACAACAGAGAGGTTTTATTTCTTACAAAGCAACAAAGACTATGACAGACAAAGTAGATTTATGCCAGCCATGAAAAATGGCAAGACCTGCAAGGTCATAGAGTGGAATAGAAATCCTAGTGGGCATCAAAGCATCAGGTTAAAAGCACAAATAAAAATATTAACAAAAAATGAAAATGCATTTATTGCATGCTTCTAAAACTTAAGTTATTTAGTGCATATATATTCACCAACACAAGATACTCCAGCTCTCTCACGATGGCAAGTGATACACTAAAAACAGATATGGAATAAGGAAAGAAAGGTATTTTGACTGCAGACTGAGTATCTGAGAGAGGTGGATATGCTTGTGTGAAGACTTTAAATGAGTGAATGAGTGGATGCTAAAGGAGTGATGGACAATAGGTTAACTATTAACAAATATCAGATCACAAAGGATAAGTGAGTAAGAATTGGTATTTATTAAATCAACACTTTACAGACGCAACTGTGACTTCACATCATTAAGAGCTAAAAGCTCATAAAGCTAGAGTGCTAGAAATGAGTCAAAGTGAGAGATAACAATTAAAAAAAAAACCTAACAATTCTAGGTTGCAATAACAAAAGAAACAGAATCCAGGATATGGCGGATGGCAGTTCAGCTCTATCCTGTCCTGCTCAAACCATATTTCAGAGTATTTTTGTCTTTTCTGAATACCCTGTTTTAGGAAGGACACTGACTGGTAGGTATTTAGGACAACCAGTATGTTGAGAGATCTTAAGATGACACTATTCATGGATTAGTTAAAGGAACTGAAGATATTTAATTTGGAGTAAGGAAAATGTAGGGGATACACAATAGGGGTTTCCAAGTGCTTTAAGGGTGGTTATCAGGTGGAAGAGGGATCGATCTTTTTCTATTTTGCCCTAGGGAGCAGAAATAGATGAAAAATGTAGAATGGGAGATTTAAGGGCAATGTAAATTAAGAGCAAACATCTTAATTATTAAATAATAATAATTAAAGCTATCCCTAAGAGCAATTGTTTGTCCTTCGTTTTCTGAGAGAAACAAGGACATGAGGTGATGTCTTGACTTGTACATGAAGTGGATTTCAGAAAGGCAGAGTTGCACAAAGATGTTAACTTCCCTCTTCCAGAGTCATCGAGGTCCAGTGGCAAGACAAAAGTCAAGATTACTGGTGATGGCCCAGGATGCAGTAGATGACCTTGGAATCTGCCCAAACACCAAGTGCTTCACAGCTCCTTTACAGCTGTAGGAAAAAAAATGTTCTCACCTGCTCATTCTCCAACAGAAGTCTTCATATGTTTGGGGCAGACATCCCTTTAACTCACTAAAGGAGTTTGAGGCCTGTCAGTTTCCTTCAACCTGGTTTAGCTTTTCTGCTAAGATGATTTTACTGGGGTGTACATGCTACCCCTTCTTGGAGGTACCATTGAGACTGAGTGCCAGGTAGACAGAAAGGTGGATGATCAGTCTTGGAAAGAGCTTGGCAATCCCTAATACCAGAGGTGATAGTCCTTCTTGAATATACCCACATACTCCTCTAAAGGGTAACAGGATACCTTGAGAAGTAGTGGATTCTGACTTTGTGCCACTAAGAAAGGTATTAGGGACTTGTTGGGTATTATGAAGAGAGGGTTTTTGTTCAGTAATGGGTTAGAATAAGTGGACTTCAAGGACCCTACCACTTCTAAGACAGTGACTATACTCAGGTAAAGAGGTAGCCAGAAAGACACTGGACATAGCTAATTAAGAGCAATGCTTTCTTCCTGAATACATCCAAGACAAGGCCAAGAGACTGCCCAAAATGATCAAAACCACTCATCATTACCAATTTCTTTTGCATTGGGGGTGATTATAGAATTTAATTAGAAGAAAACAAAATATCTGTAGGGGCTTTGAAATCTTGACTAGGAAAGTGAAGGACAAGGAGGTATAGGTAGGGTTTTCATCCTTTTCTCTATTTGAAAATTGTGCTTTTGGAAGAGAAAAGAGGATATTGTACTTTGAATGACGGCATATCTGCCAAGGAAGAGGACTTCTTTTGTTTTGTTTCCACCACAACAAATAATAACAAAATGGTGAACTCTTCAAAAGGATAGAGACCATCTCATGAAACCTGGTGAGAACATACACATCAGAAGACACTCTACCCTGATCAACAGGGCTTTAAACAAAATTGAGAGCAAGGAAAAACACCAAAATACAATTTTAATTTAAAGGCATTTAGTCCATTAACGAGACTCAAATGTTTAAAATAAGCACAATGATAATTTCTTCCCTAAAAGCTACAGATTAAAATGTATACTATTATACTTAATTATAATGTATACCATTAATTATAAAAGTATTCTACCTATAATTATGAAAACTCTATAAAATGATAAAGACTCTACTTGTAAAACAATTACAAATATTAAATGAGGAATTCTGTGAGAATTAAGAGTAATCCAGCAAGACTTCATGTAATTATTATCTGCAAAACTTCACATTTTTTAATTTTTTTACAAGTTTTGTTGAATTTCAAAACCATTTTAACGAAAAAGTACAACCTAGGAGAATTTAATATACAATCATAATCATATATAAACTTAATTTCAATGTTGAACTCTTTTATTCAAACTAAGGTTTATAATATTTGGATCAATATCAATTTTAAATTTATTCCCATGTGAAGTTTATTTCCACATTTTTATTTAAAAAGAGAACAAAACGAAAATGTGTGCTTAAAAATATGTTGTAGGAAGTGGCAGGAGAATTTTACTACCTCTCTTGCTGAAAGATGGAAATTAACTTTTTTAATTTTTAGCAACCTGAAAAATCAATAAAAAGGAATAGCTAATTATAACATTAATTTTTTTCTACTAGCTAACACAGGAGCTGTATTGAATGATAAATATACTTAAAATCCATTTATATATTTTGCTTCATTTTAAAAAATAGTTGTATAAGAACTAACTTTTACACTGTATAACACTCATAAGATATGAATTTTTTCTTTTCTGCCTTTGGTTCATCGACTTCCCGTTCTCAATATTCTGAACAACTAAACAGTGTTGTCAACCACTAGTTCATTTGAAAATCATAAAATGGAAGAATAGTGATATAAGCAGATAATAAGTTCAAATCTGAAAACAGCTTTGATAATTGCAATGAGAGGTAATGAAAAGTTTATTTCTGCAGAATATTTGTGATGATCTGTAATGGTTCGAAGATAATTCATACTCAAAAATCATGGTTTTCACACAGTTTGGCATTCACAGAACAAGAATGCTAATGTTTGTAACATCTTGATCACATGATTATACAGCTGATGAAATACAATAGAAGAGTAACAGAGGAGAATGAGGGAAAAAAACTGGTGTAATTTGCAAAATGCAAATAAAGGTGTGCACCATCTTTTGATGGTGTGTTATCAATGAGTCTGACTATCATTTGGGAAATCAGTTTGCAATCAAATGTCAAACTTTTACAATTTGGAAACTATTTGATAATAGGTTAAGAAACTGAAGTAATATGTTGCATTTGGAGGAAAAATGTACTTGTAATGTAGTTGATAAATTATTTACTTATCAAGGCATCATTAAAGAATTTTTCATGAAAACACCCTGAACAATCTTTGTTAACCCTTTGAAATCACTAAACTGAAACTAATTATCTACATGAACTGATAAAGAGTGAAGCAACTAAAGTCAAGAAAACAATATATACAATGACTACAACAATATAAGTGGAATCACCAAAAAATAAAATGTGAATTTGGCAAAATTATAAAGGATAACCATGGTTCAAAAGATATGAAAAGATAGAAATACTCCATGCCTCTGAAGAGGTAATAGGTTCAAAAGTACTGTGCATTTTCAAACTTTTTCAATATATTCATCAGTTATGCTTTTCTCTCCTCTTTTTCTTTTCTTTTTGTCTTAAAAATACTATTTGTCATATGAGCTGTCTCTCCAGGAGGAGTTAAAGAGGGATATAGTATGAAAATATGGTGATGGAGCAAAACAAAGTGTATTAATAAAAACTTACTTTAAAAATACGAATAGTTACTATTTATAAGCACATGCCCAACATCTCAATAAACTTTAAATGTAAACTTCCCATTCATCAGATATCACCCAGATATGACTTGCTGACCTTCAGTTGTTCCATATCCTGTCCAAAACATGAAACAAAATTAACCTTGTGTGTTTATATGGTGATGATGCTGGCTTCAAATGAAGGCCAGATCTGATCATTTTAATTGTAGCTCATTTCTTATGCCTTCAACACACAGAAGGTGAGCAGATGCTTTATTAGGTAGGCTAGCTAAATTAATATCAAATCCCCCTATGTTCAACTGAAGGCTGAGGAAACCAAAAAAAATATCAAGGGCATTATGGCATTCAAGAAAAAAATACACTCCTTAAAAAATGTTTGATAGCCTTCTGCTAGACTCTAAATTTGAAAGATTTAACAACTGGGACTAGAGATATAGCTGTGGAAGAGAGGAGATAACCGAACCCATACAGGGTCAAAACCTTAACTGTGTTCTCATAACAGTGTCTTCTAGTAAGTTTATTCTCTCTGTCTCTCTGTCTCTGTCTCTCTCTGTCACACACACACACACACACACACACACACACACACACACACACACACAGACAAAATAGGCTCTTACTGTGAACTCTACCTGTAGTTTTCCTGTCAAAAATCTTTTCATTTTATCACCTTCCTTTCAAAAGGACAAACCTATATACACCCAGATACTCTTCCCTTTTGCCTGACAGCCTGGAATACTGGTCAGAAGATAATAGCAGAATTTGGAGATCTGGATTAGAATTGTGCTAAAGACACCTAAAATTTGACTTTAGCTATGTCATTTAACCTCTAAGAGTCTACTTTTGCTCATTTATAAAAAGGAAGAAAATAGTATTTACAGTAACCATCTCACAGATTAATTGTGAGGAAAATACTTTGAAATATTAAAATAGGGTTTATGTGTGTGTGTTTGTGTATGTATGAGAGAGAGAGAGAGAGAGAGAGAGAGAGAGAGAGAGAGAGACAGAGAGAGAGAGAGAAACAGAGACAGACAGACACAGACAGACAGAGAGAAAGAGAGAGAGCATAAGCACACATGGTGGCTGCTTGTGGAGGGTTTTTTTTTTATTATACCAATTTGGGAAATGGAGATTCTTTTTCACAGTAAGACCCCATGTAGAGGTTCTATTTCCTCCCTCAGCTCTCACAGGAAAATCACTGTGGTCCAGTTTGTGTAGGGAGGGTATCACTGAGCAGTTGCAATAAGAAGTAAAATCAAGATTCCTAGACTTAATTCTCAGTTTGGCTCCTGTCTCACTGTGTGACCTGAGTAAAGTCAATTAACCTCTCCATTTCCCATCCGGCTTAATGATGCATTTTTCAAAGTAGTTTGATATTCCCAGATGGAAGACACCATGCATGCATAAGTACAAATACTTTTTGTAAAATAACTCCTTCCTGTAACTCTGAAAACACATCTGGGTCCAAATCGACATCCACTTTCCTAATCCAGCCTTTGTTTTTTAAAGCAAAGGCATCCCTGCTAATGTATTCATTTTTTTAAAGATAAAGTGTCTGCTATGGAATAGGATAAGATTATTTAAATTCATTTTCATTTGTCCCCAATTAGATTGTTGAAGCCTTTACTTTACATGCAAAGAAAAACTGAATTAACCTATTGCACCAAACTAATTCTTAATACAAATAAGACCTTAATAAGTCTTCTTCAAGGTCAAATAGATACACATATCAGTTACATTCCCATAATGTCTCATTGCTCGGTAGTGACATGTAAGAATAACTAGACACACAACACTGGCATTTTATAATGAGTATTGTTTCATTCATTCATTGTTAATTTAATACCTAAAACAGACCCAGTGTAGCATATATCCCACAGAAATGAATTTCAATATTAAACCCTTGAGTATAAGAAAATAATAGTTCTTAATTTTGAAATGACATACACTCATTCACATAGCAACTTATATATTTCTTGTCTGCGGTCACATAACTATAAAACATGATAAATGCAAATGAACACAGATCTTTACCTAAATCCAAATCTAGTGCTCTTGAAATGATTTTACCAATCCTGACAATAATCTAACTAGAATATAAAGTTTAAATTGTTCTAGAAAACAGCTATAACTACCAGCTTTGGCCACACTGGTTTTCTGTTGGCATCTCTTCCCATTCAATTTAGTTTTGTTGCCTATTTCTCCCTGACTCTTCCCAATATAAAGTATAAGAAGCACCTCAAAAGCCTACATGAAGACAGAACTGAAGCTCATTCTCATGTTCAGCCTCTGACCCCTGGCATGTCTTGATCATTTCAGGACTGCCTTCCAAGTTCCTCTATCCCTAAATAAATATACCAAAACCAGTGAGATACTGTACACAATGTCTACTCTTCATTTGATACCAGGGACATACTATTGTGCATTGCAACATATCCCAACTTGGAAAGCTGAAAGTCCTGTTGTACTCTTTTCTGGTCAGGTTACATTTGCAATACAAGTGCTTTCAGTGAGAAATACATTTTAGGGAGAACTTGGACAGGATGGAATGCACCCAGGAGATAATAAGTCTGATGGTGAGGGAATAAGAAAGTATGGCATAAGAGATGAGTGAAAAGGGACTTGATATGTCTAGATTTGAGATTTTAAAAAATAGCTGATGTTAGGTATTTGTAAAGCTATTATTTGGAAGAGAGTTTAGACCCAAGCTTGACTGGTCCCTGAGGGTAGAACAAAGAACATTGGACCAAAATTGTGGAGAGACATTTCAGCTTAAAGTCTTTCAAAAAGTAAAATGAGTTCCATAAGAAGGTTGTATACTCCTCCTCCCTGAAGGTTTTCAAAACTACATTGGATGACCACCCATGATGAATATGCCAAGAAGATGCAAGCACAAGTATGAATTGGAGTAGATGAATTTCAAGACCCCTTCAAGACAAGATTTTGTGGACAGGATAAGGGGTTTTGGTATATTCTGTGATTCTGTGATTTTGTGACAAAATTCCCTTGGCTAACACACCAGCCAGTAAAAAGAAGAACATGCTCAGGCCAATTAAAAGGGAAATAATTGTAAGATTATTAAGGTACTTGGTCTTCTAGTATACTCGTTACTCAAGTGTTCAAACACCAAACTTTTGAGTTATTGCTGTGAAGGAAACTCCTAAGCCAAGCTAAAAATTGGCTACTGCCTTCCAAGAGACCCATGATAAAAAATGCTATCTAGGGTTCCAGAGAAATGAATTCTAAGTGAAGACTGAAGGATACTCTTTTCACTTTATTATTTTTTCTTGCTATTTTTTGGTAACCTGGTCAATATAGAAATATGTTTTGCATGACTTCATATATATAACTAATATCATATTTCTTACCTTCTTACTGGGCATGAGAGGGGTTTGCTAGATGAAGAAAATTCAGAACTCAGAACTTTTAAAAATTAATGCTGAAATACACACACATTAATGACTACCATCATGAAAAGCAGTACAGGTGATCATTGCAGAGCACATTTTAGTACAAGGCAGCTCCCAGGTGGATGAAGACAATAACAGTTCATTTTAATTGCAGCTCCTATCTTATGCCTTCAGGAGGTGTGCAGAAGGTTTAATTGACAGGCTAGCAAAATTAACATCATATCCCCTGATGTTCAAGAATACAGGTAGTTCACTACCACTTCATGTCACTGGTATTGTTGATCAGAAGGTAGATGCTCTCTGAGAAACCAGACCCAATCTTCCATATCAGTTTTTATTTTCTCAAAGAATGAATTTTACCTTGGGCATTCTGCTACTCACCATTTGGAAATGCTAGTGCAGAGTAGGGCTAAAATATCATTGATTTGGCCACAATTATAACTCTGGGGTATTTTTTTTTTGGCTCCATGCCTACACTGAATGCAGGTGGAATGAATGAGTGAAGAAACAAATGAAAGGAGTTCTTAGTCTAAGAATAGCAGTTCTGATGTTTCAGCAGATTCAAAACTATGGACAGCTCCTGTTCTAGTCACTATTCTTATAGAAGCTTAGAGCTCATCTATCACTGAGCTTATACTATAAGAGGAAGTAGGTAGATGGAATGGAGTCAAGATAATTACGTAGAATGGAAATAATAGTAACACTGACCTCTCGGTGTGTTATGAGGATTGAAATGGAGAGAATTTGTAAAATACTTTGTAGACCTTAAAGTGCTATATAAATGAAAGCTAGCTATCTAACTAGCAACTACAGCAGCAACAGCAATATAAAAGTAACAGTTGAAAGACAAGGCATTTTATGTTGTTTTAAAAGATTTAGCTTTAATTTTCACCAAATTAGTTTTTGAACACCATGAGAATGAACATGGGTACTCTCTCTAGGTTTTAATATTTCATTTGAGTGAAAATGATTTTGTGGACAGGATAAGTCACAGAAATATGTCAAAGACAGGAGAACTAGTGTCAATATTCCTGAAGAATAGAACATAAAGAAATAGGTTGGCAGAACTTAGGGGGAAGTATCCCGAGGAAAGATCCTGACACCTCTAGGGATTAGTAGCCACAGGCATACACTGGGAGATGGGAGATACTTTTAGAGTAAATGGTGGGAACTCTGCAACAATGAGCTGCTGGTGACAAAATTATCTCTTCTGTCTGATGAGCAAACTGATTTGAACAAGAGAAAGGGGAAATGGAAAGGAATAGAAAAGAAAACGGGAAGAGTAAAAGAAGACAGAAAAGGGGAAGGCCAAAGAGAGAGATTGTAGAATGTAGATTTTCTCACCATCAGGCTTGCAGGAACTTCTTCCTAGAGCATCTAGGATTCTTATTACCCAAAAGAGTATAAGAAAGATATGAAATAGTTTCTTGTTTGAAATACAGATGTGGTCATAGTGCCCTGGGAATCCAGAGGTCCTCTAACCTCATGTGAGATTATCCATATCTCTTCATGGGTTTAGCCAAATCAATCCCATGACCAAGGAGTATATTTGTTCCTTTGGAGTAGACAAAAGCATCGGAGACAAAAGTCTTTCTCCCTGTTTGACGCTGATGCATGTGTATGTCTATGTGTGTATATCAACTGACACACGTGTATGTGTATATGTGTGTATATCACAATCTTCTATTAGTTTATTTAATGTATTCACATAAGATTCCAATTCCGAAGTATGAAGAGCTTCCAAATGGCAAAACATTACTGAAAGAGTAGAAATTTTCCTTAGAAATTCCTGAGACATCTAATTACCAAGCCTACTACATAAGGCCGAAGAATACACAAACTTAGGAAATATAAATTATTATATTAAAGCAGAATGCTGAGTTTAGCAATACCTAAGCAACTAATTGTCCTGGTCTTTAAAAGATTAAATTTTATCACACAGATGTGAGAGTAAGTTTTGTTATTAAAAGAATTAAGCTGACTTTCCTGACCAACAATTAATCTGCAACAAATATTAAGTTTTGGGAATGATTATATATTTAAGCTATATTTCTTACCATAGTTCACCACATAAATTGTTCCCAATCTACAAGCCCATTTCAAATAAAATCTATCATGCTAGGCACTTTACATCTTTTTCTATTTATTGCCTCATTTCTCATCAGAAACCTTTTAGCTTTAATATTATTCCCTGGCACACTATCTCATTAGAGTGGCAAAGATAAAGTTCTTTTTTGAGATAAAGTAATTAGAGTGATTGTGAGCAAAAATCAGCCAAACTTCTGGGAGGCAATAATTCTCTTGCTCCTGCTTCTACTGAAGTCTAACAATCTAAGTAAAGGCAAAAAATGTTGAATAAGGGCAGTCTTGGTTTAGATGAGACAGCACCTTGGGATTAGCAGTTTGTTCCCTTTGTAAGAAAAATGGGCTTTTTTTTTCATGTGAAATCTTATGTACTATGAAAAGAAAGGTTATGAGATGAACTAATTTGTCATAGTGGTGTAAAAGAAAAAGCAATAGCTAGAAAACTTAGGTTCTAGTCAGTCCTACTTCTGTGTAAGGCCAACTGCGAGACTCAGTTTTCACATATGTACAACATGTAACTCTCTGTTGGTGAGAGTCCCTCTACAATGGGTTCCATAAATGTATTATGATTATACAAGAATCTTTGATAGGTGTGGTCACAGTAATAACTGTATACAAGGGGAAGAAAACAAGTGTTTATTAGGTACCTATTTTGTGTCAAATGCTGGGCTAAGTACCTTACAAATATTTCATTTGATCCTCAAAACAACCCTTAGATACAAGTGCTGTTATTATCTACATCTGAGCAAACAGAGGTAGATAAAGGTTAAATGACTTGTCTGGGGTCACACAGCTTAGGCCATTGTGGAACTCAGCTCTTCCTGACTCCAGACCTAGCACTCTATCCTCTATACCACCTGCCATTTTAGCCACCTAATAAGGATTTTATTAGCAATGTAGAATAAAGCATAAAAGAGACACGACTACACCAAAAGATACTGGACACCATGAGGACCCTTACTACAGGAAGAGGTCCAGTATTCATAAATGGAGCAGGCTTCTCATTAATCAAGTTTGTGGATGACATTGTGTTAACTGTGTTAAACTATCACAGGTTCTCTTAAGTGAGATCCATGAACACATAAGAGATTAGGCATATAATCAGGGCAGGAAAAAAGCAACAACATGAATCGAGAAGTGCTTTCATCTAGATGGTGAATGACATGTAGATGAATGAACAACTGTATGAGTTAGTATGTCAGTCCATCTATTTTGCATGAGCAGTAGAGGTGGGCAGTGAGCTGAACATGGAATTAAAAGAGAAAGAAGACAGCAGGCTGAATTTAATAGTTTCCCAAAGGATTCCAAGCTGCTCCCAAGCATAAAAACCCATCTTTTTAATAAGAGTATTCTCCAAGTGATGTTATAAGGCTGTAAAACAGAGACTACTGTTTCCAAAGAATTTTATGGTGCATTGGTAATGAGAGAATGTTAAAAGACCTAGAAAAAAGCTCCCCAATTTATGAAGATATGCTAAATCTTGTATGGAGGATTTATAAAAGGATATGGCTAGCACTGTGCAGAAAGAGAAAGAAAGAGTGAGTTGCAAATTTCATTGGTCAAGGGAGCACCTGCTTTAGAGAAGTCACAAATTCACTGAACTATGGAAGTAAATAATACCTATTTCATGAAGTTTCTGGGCAGATCAAATGAGGTAATGTGCATGTAAGAGGGAATCCCTTTTGGATATAGATAGTTTTGATGGCAGAAAGAGGTAGAAAGAAGGACACTTGTGAGAAAGTTGTGAAAAAGCAGTCCCTCAAAGAAATGACATTTTATTCATAAATAGAATCCAAGCCTAGTTTCCCAGAAACTGATTTGAATATGAACAGCTTGAGGAACTAGAAGACAACAGCTAGAAAACAATTCCTAGAACTGTTTGGTGGCCATGGAACAAATGTATGAGTGGCCTGAGTGGAGCAGCTAGTAGAGAAGCAGCCCAAACTGTCAGCGAATTGTTGGATGTACATATCCTAAAGGAGGCAAAGGATATGGAAGCCCTCAGTACAGTTATATGAGGTGCCACTGGGATATGATTCCTTGGAATAGTGGGAAGTTATTAATAATAAACAGATTTGGAAAACCCAGTCCTACTGTCATTCAGGAATAAAAGTATAAAGAAAACACTTTCTGCCACGATTTGCCAGCCATGTGTTTCTATTTTGGTTATACAAACTGATCAGCTCCACCAAGTCAACATTCCTCCCTTACCCAGGCTCCCTGTCTGACCCTGCATTGGTAGAGTAATTCATTAAACTTTCATATGCTACCTTGAATTATTTTTGTCATAAAAAAGTTCTCTGAAGGTAGGAACTACATCTTATTAAGTTCTGCATCCTTCTACGGTACCCACCACAATGAATTGACACTGAACGTTGCTAGAATGAATGAATAATGAATGGAAGACCAGCTGTTGAAAGCATCAGGACAGACTATGGCTGTTAACAAAACAGAGCTATGTTTATAAAGAAATTAAAATCCCCTCCCTCTTGACCTCAATTAGCATCATGCTCTAACAAAGCTAACCTGCCTATATGAACACGGGAAATAATTCAAACAACTGAGTAAGCTGAAGATAAATCAGCCACGAGAGATGTTTTAGAAACTTTGGACTAGGGGTCCTATCTAATCACTCCTCTAATATATTCCTTACTTATAATATTTTCTGAAGCAAGTAAATGCATCACTCATTCCCATCCCCCCACATTCCTCTTACTTCAAGATGAATACTTACTCTAAGTAGAAATATATTGGTTGAAATTCTCATACAGTTAAGCAAGAAACAGGCAAACAGGATTTATAAACCTTACAATGTTTCCATGATTTACGTAAATCTTTTTTGTTGACTTAACTTAGGGGAAGCCACTATCTTTCCAAAAATACAATTCTTTTCCCTATTTTACTGAAAGTTTATAGTGAGGGGAAAAACCTACTAAAGAAATTTGTAAAAATGAACAATAATTCTCCCTACCCCAAATATTACTATTTCTCCCTCTCTCTTAATATCTGAATAATGCAAAACAAAATGAGTCAAAATGAGGAAAGTAATGTTCACACATTCTCAGAGTTCCTTATTATAAACATAGAATTTATAGCTAGAAGGAATCTCGGAGAATTTCTACTCCAGTTCTTTATTTTACAGATATGGAGATTAAGAGCACCGAAAACAAAAATGATTTGCTCAAGGTGATATCAATAATAAATAAAAGAGGCATGATTTGAACTCTTGTACAAATACAGTCCTTTTCCCACAATGCCATAATGCTTACTTTCACATATGAAGAAACTATTATATAATGCTATAATGTTTAAGGTCACCATAAAGGAAGATATAGTGGTTTTGTTTATTTTTTTCCCTGCACTACAAAGGTCAAAATTTCCTTTACAACAACATTAAAACATTCACTGCAATTTTAAATGTGTTCATTCTCATGATATCCATAATGCAGCATCTATATATAATCTTAGTAATTTTATATAATATAAATATACATACATTATTATATAATTATCATCTTTGTTGGAGGGGAGGGGGAGATATCCTTTTGCATATCTGATGTCCTTTTAGATTACATATTTTAGAAGTCTGTGTGTGAACTCTGCTATTTACCATTTTGTATTACCTAGCACATATTTTGCTCAGAAAAGTACAATTCAGAATACTGAATTATAAAGAGAAGACAGAATTTCACTTGGTTGTTCTGGACGAGGTCCAAGTTGTACCAGTCTATCAGTAGTTTCAGTTCAGTTGTGGAACAAAGTGACTAATGAGTCATCCAATGGTTTAAAAAAAAGATTTATTTAGTCATAATAGGAGAATAATATTCTACATGGAAAAGCCTGGAGGATAGATACCTCACGCTGATTCAGCTAAACAAGGCACCCTTGCCTATGTCAACCATTTATCTATACCAGCCAAACTTGTGAGAGAACCTCTAGCTTGAGTTCCTTATAGCTGCAATGTACACAGGTGATGAGGATGATGTCAACAGATTGATCTTATTCTTCTGAGTCAACCAAGTTTTGAGAAATGCCTCAATATTTTTTAAGGAACACTAGCTTTGCCTGCATGAGGGACAGGTTAAAATATTGTTCCATCCACTAGTGAAATATGGAGTAGAGGGAGGACAATTTAAAAAACATGGCTAAGTCATCAAGTTGATAATCATTAAAGTTGTACTACATATCAGACTTTGTGCTAAGCTGAGATACAAAAAAAAGGTAAAAATACTGTCTCCACCCCAGGAATTCATATCTTAATGAGGGAGACAACATGCAGATAATTATGTATATTCAAGATGTTTGCAGGGAAACTGGTGGCAGTATCAGAAGTAAGGGACTATTGTTAATGTGACCAGGAAAGGTATCTTTTTAGAAAGCAAATTTGAGTTGAGTCTTTTTTTTAATGCTAATATCCATTTTTATTCTATCCACAAGTAATTGAACACCTTATAACTATGAACTGGTTTGCCATTACAATGTGAATTTTTTTTGTTTTTTTCTTTTCTTATTTTTTCCCAATTTACTTATTTTTAGTTTTTAACAATCATTTCCACAAGATTTTGCATTTCAAATTTTCTCCCTATCTCTCCCCTCCCCTACCCCAAAACACCACGCACTCTAATTACCCTTTCCCCAATTTACCTTCCTTTCTATCATACCTCTCCCCTCCTTTATCCCCATCTTCTCTCTTGTAGGGCAAGATAGATTTCTACACCCCATTACCTGCATTTCTTATTTCCCAGTTGCATGCAGCAACAATTCTCAACATTTGTTCCTAAAACTTAGAGTTCCAACTTCTCTCTCTTCCTCCCTCCCCACCCATTCCCACTGAGAAGGCAAGCAATTCAATATAGGCTATATATGCATAGTTTTGCTAAAGACTTCCATAATAGTCATGTTGTGAAAGACTAACTATATTTCCCACTATCCTATTCGCCCTCCCATTTACTCTATTCTTTCTTTTGACCTTATCCCTGCCCAAAAGTGTTTACTTCTAATTATCACCCTCCTCTCATTTGCCCTCACTTCAATTACCCCTATACTCCAATTATCCTCTTCTCCCCTACTTTCCTGTACCGTAAGACAGATTTTCATACTAAATTGAGTGTATATGTTATTCCTGCTTTAAGTCAAATGTGATGAGACTAAGCTTCCCTTTTTCCCCTCTCACCTCCCCATTTTCCCCTCCTTTGAAAAAACTTTTGCCTTTTTATGAGAGAATAATTTCCCCATTTCACTTCTCCTTTCTCTTCCCAATATATTCCTTTCTCACCCCTTAATTTTTTTTTTTTTAGATATCATCCCTTCCTATCCAACTCATTTTATGACCTCAGTGTGTGTAATCCCCACAACTACCCAAATACTGAGAAAAGTTTCAAGAGAAACAAATATTATCTTTCCATGTAGGAATGTAAACAGTTCAACTTTAGTAAGTCCCTTATGATTTTTCTTTCTTGTTTCCCTTTTCATGCTTCTCTTAATTCTTGTGTTTGAAAGTCAAATTTTCTATTCAGTTCTGGTCTTTTCATCAAGAATGCTTGGAAAGCCTCTATTTCATTAAATGACCACTTTTTCCCTTGAAGTATTATACTCAGTTTTGCTGGGTAGGTGATTCTTGGTTTTAATCCTAGTTCCTTTGACTTTTGGAATATCATATTCCAAGGCCTTTGATCCCTTAATGTAGAAGCTGTCAGATCTTATGTTATCTTGATTGTATTTCCACAATCAAATTATTTCTTTCTGGCTGCTTGCAATATTTTCTCCTTGACATGAGAACTCTGGAATTTGGCTAAAATATTCCTAGGAGTTTTTTTCAGATCTCTTTCAGGAGGTGATCAGCGAATCCTTTCAATACTTATTTTACTCTCTGGTTTTAGAATATCTGGGCAGTTTTCCTTGATAATTTCATTAAATATGATGTCCAGGTTCGTTTTTTGATCATGGCTTTCAGGTAGTCTCATAATAATTAAATTGTCTCTCCTGGATCTATTTTCCAAGTCAGCTGTTTTTCCAATGAGATATTTCACATTGTCTTCTATATTTTTATTCCTTAGGGTTTTTTTGGTTTGTTTGGTTGTTTTTTTTTGTAATTTCTTGGTTTCTCATAAAGTCATTAACTACCATCTGGTCCAGTCTAATTTTTAAAGAATTATTTTCTTCAGTGAACTTTTGAACTTCCTTTTCCATTTGGCTAATTCTGCTTTTAAAAGCATTCTTCTCCTCATTGGTTTCTTGAGTCTCTTTTGCCATTTGAGTTAGTCTATTTTTAAAGATGTCAATTTCTTCAGCATTTTTGGGGTCTCCTTTAGCAAGCTGTTGACTGACTTTTCATGAGTTTTTTGCATTGCTCTCATTTATCTTCCCAATTTTTCCTCCACGTCTCTTACCTGATTTTCAAAATCTTTTTTGAACTCTTATATGGCCTGAGACCATTGCATATTTATTTTGGAGGATTTGGATGCATAAGACTTGACTTTTAGGTCTTCCTCTGATAGTAGACATTGTTCTTGCTCATCCAAAAAGATGGACGAAAATACCTGTTCACCAAGAAAGTAACCTTCTATTGTCTTATTCTTTTTTCCTTTTTTTGGTGCATTTTCCCAATCAGTTACTTGACTTTTAGGAGGGTATACTTTGGAGATCTGCAAGTTCTCACTTCCTCCAAGGTGGCACAATAAAAGGAGAGGAGTTATTCCTCTCCTGACCCACACTCTGGTCTGGGAGCAACTACAAGCACTCTTTTCTGCCCAGAATCTGCAAGTAGAACTCCCTGTCCAGAACCTCCACTAGCTCCACCACATCAGCACTCCTACTCTTCCTTACTCCAGAGTAAGTATTATATGGCCCTTACTTCAGGGCCACAACTCAGGGCTGAGATCCAGGTCAGATGCTCAATTTCCCCAGGGTCTTTATGCCAGGGCTCCAACAACAGAAGCTGCTGCAGCTGTGGCCACCACTGCCTGGGGCCAGGGCTAGATTGCTGGGTTCTCTTCTCATCCAGGTGAAAGAGCTTTCTCACTGACCTTTAAAGCTCTCTTTGACATTGATTTGAGTCTTGAAAAAATCCACGCAAGTCAAGAAACAGAGTTTAGGATGAAGAACATTCTAGGTTTGGCAGACAGGTAATGAAAAGGCAGTCATGAAAAAAATGGCAACCATGTCCTAAACTCAAACTAAACTACAAGATAGTTAAGGATAGTGTCTGTATAGTTCAGTGAAGAGTACACATGATTTTCTAGAAACCATAGTCCAAGAAGAACATAGGATAGGTGATGCAGAAATACCTTTCTCTCTCTCTCTCTCTGTCTCTCTCTCTCTCTCTCTCTGTCACATAAACATACACACATATATGCACACACATAAACATATATACACACATTCATGTACATATATGCACATGTGTATATATACACATACATATTTATATATGCATACACATATTATCAGATAATAATATTAATAACTGGCACTTTGGCATTTTGTATGTAACAATGATATTCAACATAAATTTCTCTGTCATAGTTAACTGTTGCATAAACATTATTGATTACCTTTTAGCCCATTAGAGTATTTTAAAATGATATTTTAAATACGAGAAAAAAACCCACAAGTAAATAAAACCTATCACCAAAAGCCAATGAAATTCATAGAGCATTTAATAACTATTGTCCATTTGGCCTACAGTCAGAAAAACCTGAGTTCTAATTCAGCCTCAAACACTTACTAGCTCTGTGACCATGGGCAATTCATTTTACTTCTGTTTACTTCTTTAATTATAAAGTAGGGATAAAAATAGCTGTTGTTAGGCTCAAATTAGATGATACTAGTAAAGTACTTTGCAATCCTTCAAATGTTATATAAATGCCAGCTATAACAATAACAGTGATAATTCTTGTGATCTTCTTTATTTTTCTACTAAAATTACTATCTATAGATGTTCACTGTCCTGTACCTAATCCAGCCTTTGACGCAACCTAACTAGTCATCTTTCTCACTTAGTCTCCCATGGTATCACACTCAGGATCTTAACTAAATTTTCCAAATAGGCAACTTTTTTCCTGGAAAGAAATATATTCTTCTGCAAACTGTGTCATATATCCAATTCATTATTCATAAACATTTAAGTAGGAAAAATAACACTTACATGTGTATTTGATATCGAGTTGAACAGAATGAAAAAGAGGTATCTAATTGTACCTCTTATGGTTTTAAACAAGTTACATCCAAAAGGTAAAACTACCTGTTTTAACTAACACTTTAAGGAGAGATGATATAATCAAGAGACATTGGCTGTCAGTGACCTATGATAAAATGATAAAACAAACAAACCATGAAGGAAATCCTGTGGGAAAATGTATTATTCTTTTCCAGACATTATCCTTTTGGACACTGCCTTTCCTTACCTGGTCCAAGGTCAGTGTTGCCTGTTTACAGGTGCTGCACCGTACCCTGAGTTTTCCTGGTTGAACATCTTGACAGGCTTCTTTGCAGAAAACATAAAAGCTGTTATAAGTAGGTTTACCTGTTGGAAAGAAATGAGAGAAAACACCCAATCCATATAGAATTCAAATTAAGATAAGAGTGCTTCTTTAGAAAGTTTGATAAAGGCAAGTTACAAAGTTAACTCCTCAGGTATGATGGGAAGCATACTTTAGATAGATATCCCAATAAGGAAATAGCAATTTAATATAGAAAATAAAGTTTTATGCATAAAAGGGTAAAACTTATTTCTCTTTTTTGACAGCATACATAACACTTACCCAGTAAAACGAGTAATATGCAAAACTAGAAAACTGGAGAGCTAGTCATAACTGGTCAAGTGCATTTCAAGAAACTGGAAGTAAAAGTATATTGCCTCTTTCTGATGTTTTAGAATAGACTGGGGCATTCTGAGATGTAGGTTAAACATTCCACAATTCTTGATTTCTATTTCATGGCCCTGTTCTCATATTGACTGGTCCATACATTTCCTCCTAAAATCTGATTTTTAGCAAAGAGTGAATCCTATTTCTTGGAGTACAAATAATAATTACATAATGTAGCTTTCCCTGAAGACTTTCTAGCTTCATGACCACTGACCTCAACATAAAGAGATACAAGACATACTAGCAGAAGTGGTTAATAAAAATGAATAAACAAGGTACATTTCTAAAGCACTCTGTAGAAACCCCCCTCCACAAAATTATACTTATCTCTAGAACAGAAATTAAAGAAAGAAACATAAATGTATAAACATGCCAAGTCATTTCTACCTTAGATAATACAGCAGAAAGCAAGGAGAGTGGAGAATCATATTTTTAATGACAAAGGAATTATTCAGATAGGGTGGAACCCTTTTTTATGTCTCTTTTTTGATGGACTTGACTTTGTCTACTACTACATGTAATATGCTTTCTTGATGCAAAAAAATGTAGCCCTTTAGGAATTTAGGATGCCACGATCATTGGACTTTAGAGTTACTTAAGAAAGAGAATAGAATAAAATTACATGTATACATATATATACACATGCACATACATACATCCATATACATATACATATAAATACATAGAACATGGTAGGAACAATATTCTGAGGCCATTATCAGTAAGGCTTTTTTTTTTTTAAAAGAAATTAAAACTGTCCTTGAAACAAAATCCAGAGGATTATGACTCCGACAGAGTCAAGTGACAGAGCTTCCAGTGACCTAAATACAAAGGTCACTGTAGGAAGAGTGAGCAGCTCCTTCCCTAACTGTCTCACCAGTCAGGGAAGATGTGAACAACCAAATCAATCCTGTGTCCTCACTAAATACCCTTACCTGTTAAGTAAACTTTTGTTTACTTTTGTTAACTGTTAGATAGTCTATATTTATTTCAGTTCTAAGCCTGAATTTACCTGAATCAGGTCCAGTCAATTACATCTCTTCCTACCCCAAACTCAAAGAAATAAACATAAAAAGGAAATAAAAAGCATCCTATTTTCAGCACTACTATACACTTCAAGGATCTGAACATTCAATACATTCAAGTTTGCTTGTTTCAAATTGCAGCATGGATCAACAGATTTCTTAGTTACATGGAAGATATTTTCTCTTGCTTGATGCATATCTCCATAAGGCAAGCCAACAAGCAAAGAGATAATGCCATCCATTCATGTTGTAGAAATTTCATCATCATTCCTCTTTGTAATTTTCCAAAGACAGAATCTGCATCAGCCAAGATTTCGTCAGGTCAGACAAATGGCAACGCTTTTAATGAGAATGCTTCTATGAGACTGAAAAGGAGAGGAGGAGCCCTGGCTATTAAAGACTCAACAGATAAAGCAAGTTGTACTATATTCATAACCTTCTGCAAAGGTTAAGCAGGAAAAAGGAAAAAAAGGAAATTCTTTCAAAAAGAGGACTGACTGGCTCCAAGACTCTAACATTATTGAAAGCACCTTTTTAGAGCATTTTACAATATTAAAAGAAGCATCTCTGAAATTTCAGGGATCCAAATGACACTTTACTCTGCTAGAGATGTAGCAATGCCTGCAATATTGTTTCTGCTAATGATATACCTAGGCAAGATGTAAAAGGCTGGGAAATTCTTGCATTTCAACGGATTATAACCTCCTACTAACGTTCTTGAGAAAGTTATTCAGGAATTATCAAGTGCCGATGTATGTGCCCTGGAAGCATGCAAAATGACATACAATCTATTATAGATTGCTTTCCAGAGTGACTGCCAAGTTGGAGATTAATAATCAGTCTGCAAAAGATCAAGATCAGGCCATTACTGGCTACTGCAAACTTCAAACTGTTAGCTTGAAATAGCTAGTCATATGAACTTGATCATGAAAGGAAATTGGGCAAAGATGCACTGAAAAATACTCTTAGGCCTCTCATTTTCAGTACTGTACCTTTTCATGGCTGGTTGAGGGCATGAGTAAAGAGCAAACATACATCTCCTATGAGAGGGTACAGTGGTGCTTATCAGATTTCTTAGGATCCCAGAGTTCTTTCAGGCATACCTAACGTTATGCCTATCTGTCAGAAGCTATGCATGAAATGCCAAAACTTACACTATGAAGCAGTTATGTGCTCAGTTCAGCACACTATGTGAATTTTGCCAATATTTTAAACAGTTATCTCTTCCATACCACAACTTTCCCCACCATGGTTTCAATATATCATAAGTCAGCATAAGAAATTAAATAGGAATGTTTTAGGAATTTTGTGGAAACTGAAGATGGCAGCTGAAGGGCTGCAGATGACACACAAAAAGTTTAGAAACTCAAAAATGCATAAAGTATATGTAAGTATTACATAATAATAACATATTTTATCTTTCAATACTGTAATTATTCAGGTTTCTTCTCTGCTATAAAGGGAGGCCAAAAAGTTTTATGTAGATCTTCCAGACCACGGGGTGCTATGCTCCTACCCCACAAGATGTGCATGGGATAACTGTACTTTTCTCCTCTTTGGTGCCCTTAAGCTCTTCTATTTGTCTACTTCTCAATACTCAATATTAGCACTTCTTTATTATATAAATGAACTACAAAGAGGCAAGGTGTAAGAAATTCAATTAATCTCTTAATCTAGTTGTCCTAACTAATGAACCAGATAGCCTGGTAGGTTAGGTGATTTGAATTATGGTTTGAAGCTTGTTCCAAAACAGATTGAAATGATGACTCATATACGCTAACACAATGAAAATGTCCCAGAAAAGTACAGAAGAATGACATTTTGATGGATTGACTGAAATTTTCAGTGTATTCTCTGAGTATCATAAAGATATTTGTCTCAAAGGGGAGGAAAACATGAGTGAGAAGGGAAAACCATATCACTAGGCAAAAGAAACCTGTGGGGAAAGACCAGCTAATGCACAGTACTCGACAGTACGGTTAGTGAAAAAAAAGATTAATTCTGACAATTTCTCAACAAGTAAAAATACTCTACAGAAAAACAGTTTAAAATTTTCACAGCAACCTATGTCCACTGGGCTATCATATCCTATGGAGTTTAGCTAGACAATTTTATGTCTCCAACAAGGTAAAAAGTAGCCACTACTTTACTTCCTACAGAAAGACAGACTTCGCCATACAGTAAGCGGTCTGCAAATGATTATCTGCTATGACAACCTTCCCTGAACTATTAGCAACTTATACAATGACCTTGCCCTTTATGAACATGCTTTAATCATCAATTTTGGAGAGGAGTTACCAATTTTTATGTATATTTCTACACAATTATATTTTATGAACCAGTAAAACTGTTGATTTTTCATTGCTGTTGCTACTTCAGGGTTTTTTTTCTGTTACTTATTTTGAAAGCATTAGCAAAACCTCCTCCTCTGGCAAGAAAAACCTAGAGAGTGTGGAGGATCTGAAATAGCAAGTTAGAAATAAATTACTAGGCTTAAAGCCAAAATTCATGAATTCAGACTTTTCTTTTTCCAGTAGAAAGCTATGGAGAGCTAAATAAGCCCACTTGGTAATCTTTTCTGATGAATTCAACAAAGTCACAAGTGTCAGGAGGTTAGTTAGAAACATAGAAACCCCATGATAAACTAATTTTTAATGGAAGATGTTGCTATTTGTTTTCAGGAAATAAAAACAAGAACAATTCCCACTGATATATCATTGTGAGCATTCTCTCTACTGATTCAGATAATACCTCCTCCTCCTTTGTAGATGATCTGTATAAGTTGCTATAGTCAAAAAATAATAAATAAATCATGTAAGGACAAACTTTCAGGGTTGAGATAGACCCTTTTGGACTTGTCAGTGATAATCCTCAGAAAATAGGAAAATAATCAATCCCAATGTTCATGCTTTTGAGCCTGGTACAATCTAAGATAAAGAGCACTCAAGTATAGCCTCCAAGAACATATAATCAATTTCATGAACCAATGAGGCACTTCTGTGGAGGAATATTAAAATTGCTATTACTGTTAGAATACTCATAATAATATAGTCTATGTGCAAAATAGTAGACTAAAATATATTTAATATGTACATTTTACTCACAACTTTGCAGTTATAAAAAACTTTATATTATATATATAAATTACATTTGAGTAACCTTGCATGCCAGTACCTATTTTTAACATTAAGAACCTGCTTTAACAAATAAATATTTAAGTTGTACTTAAAAATGAGTAAATTGGTATATTTAAAATTATAAAACTAGAAAATGATGGGGAAAAGTCTAGAATTTGAGTTTTCCAACTCCAACCATGCCATATTGTTCTATAATGAAAACAAAGTAGCTTAATATGTTTCTTTTTTAACGATTAGATATTAACGATAAGAAATCACTAAATCAAGGTTATTACGTCAAGTATTACATAATGTATTCAACTTAACTACACAAAGATATCTACTACTGTGCCTGGAATCCTTAGCTTCCTCCAGTGCCAACTCCTATGGAAATCCTTGCTGATGCCCCCTGTTTTTAGAGGCCCTCTAAATCAGTTACATTTCTTTCATAGGTGAACATGGTCTGTCTCCTTCCTTTCATTAAACAGAATATAAGCTCATTAAGGGGAGGGAGTATTTTCCATTTTGTATTTCTGTATCCAGTTTTTAACATAGTGTTTTGCACATAGTAGTTGCTCAATGAAAAGTTCTGAACTGAATTCAACTGAAAAAAAAATCTTCCCTCATATGCCTTTATGTTCACTTTTATCTTTACAAGCATTGTAATATTTTAATTTGTAAATCACCTCACATTCTTTTGGAAATTGGTGAGATAAAAATCTTACATACTGTATAATCAATATCATATTGCTTGCCTTCTCAATGGGCGGGGTAAGGGGAGGAAGAAGGGAGAGAATTTAGAACTAAAAATTTACAAAAACTATTGTTAAAAAATTTTTACATGTAGCTTAGGAAATAATTAACGAAAGAAATAATAATATATTTTTTAAAAATCTTATATATAAGTGCATATTTGCTTATGTACATATACATTGTATGTATGTGAGTCCATAAACCCAAAAAGATAAATATTCAAAAATTTTCTGATTATCAGTAAGAAGAAATGCATAAAAATGAAGGAATTAAACATCACTTAAATGCTTTCTTTGCCAAACACTGTGCTAACTACTAGAGCAGGGGATTGTTACTCTGAGTCTGTGAACAATTTTTAAAAAAAAATTTTTTATATTGTATTTCAATATAATTGATTTTCTTTGTAATAGTGGGCATTTTATTCTATACATTATAAAATTTGATTTGGAGAAAAGGCTTATATACTTCATTGGCCTACCGAAGAGTAAAAATGTAAAAGGTTAAGAATTCCTGGCCTTGAACAAAAATAGGTTAAAAAAATAGAATTTAAGCATATAATGGATTATATTAAGCTACTGATGAGCACTTCTTTCCCTAGGAAGGTCAGACAAGAGGAAATAGGTATAAACTGTAGAAACCAATTGGTGATAGGAAAAAAAGACCTGTCTCAGTAAAGATTGCAAAAGACTGAAATGGGTCATTAAAGAAGATGAAGAATTTATGAGGTAGTAGTATATATTTTCACATCTGAGATGATTTAAAATTGGTCCTTCAAAGTATCTTTCAGTTTGATATTTCAAGTCATTTAAATGGACTATTTTCCATTCTTGGTGGGAATTGTCTCATTGCTGATACATAACAGTGCTTAATAGATGCTTGTTAAGTGACTGGACAACCATCAGCCATACTTTAGGGAAACGTCTTCTTCATTGTCAAAATCAAAGTATGGAGCTACGAAAATAACTTGCTATTTTATTAGAATGCTTGGACTAGAATGTTTTATCAAGAAAATGTTATAAGATACCATTTCCTTAGACAACAATGACATTAATTTCTTACTGAGGAAGACTTACATGTACATTTTAAAATAGCTCCAATAGAGAAAAGATTCAAGCCAGGTCTCTTGTTTTATAATATTTTAAAAAGTATATCAATAAATTACTACACTTCTAATTTTCATAGCTTAATGATCACACCTATCATACCTATGACAAGAGGTAATGTTAATTGAGAGATGAAATTTACAAAGCTGAAGTGACATTCATAATACATATTTAACAATATTAAGAAACAGGTGAGCCTTGTTTTAATGGATAGATACATTCCAGTAAAGTCAAATACTGCTTTCCTATTGATTTCAGTGAAATAATTAAAGACATAATAGGCAGTACTTGACCATTTTTTCAAGGCTGAAATTCCTTTTAACAAATTTATTGATATTAGAAGACAATCATACATACATACTTGTGTGTGTACATACAGATTGTGATTGCTAGATTTGCACTCCTATGGAATACGAATAATATATCTTAACATGGACTGGAATAACCTCAAATTACAAGGAGTAAATGTTTGTGAAAAGTACATATATTCCAACCAAAGTAGCATAATTATTATAGCTAGAAAAAAAAGTGGAATATCAGAAAAATAGTGAAAATGCAGAGATAAATTTTTATAGTTTTTGTCATCATAAGTTCATTTTAACTGATCCTAATTTTTAATTAAGAAAAAGGAAGAAGTGGTCTGGTTAGAGAAGAAATCATGTTTTACTTTTAAGAGAATATCAGCACTATTTGGAAAGTGAACTTTTAGTAAACTAGAGGGGTATGAAGCAAGATTTTGAGAAATGAGTGTGAGGTGTCATAAGAAGGGGAAGCCATAAATATTGTCAATTTCCCCCAGGATTTTGTCAATAAAAGGAAAGAGAGAGCTACGATAACAAGTTGTGGAGATGAGCATACTTGTAGGGAGTAAGGAAGAAATGTAGATAGAAAAGGAGAACGTGAGGATGAATAAGAAAGAGAGAAATTGCCACTGATTCAATTGAGGGCTCAAATCTTCTCTCAGTAGATGTGATGTGATATAAAATATGGGGATAATGGGTCAAGCAAATACAAAGAAGAATGGAAAAAGAGGATTCAGATGATGAAACTGAGGCAAATAGGGTTAACTGACTTCCACAGGGTCACAAAACTAGTAAGTGCCTGAGGCTATATTTGAACTCAGGAAGACGAGTTATCTGGACTCTAGCCCCAGCCCTCTATCCATCGTACTATCTAGCTGGCCCAAACCTGGGCAAAACCATTAACCACCTGGTACTCTAGACAACTCTAAAACCGTAAGTTGCAAACACGGTGTTGATCTGCATTACTATAAGACTTGGGCAGATAATTAGCCATTCATTAAATACATGTAGACTCTTATACTTGGTTTCCTATACTAACTTCCACAAACAGGTGTGATGTGTGACTATGAATGAATAGAACTAATTTGCTTTTTTAAGCAAGCACACCAGACAGAGCTCATACGTCCAAATGAAAGATTCAGGTGAATCATCATGGCTGGCTATCACTTACTCTGATGTTGTCATTCACATACTCCTCAGTGACAACCAATCTTTTTCCTTGGAGAACAGATTTAATTTTCATAAGTTGTTCTAATAATTTGGAATCAATTCAGATGAATAAAATGGGTGTCTATGCAGAGTAATAATATTTCTTGCACTTTTTAAAAGCATAGCTGTATAGAAATGAAACAAAATTGTCTTGCATGACTTATAAGCTGACACTGAAGGCAAGTCCAAATATATTCTGAACATGTTTTGATCAATGGTAGCATCATTACAGTATATGTATAATATTCCAAGTGACTATTTTCAAAGGGACACCATTCATTTAGACACGTAAGCTTAGACATGTTTCTTTTTTTAAGAATGACTGTCATTTCTTTTGGCAGCAATTTCATCTTGTACAAATTTCAGGTGACTATATAGCATTTCCACGAAAAGTGGCTAGAAAGAAAAAACCATGTCTTGCTGCTATGTTAGTAATCAGATGTTACTCAGTGACAAAAGACACAAGTTTTCATAGACACTGACCTGCTATAACTTCATTGGGATCTTTAAGCCTGGTTTATTCTTTTAAAATTTTCTGATAAGATACTTGAACTTACTTGGCCAGTTACTTCTCACTTCCACTTCCTATACCTTCAACATCATCCTCAACCATGACTTAATACCTACTCTCTATTACTTGGACTGTGCCCAGTGGAATATTCAATTTCATCTTTCATCCTTTCCCTAAGTGCTTCCTGTACTTTCTGCCAATCAGAAGTAGCATCACCATCATAAGCTGGAACTGCTCATCTTCCTGGACACAATTTCCTTTCTTTTGACTAACCCCCAAACAAAGTCCATTCCCTCACTCCTATTGTGTTATTAGTAGGAGTTTCTAGTTCTTCCAAACTTCTCAAGGCTTCAAATCACTTCTAATTTTATTTCTGCCCTGTTTTATTTTTCTACATAAAAGCATTCTGCTTAACAGGTCAGCATAGCAACACACTTATTTGTAATAAAATTTCCTCTATAGGGTAAGGTAGTGGTAGGTCCAAAACATTTAATGTAGATTCCATTATCAGTCATTTCAATGATATTACTGATAGCATCCTAGATCATATGCACCCTTTACCCATTAATCTATGCTGTTACTAATCCCCAGTTATATTCTACTCAATAGTACAATTTCTCCAAAGATGCTCCAAGCTTACAAAGGTTTGGTGAAGAAACAAGCTTCTTATGTCCTCCTTGGCAGAACTACTAATCAGTTTTCAATGATAGTTGACCCCTAGTTTTTCTGCTCTTAAATCCCAAACTGTAATCCAACCAAGCCTCTGCAACCGACCTTCTTTTCAATTTTCAACATGAAGAAATAAGATCTCTATTAAGTTCCTTTTCAATTTTCTTATTTTATTAAATATTTCCCAAATACATGTAAAAATTTTTAATGATCATTTATTAAATTTTGAGTTCCAAGTTCTCTCGCTTCCTCCTATCTTTTCCCACTCTTTGAAAAAATAATCTGATATCAATTATATGTGTAAAGTTATGCAAAGCATATTTCCATTTTAGCCATACTGCAAAAGAAAATACATGCAAAAAAGTAAAATAAAGGAAGTTTTTTGTTTTTTTAAAGCATACTTCAATCTGCACTCAGAACTCCTCAATTCTCTCTCTGGAGGAGGACAGTATTTTTCATCATGGGTACTTTGGAAGTGTCGATCAAAATAGCCAAGTCTTACACATCTGATCCTCATTAAAATATTGCTGTAACTGTACTGTTCTATTCACTTCATTTTGCATCTGTTCACAAAAGTCTTCCTGGGTTTTGTTGTGTTTTTTGTTAAACCACTTGGCTTCTCATTTCTTATAATACAATGGTATTCCATTACAATCATATACCACAACGTGTTCAGCTATTCCTCAATTGATGGGTATCATCAATTTTCAATTCTTTTCCAACATAAAAATAACAGCTATAAATGCTTTGGGAAGTGTGCTGGCCTGGAGTCAGGAAGACTCACCCTCCTGAGTTCAAATCTGGTCTCAAACACTTACTAACTCTGTGCCCCTGCTCAAATCACTTAATCCTGTTTGCCTTAGTTTCCTCATTGGTAAAATGAGTTGAGGAAGGAAATGGTAAATCATTGCAGTATCTTTGCCAAGAAAACCCCAAATGGGGTCCTGAAGGCATAGATGTTATGGAAATGACAGACTAATAACAAATATTTTTATATAAATAGGTCTTTTTCCAATTCTTTGATCTCTTTGGGTAACAGACTTAGTAATGGTACACTGGGTCAAAGCCCTTTGAGCACAATTCCAAAGCGTTCTCCAGAATGATTGGACTAGCTCACAACTCCACCACCATGAGCTCACTAGTGTCCCATTTTTTCCATATCCTCTCCAGTCTTTGCCACTTTCATTTTTTGATGTGTAACCAATCTGATAGGTGTGAGGTGATGTTGCAGAGTTGTTTTAATCTGTATTTCTCTAATCAGTGGGAATTTAGAGCATTTTTTCACATGACTATTGATAACTTTGAATTCTTCTGAAAATTGCCTGTTTGTATATCCTCTGACCTCATATCAACTGGGAAAACAAGAAGAAGCTATGGAGAGAAGAGGAAAAGGGAGAGAAGGAAGAAAGAATAAGGATGAAAGGAAGGAAAGAAGTACAGAAGGAGGGAAGGAGAGAAATAATTAAAAAAGAAAGCCAAGTAGTAAGCCTAGCATTTGAATTACAGTACTTGACCACACAGGCAGATCTACTTTTCAGAGATTCTTGTGCCAAGTAATAAACAACCTTGGCTCATATGGAAGAACTGTAAATACTCTGTAAAAGAAAGGGTAGGGTAGCCTGTGCCAGCTAGAAAGTGACTTTATTAATAAAGTACTGCAATTATGTCCATGTGCCAGCAATCACTAAAATTGCTGCAGCATCAACCTTGCAACCTTGGCTTCTCTCATTCAATCATGCTCTAAAGGTTTTCATGAAGTTTTCCATTAATATTTTATAGTACTGGCATTCAGCAAGAATGTGCAGGTACAGCAATTACCAATTATAAAAATTAAATCCCATTTTTAAGTCATAGTCCTTAAACTAAAAGTAGATATTTCACCCAGAAAAAGCAACACATTTCATGACCATATTAGAAATAGTATTTTTTTCATTTTTATATTCATCTTACTTCTCACAAAATGAAAATGACATTACTTTAAATTTTTAAAATATATTTTTAAAAAATATTCTAAACACTAATGAACACTTAATAGGAGGAAAATTAATTACATAAAAGATCGAAAAGTAGCAATATGCTTCACCCACAAAACATAATTCCTTGGTTTCCACAATTTATAATGAATAAGATAATTAGTTTAAAATTACTGATTTAGTAGTTTATTTTAATGTAATATTTCTTGGTCATCATCATAATTATCACTGATAGGTGTAATCCCATTTCAGGTGTTAGCATTTTAAGTGAGTCATATGGCCTGTAACAGATGATAGGACAATTCATTATGTTAATAAACCTGATCAGTGTCAATTTTGAAAGGCATCTGAGACACATATTGAGAGATGTAAAAGTTTTACTGCATTTATAAAAATTGAGCAATGACTTTTAGTCAGTACCACAATGATTTGTTACACATATGTAATAGGATGCAAAATGTTTCAAATTCTCTCTTCTTCACTGAAAAAGAATTAAAGTATCCATCATAAATTCCTGTCCTTTCCAAAGGCACACATTAAATTGTCTCAACATCGCCCCTTTTCTCTTTTGTTCCAGTCTCTAAGGATGTAGTGGCCCTGTCCTTGTGTCCTAGTTACATCTTCTCCCATCTATTCCTACAGCAGACTCCTTTGATTGTTCCCTCTTTTTCCCTCATTTTCATTCCTTTTTTAAAATAGATTTTTATTGATAAACTTATTTTACATTTTCCTCCGTATTTCTTTTCCCTCCCAAAGACAGAGCCTTATGATGAATAAATTTTTAAAAGAGGAAGATAGGAAATAAAAATGAGCAAAATCAATCAACACACTGCAAAAGTCATGATGTTTTATACCAATGTTCCACACTCATAGGCCCCAGTCTCTGCCAAAGAAGCCCCTCTCATTTTAGATCATACTTGATTATTGTAATTTTGCAATATTCCTTTTTTATTAAGTTATTCCTATTTACATCATTGTAATCATTGGGCATATTATTTTCCTGGTTACTTCACTTTGTATCAGTTCATATAAGTCTCTCCAATCTTCTCTTTATTAATCATGTTTATAATTTTTAAAATAGCAATTATCCATTATATTTATGTTTAATGCACCCTCTAGTTAGAAGAGGAATATTCTAGAACCACATCAATTGCTGGGATTTGGAGTTTTTACTCATCTCATGAGATAAGGAAATACCACATTTTGGGGACCAGAAGAAATAACATATAAAGGAAAGAGAGATATTGGTGATTCCTAATGGGGCCCATGGACAGAGACTGAAAAACACTAGGTCTAGACCTCATAAACTCCTGTGGTTGGCATGAGCATGTATATTTCATTGTGAACACTGGTTCACAGGATGGAAGCACAGGGGTAGCTTTTCTCAAGACAGAAGATTTCCTATTGGGGGGTCATGATCTCAGTTCCTGTCTAATGTTGAGAGACGCTCTCACTCTGGGGTCCTAATCATTAGGCATTTGTAGGCTTCATGCTTAAATTAATAAATTAAATTAATAGCAGCCTGGCCTTTTCAGTCTTCCCCATGAGATTATGAGCTTAACTCATTGTTTTGTTACGCACTTATGTACCTATTACTGGGCCATGGATGGCAGAAGTGACTTCATGTCTGATTGTTATGCACAAGGAAGTTCCTATATACCCAATAACTTGCTTGGTCAACTGCATTTAGGCAAGGAATACAAGGTTACTTCACTACTTTTGTCCTGAGAGGAATAAAAACAAGAGCATAAACTTCAGAGAGAAAAGTATTAGACTGGAATTTTCCCCAGTACTTTTAATATTGTAGTATATCTAGTATGTGCTTTTCTCTTGTCACTTTTGTCAACATCATTATCCATGTTCTGCCTCATCACTGTGGCTGTACCCCCAAAGGATGTGGCTTGACCCCTTTTCCCTTTATTATCCACTCAATTTTTTATCAGTGTCTCTGGGGGTCTAATTATGTCTAGATAGATAATTCTCAGATTTATATATTTAGTCCTAGTGTCTTCTGTAACTCCAATTGCAACTGTCTGTTAGATTCTCTATATTAAATTTCCCTTAAGAATTTCAAACTTAACATTGCTAAAATGGAACTCATAATCTTTCCCACTAAATCTACCTGTTCACCTAACATTCCTAACTTTGAAGGCATCACCACTCTTCCAGTCACCCAAGTTTGCAATCAAAGAGTCAAGGTTGACTCTTCACTCTCATTCAACCCTCACTCCATATGGGGCATAGCCAATCAGTTGCCAAACCCTGTTGATTTCACCTCCTCAGTACCTCTCACATCCTATCTCTTACACTTATATCACAACCACCATTGGTCAGAATTCTAATGATCTCTCAACTAGACTGGTGGAATAGTCTCCACACTTTTTTTCTGCACCTAATATTCCTGAATCTATTTTTCACACCAGTTGGCAAAATGATATTCCTAAAGTGAAAAATCTGACTATGATAGTCCATACTCAAGGAATGCTTTTAGGATGAAAATACACACCACTTTGGCATTTAAAACCTTTCAAATTTTTGGTTTTTGATATTTTCCCTCACATATTCTGTACTCTAGCACTCAATATTCTAGCTTAACAAACCTATTTGCTATTCATCATATACATCATTCCATTGAACACCTCCATGTTTTTGAACATCCTGTTTCTTTGTCTGTTTCTTTCCTCACCTCTGTCTCTAGGGACTTCTACCTTCTTTAGAGGCACAGGGAAGTCTTTTATAAGTCCACTAAGAAGCCTTTCACCGCTACTGCTGCCTGCCTTCTTTCATATTTTTTCATTGATTATCTCAATAATCTTGAACTTTTTCTTCTTCAGATAATTTGATATTATATTTTTCAACATTTATAATTCTTTGGTAGTCTGGTTGGTTTGTACCAAATAAGTAAACAAATTTAGGTAGTAGTGAATTTTTATTATAGTGGCACTGCCTACCCATGACCAAACATATTTTTCCTATTGTTCAGAATTGTTTTTATTTGTGTGAAAAGTGTTTTGAAATCTTGTTTATGTGGGTATAGGTCTTAGCAGTTAAGACTCCTAAATATTTTATACTGTCTGCTGTTATTTTAAATGGAATTTCTCTTTCTATCTCTTCCTGATGAGTTTTGTTGGTAATATATGCAAATGTTGATTTTTTTTTATTTGGGTTTATTTTATATCCTATAACTTAGCTAAAAGTTGCAGTTTTTCGGTTGATTCTCTAATTATAACATCATATCATCTGCAAAGAGTGATAGTGTTGTTTCCTCATTGACTATTCTTACTCCTTCAGTTTTTTCTCATTTGATTATTATAGCTAGCATTTCAATAATTGGTCATAGTAGACATCCTTGCTTCACCCCTAATCATGATGGAAAGGCTTCCAATCTACCCCCATTATAGAAAATGCTTACTTTTGATTTTAGACAGTTACTACTTACCACTTTAAGAAAAGAAAGCTTCATTTATTCTTATGCTTTCTAGTGTTTTTAATAGGAATGAGTGTTGTATTTTACCAAAAGGTTTTCTGTACCTATTCATATAATTATACGATCTTTGTTACTGATATGTTCAAAAGTATGCTTATAGTTTTCCTAATATTGAACCAGCCAAGCATTCCTGATATAAATCCCAACCCGGTTATAGTATATGATCTTTGTGATATGTTGCTATAATCTCTTGGTTGTATTTTATTTAAAATCTTTACATCAATATTCATTAAGGAAATTGGTGTATAATTTTCCTTCCCTCTTATCACTCTCCCTGGTTTAGGCACCGAAACTACATTTATATCACAGAAGCATTTGGATAGGACGCCACTATCCATGTTTTGAAAAACATATATATAGTACTAGAATTAACTATTCTTTAAAAGTGTGGTAAACGTTGCTTACAAATCCATCTGGTTCCGGGTTTTTTTCCCCTAGGAAGCTCATTGATGGCTTGTTCAAGGTCTTTTTCTCATATAGGGTTAATATTTAAGTATTCTGTTTCTTCCTCTGTAAATTTGGGCAGTTTGTAATTTTTTGTAAATATCCATCCATTTTACTTGCATTGCAATTTTATTGGCACATGATTTATTTTCTTACTTGTCTTGTCCCTTTATTACTGTAATTCTAGTGTCCCTGCTTTTGGTTATTGCCTATGTGTACAACCCTGCTGACACCAAGAATAGCTTTGGCCCTTGATGGGGGACAGGGACTTACTTGCTTAGCCAAAGAGGTGACAACGAATATTAGTGGATAGAAATTTTAGAGATGCAGATTTCAGATTACTATAAGGAAGATTTAATAATCAGAGCTATGAAACTGTGGAAGGAACTATTTTAGTAAGATAAGAACTTGCCTATCACTCAGTATGGGCAGCTAGGAGACACAGTGACTCTTATTAGCTGCGTAACTCTGGACAATTTTTTTATTTGTTCTAAATAGTCTTATTAACGAAGTTAACTCTTATAGTTTATAACTGATATACCATACGAAAGCCCTCAGGCTACTACTTTCATGGGTTTTGCATTTTTTAGATATGTAAAGCTGAACACTACAAAAGGCACTTCTTTCACACACATACACACAGACCTTCTTATTCATCTAGCACCATGAATCTCCTTCTGAATAATTCTGTAAGGTCCCAAAACCTATTGAGCTTGGTGCTTTGGGGATTTCTTTCAATTTCACTTTCATTTTTATTGTCTGACTACAAGTCACTGTTTGACATTAGAATTGGTTATCTTGCTATGCAGGCCAGAAATGATCAAGATATAAATGACCATTTATCATAATTAGCACCATAATCAACAATTTGGTGCAAAAGTAAAACTATTTGGTTGCTTTCATACTAATTAGTGGCTGGTAGGGCTGGGATGAACCATAGTATCATGGGAGTAAGGGGTTAATAGGGGAAAACATTACCAAGATGTATTTGAAGGAAGGAAGGCTGTTACAAGAAACGTAGATTTAATTAGACTGGACTTTAAATGGTTTTGCATTCTCCACTGAGCAAGAGAAAGACTCAGATTATTATTTTTTATTCTTTCAGATGGATGTTATTGGTATGGAAAGGTTGCTATTGCATCCATTATCTGTCCTTTCCTGAAATACACATAGATTTGAGTGCCTTCCTCACTTTGCTAATCTTCAGGAAAGGGACTAGGCAAGAATTTGTGTATCCCTTCCCTGGAAGTATGATATCTTACAGCAGCATCTGATAGCATCCGCATGACAAAGGATTGATGAAGGCTAAGTATATGAAGAAAAGATCTTTCAGACGCCATGTGGCTGACTTCTGAAACAGTGCTTGTTTTAAGACTCTTCCCTATCACTCTTAGAAGAAAATCCAGATGTAAGAGGTAAATGGCTATATGATTTATATGATTTGAAAATAATATAATAGTAAAATTCACTGACAAAGGCAAGAAAAGCTTTAAAAAAAGATTAAAAAGAGATGGAGTCTTAGTATTAGGGAGTTGATACTTTATCTGCACTCTGCCCACATCTGGAGTATTAGGTTCAGCTCAAGGAAACACGCTTTATGAAGGACTGGTTAAGTTGCAGTATGTCCTGGGCAGGGCAATTAGGGTAGCAAATGACCAAGTATTATTCCATATATGGATCAGTTAATGGAATAAAAAAAGTTATCAAGGGCATGATAGCTATCTTCAGGAATCTAATGGGACCTTCAGGTGGAAAAAGTATACTGTTTGCTCATCAATTTGATGGGAATAATAATGAAACAGATTTAGAATTAATTCCAGGAAAACCCTCCTAACAATTAGGGCTCTCTCACTGTAGAAGATCTGGAATTCTTAAAGCAAGGGCTGGATAATCACTTTTAAATTAGTTGTAGGAGTATTTCTTGTTCACATAAAGGTAGGACAAGATGGCCTTTGAGTTCCTTTCCTGTTCTGCAAAAAACATAACTTTGAAGTACCAGAAACTTTTTTGTGACTTGCAGACAACTAAAAATCAACAAATTGACCTTAAAATTATGAAAAATCTCTGTGACAATATAATGAGGAATGTTCAGACACAGGTCTATTACAGTGACACATGGGCTGATAATTATTTGTACAGTGTCAGGATTCTAAAACTAAATGTTTCGCATTTTGTTTATTTGGCAGCGCTAAATGGATGTTGTCAAAAGATTAAATATAGCATGGCTATAAATCTTCATTTAAGTATTTAATGAGGAAGTAAACATTAACAGAGTCAGCAACCAAAATCCATTCCAACTTCTTGTGTAGACAGAATACTGCAACCACTATCTGTTATATATACTACATACCTACATGCAGATATATATGTATATATGTATGTGTATGTGTGTGTGTGTATGTGTGTGTGTGTGTGTGTGTGTGTGTGTGTGTGTGTGTGTGTGTATGACTGGCCTTCAAATTTGTAGTAGATCCTACATACTTATGGTCATCAAAACATATAGAAACATAACTAAAAAAAGATGAGATGTAAAAAAAAGTGTTTCAGATGCATCAACACAAAAATAATATTCCAACATAGCTGCCATTTTCTGCCTAACAATCTCTGGGTCTGCCATAAAGCTTTCGTTCAATTCTAATCTGCTGCCAAAAAAGGAGATATCAACAAACTAGTCAACTCAAAAACTCAACTCATTTTTTCTTGGTATTGTTTTTCCTTTTCAATAAAATAAGGAGTTATTTGGTCAGTTCATCAAATGAAAGAAGTATTTTGCAATTGACACAGTCAAAATAATATTTTATACTAACAAAAATCTATAAAGTTACTGCGCCTTTCATACACATAAGCTTCATAAATATTGTTTGATTCTGAAATGGAAAGTTAAGTATCATGAGGCAACCCTACAATGTATATAGAATTCTTGAATCTAAAGAAAACAGTCAGCAAGAGTAACTCAAAAGATCGGACATATTCTTTCCCCCACAATTTTAGCCCCTGCAGATGACACAGTGAGAATCAAATGACGGGCTTTGTTGAAAATTGTGGGCTAGCAACTATTTTGAAATACATCACTTCCCATTAACTATTAGTTTTGTTTTGTTTTGGAGTCACAATCATGACAAAGCAACTATATATAGAAGGAGATTGCAACCCAGTTTAAAAGGCATCAGCAACTTAAATTGTGACTTCAAGTGTTAGTTCTATATCATATATTAAAAGTTAGAAAAGGAAATTTTCAGTTCTATAGAATAATCAGTTATACAGTGTCTAAAACTGTGTGGAGACAGTTTATTTGTCTAATCAAGAAATATATATTAAGAGCTTATAATGAACAATATTTGCAATGGGATATAAAGATAAAATAAAAAGTTACTCTTCGTAAAAATAATAATTTATATAGGATTCAGTATGTGCCAGGCACTATGCTAAGAACTTTATAATCATCTCATCTGATTAGCAGAACAAGCCTGGGAAGCAGGTTAATACCCCCACTTCGCTGATAAGGAAACAGCAGCAAACATGAGTTAAATGACTTGTCCAAGGTCATAGCCAGTAAGTATCTGAGACTGAATCTGAACTCAGGACTGCTTCACTCCAGCCCCTGCACTCCATTCTGCACCACCTAGTTGCTACATTTAAAGAAGTAAATATAAATAGGTAGAAGATACTCCACCTTTAGGGTTTGTTGCCAACTTATACTTGCTCAAATTTCTAAGAAAAACTATAGAATGAGAGTTTCTAGAAAAGAGTCTGATCAAAAGGGTTGAGATAAATAGCTATAGAATTTTGAATGTGACAAATTCTATATAACAGAGATGGATACCAGAAACATTATATGACTATGGGACAAATAAGGTGGGATTGTTGCCAGAGATGAATCACAGTCCAAATCCAGAAAGATAAGACAAAGACAGTGGAGAAAAAACAGATTTCAGAAATGGTCTGGCTATGTTTTAAGCTAGAAAGAGAGATGCTATAGTTACCACTGAGATGAAAGTTTACCTATTAGAAGGACAAACAGGAAGAAGACCATCAGACAAGTCACTCAATCAACCAGTTTGATTAAGATGTTGTACATGATAATGGGCACAGGATACATCAATTCAACCAATGAATGAAAGCACCTCTTTAACACAGATGATGGTGGACAACATGGTGGACAACTCCACATTTTCTACAAATGATCTCCCTCGGAGGAAGAATACTTGGTAGGAAGTATTTTATTACCTTTACTGAGAGACTTCAAAGCCTTTCATCTGCTCTATAGAGGACAATGAATCACTGCACAGTAATTAAATAATAAGATATAATAATATTTCAATTCTTCAAGTAGCTGTAATATTATCAATATGGGCATGTTCTCTCCATCTCTCCAACATTATTTTCATCATTTGTCATCTTAATCAATTTGTTGAGTGTAAGGTGAATTCTTCGGGATTGTTTTTATCTCATGATTCTCTTACTAGTTTGAAGTTGCAGAATGTTTTGATATAGATGCTAACAGTTACAATTCTTTTGAGAACTGTTTATATCCTTTGGGCAACTATTTACTGTGGAATGATTTGTGATCCTGTACGTTTGTTAGTTGCATAGATATCAGGCCCTCATCAGAAACAGTCAAACAAAGATGCATTCCTATTTGAATTTTTTGTTTCTTTATTTGCATCAGTTTTAATCATGAAAAAAAATTTCAATTTTATGCAATCAAAATTATTCACATTATCTTCTCTGTGAGAATATAGGGGAATTGTTATTTTGGTAAATATTGAACAAAATGGCCTATTATAGGTCTTTTCCAACTCTGAAGTCACATAATTCTTTTTATTTATAGCATTTGCCTCTGAGACAATATTGCCTATAATGGTTCTCAATATATTCACACAAAATAAGTTGTGTACTACTTGCTTTGTATCTCTCTCTTTTACCAGCACCATGCCACCTTAGTTATACAACACTTTCCTATGGCCAATGGCTCCTATTCTCTTTGTAGAAAATTCCTCAGTGAATCTAGTCCACATAGAGCAGCAAAAGATTTCTTTACCTATGTTGGAGGCTATTGCTCTAATACAAATAATTTTTAAAATGACAAGCTATTGGCTTTTTTTGGCTCTTTGATTTCATCTACTATTCATTACTGACTTGATTCCATTTCAAAATTGAATTGCATATTAACAAAATCTTGCCAGATGGAACTTTGCATAGATGCTGTATCTTGCTCCTGCCAGGGATGATTTGTATCCAAAATGAACAGCAAAATGCAACAATAGATACTAAATGCATTCAAGTTTTGAAATAAAGATTTTAAAAAACCTCCCAGAATTCTACTTACTCATTTCCAGTGACACAGAAAAGGCAGAATCACAAAAAAGATGATAACTTTTTTGACCCATCACCTAAAGGGCCATTCGTAGTAAAGCCATCATTTAGTGTACTGTATAGAAGCATCTTGGCTTGATTTTCCTAATAGGATATGCTTTTCTCAGCAAGTCAACCAATTCAAGGTTTCAAACAAACTGAAAAACCTATAGTATGTTTTCTGAAGATTTATGTGATAAAGCTTTGAGATATCTTGGTTACTACTTGGTTTGAGATAACTTGGTTACTATTGACTCGACCTGCTTTCTGTTTGCATTAAACTAATGATTAATATTTTGCTTTCTAAATTTCATGTTCATAAGATTGGAATGATAACAAAAATATAGTACTATAATATTATTGTATAGTGCAGTTGGGCCCTCAAGATACTCATCATTTGACAAAAAAAAAATGAATATAATCTCCTGAGAGCACAGAGGACGGGAAGAAGCAACGAAATGGAGAGTGGTGACAGGAATATGTGAAAATGACTTTCCTCATTTGTCATAAGTCTTTGCTCAGGTGGTATGTTATTCCTCTATGGGCTTTAGAAGCTGGAACTGAGCCCCCACTCTGCTCCTGGGGTAAGAGCCACACCACTGCTGCTTGCTTCTCAGGACACATTCTTAGCCTTGTCAGTGCTCCCTACACCACGGTGCTACTCCTGGGCACAAGTGCCCTCAGTCTGTCCTGTATCTATATGTAAAAATTGGTAGTGGGCAATAAAGGTGCCAAATTCCATCTCTTCATGCCTCAGTATTCCAGTAAGAATCTCCCTTGTCCTTTTACACAGCCTCTCCCTGAGCTGAAGCACTCTAAGTACAGCTCCATCTCCAGGGTCGTCAAACCTCTCTCTCTCTCTGCCTGTCCTAGAAAAATGACTCATTTTGACTTTTCTGGATTTCCCCATCTGCATCTGCTTAGGTGAGTTTTCTATTTGTTTGGAATTTGGGGTGGAGCTCACTGTACTATTTCCCGCTACTGACATTTTGGCTTTGCATAAACTCTTTAATTTTTTAATGTATTTCCATTCAATTTGGTAAATTGATAGAGATAAAAGAAGCTATTAAGGTTCGTAGAACTATTAGTGAAATATTAAATCAGAATGACCTAGGTTTCTTCTTTAGATTTTAGCCTTATTGGACCATCAACAAATAAACATTCAAATACTTTTCTCCCTTGTAAACTATGACATATACTTAGAGTGTAAACTTCTTGAGGATAGGAAACAGACCATCATCTTTTTACTTACTCTGCTCCCAGGCGAAGGGCACTGGGCATGGTAAATACTTAATAAATATTTGTTGAATGAATAGTGCATAGACTGAATAAGTCACTTGTTGGCTAAAACTTTCTGTGTTACCCTGTTGGCTCTGGGATAAACTAAAACTCTAAATCAAGTTTTTGAAGCCTGAATGATCTGGTTCCAATCCAGATTGTAAGTCTTGCTTCATATGATCTCCCATAGTTGATATTTCAGACCAACTTAGCATTCTATCTTCTGCCTTTTTCATATGTACCAACCTTTCCCCATGCTTGCATATGAATCCTCATAAATTCTTTTTGTTCCCTTAACCTTCAGGTAGAGGTCCTCTTTTGTAATTACTTTCCTGATCTGCCCCAAATTATTAAAATTCTCTGCTTCTTCTTTGTGTTTAGTTGTCTCTATGTGTGATATCTTTCCTTCAGTAGCCTGAAATCCTTGAAGGAAGGAAAGACTTCATTTTTGTCTTGATATTTGCAGAGTCCAGCCCAAAGTGGATGTACAGCTTGTTGAGTTGAACTGAATATGTGATATAGTCTACTTGTGAATATTATGCTTACTGAGAACAAGCTGGGTTCTACAAAAAGTAATAAACCTACAAAATAATCAATGTTATACTAATGCAATGGCAGAGATGACCTGCCAATTATTTTCCTTTCATAATTGTCAAAATTTAAGTATTATTGTGAGAGTGCCATTTAAGATACTCTGATGAAATTATTTTATTTTAGCAGGAATAAACAATGGACTTTGTTTCACTTTTTAAAAAAAATAAGCTAATTAAATAAGTTATTGAGCACTCTCTATGTGCCAGACATTGTCCCAACAGATATACAAATATTTATCTCATTTGATCTTTGCAATAACTCTGTGTCCTCAGGACTCTTGGTCTGGCTATTGCTCTCTATACCACAACGCCATAAAAATAACACTATTCTGTGACCTTGGGGAAATCACCATCCTTCCCTGGACCTTGTTTTTATTGTCTCTCAAAAGTAGGAGTTTGGATAGACATTTTTAAAGTTTTCTACTAACTCTAACATCTATTGATTTTATAGGAAATTCAATAAATTATACGGTTTATAATCCCTATTCTATAGTTGAGGAAGTTGAGGCATATGAGAGTTAGGTGACTTGCTCAGGTTCACATAGATAGTAAATGGGTAAGTAATATAGTAAGTTGACACAAAAAGGTAGGATATAAACTCAGATCTTTCTTACTCAAGGGCCCATATTTTATCCACTGCAACATCCAGCTGCTTTTTGTCAACTGATGAGACAGATATTACACTATATATAACCCCTCAAAATGTTTCATTTTCTAAATAAGTAACACATTCAGAGTATAGAGATTTAGTCTTGAATGGAACTAACATCTATCTATCTACCTGTCTGTCTGTCTATCTATTTTCATTATAATGATAAAAACCCATCAGGCAGTAGTAATCCTATTTTATTCTGTGGCTAGGATAACTGCTAGGTACATGGTAATGTTTGCTAAATGTTTAATCATACTAATAATTATATTGTTGAAGGTAAAACTAGATTTAATGAATGGGGCGAGTGTCAACCTTCTCATCCCATTCCCATAATCAACTTAGTTTTTTTTTCTATATCAAGATTTTCTTCATCCTTTATACTCTTCTACATTCATAAGAGATCAACTCTCTAGGTGTCAGTACGTTCAGAGGAATCTCTCTTCAGGAGAAAATGATATAGTGGACAAAAAAAGCTTGACTTGAAAAATCTTGGGTCTAAACTCAGACTTCAAAGAAATTCTTCCAAATCCTGTAATTAGCTTTACTATATGGCTTATTACTACTTTATAAAAAGATGAGCCAGGTCTGCTTATCTTGAATTGAAGCATTTTGAAAAAGAACCCAGGCATGCTTTTTCACTCCTAAATGAAAAACTTAGTGTTATCCTTAAATACTACTGCTACTCAAATCTAGACAATAATTCTGGGAAGTGATAGTTGTTCAGAATTGTTAACTGTATTGTTATATCCTTTTTTACTCACTGGTGGTTTGTGTATTACCAACAAACCCTGCAGTTAGTTTAAGGAGTGTGAGATTATGATTCTGATTCTTGAGATCTAAAATTGGGCTAACTCACAAACTTCACTTCCAGTTGCTATTGTCAATATCTTCCAGTTTAAAATATCCCTATTTTAAATTTTTATGATTGAACATCATGCCCTAAGTGCCTTCACTTGAAATAAAACATCAAGATATCAAATTTTGATTAAGTTAACCTCAGAAGTAAGAACCTAAGGTTAATCTTATCTGTTTCACTACAACATTTATGAATTTTTCAAATCATTCTTCCTAAGGCAGAGGACATAAAATGGATACCATTGAAAGAAAGTGATTTGGAAACTGGAGAATTAAACCACTGTTTTCATTTCTGTGGGAAAACTAGAATAGGCTTGATCTATTTAGCTTGCACAAGATTTATTTATTTATTTTTGCACATTAGGTCTCCCTATCTCACTCAGTCTACAAGTGAAGTAATTACTCACTGACCTGTCCTCTTGTTGCTCTGATTCCAGCCTGGGCCAGTCTGCCCTTCTTTGGGCAGCCTGATGGCCTCTAGCACCCAGCATCTCATCATACTAGTGGCAGACTTTCTTGCGTCAGAACTGGGTATGACTAAGTGAAGGAAATGCAAGTTTAGGCTTGCTAAGATGGCACCACGGGGCAACAGGATTATTATTTTCTATAATACTCATAGGAACATAATTTAGCAAACTATATAATTTATTGAATTTCCTATGAAATCACAAAACTTTAAAATTAGTAGAAAACTTTGAAAAATCTATCTAAACTCCTTCTTTTGAGAGACAATAAAACAAAGATGCAGAGAAGTATTGTAATTTTCCCAAGATCACACAAAAAGAAGTCACAAAATGAACTACAACCATATCTATCTCACAGTTCAATACTTTTCCATTATTTAATATCCACATACTCAAAAATTACATAAGCAAACTATATATAACTTTTAGTTATTAGGCTATCACCCTGTTAATTACTTAACATTCTGATTAATTTGAAAAAATGTAAACTTTTCAACCTAAATGTGATATTACACTTTTGAACAGAACTATATGATTACTATTTTTCAGCACAGGTAAAATAAAACACACGAACTTCCAAAAGAAGTGTCCCATGAATGACTGGCAAAAGCAATGCTATATAGTTTGTTTTAAATTCCCTTGCTAGGCATTCAAGTTGATATTTTAGGAATTAAACTGAGCACAGACATTAACTCATCATTTTCTCTAGGAGTCTTTCAACCAAGACAACTTAAAAAATACGAAGTACCTGTATGTCAATTACCCAGTGACAAACTTCTTCTGTAAAGTGAATTCTTAAATGTTATCTGTCTTAAGCCCGGCTCATTATTCTTTTTCCTTTCAATAATTTTTGCTTGGTTCTTCTAAGGTCTCTAAAACCCTTTTTTCACACTTTCCATAGGCCAACAAACAGAAATGGACAGCTCTTTGTCTTCTGAATCAGATCATCCACCCTTCCAACAAATTATGTGGTCCTTCTTATAGGCACAACTCAGGCTATCATTCATATCAATGAGAACAATCCTTCAGATGACAATGCCCCTATTTAAATGCCAACATATTATTGCAAGCCACCTAAAAAGAAAGATTGTTTTTAGCCTGGTATTTTGACACTAGATACATCTCACCTGAACACTTTCACAGAAATCCCTCTTTATGTTGTTCTCCATTTTTATTGTTCTATATAAGTCTTATTTCTCCAATATTATTATAAGTTTTGGGAATGCATTACATATTTTTTACATAACATTTTGGAGGATGGAGGACTCTAGTTGTCTTAATCACTCAATCAACAAGTACTGGATAAGCATCATCTATATGCCAAGCACTACACTTGGCATCAGGAGATACACACATACAAAGAAAGAAACGTTTCCTAATTTTATGGATTTTACATTCTAATGAAAGAGACAAGTACACATATAAATTCATATGACATAAATGTAGAATAAATAAATCTAAAGATATATCAAACAATAAAATGCAAGATATTAGGCACAAGCCGTTGGAGGATCAGGACAGGTTTAATGCAGAACACAATAGTTGAGCCACACATTAAAGAAAGAGAGGGACTCTGTGAGGTAAGCATAGGGAGAAGTACATTCCACAGGTGTGAAACAGCGAATGATGGAGTGTCATATGTGAGGAATAGAGAGTACGCTACTTTGACCAGACTGCAGAATACAGGAAATCAAGTAGTGGCCATTAAAACTAGAATAGTAGATTTTCTTACTCTCATCAGAATTGGCTCAGAGAGGGAATAACATATGCACTCAATTGGGTACAGAAATCTATCACACTCTACAATAAAGTAGGAGGGGAAGGGGATAAGCAAAGGGGAAGGGGGTGATACAATGGAGGGTAGATTGGGGGAGGGGGTAGCCATAAGCAAAACGCTTTTGAGAGACAGGGTGAAAGGGGAGGGAAAATAGAATAAATGGAGGAGGAGAGGAGCAAATAGGATGGAGGGAAATATAGTTAGCAATAGTAACTACAAAAAAAACTTTGCAGTAAGTTTCTCTGATAAAGGGCCTCATTTCTTAAACATATGGAGAAGTAAGTCAAATTTATAAAAGAGAGACATTCCCTAACTGATAAATGATCAACAGATATGAAAATTTTTCAGTTGAAATGATCAAAGCTAACAATGACCATATGGAAAAATGCTCTAACTCACTATTGATTGGAGAAATCTAAATTAAAACAATATCTATTACATTGGCTAATAGGACGAAAAAGAAAAATGACAAATATTGCAAGGGATGTGGGAAAAGTGGGACATTATTTCACTATTGGTGGAATTATGAACTGATTCGATCATTCTGTAAAGCAATTTGGAATTATGCCCAAAGGGCTATAAAGCCATGCATACTCTTTGACCTGGTAATGTCATTATTAGATCTGTATCCCAGAAGAGATAAAAAGGAGAAGGACTTATATGTACAAAAATATGTATAGAAACTCTTTTCTGAGTTATAGTTATAGAAATGCCAAAGAATTAGAAATTGAGGGGTTGCCCATCAATTGAGAAACGCCTAAACAACTTGTGGTATGATGAAATGCTACTGTGCCATAAGGAATGATGAGTAGGATGCCCTTAGAGAAATCTGGACTTACATGAGCTGATGTGAAGTGAAAAGTACCATATGTGATATGACAGCAGTATTTGAATGACCGTAATGTTAAGGGAATTTAAAGACCTTCCCTGCCCCTTAGTAGTCGCACTTGACCTGCTTTGAGCTTTGGTTCAACCCACAGCTTGAGTCACATGAAGTCCATGGTGGGAGGAGCTTGCTGAACGGGTAAAGCAAGAAGAGAGGTTGAGGCAGAGCTAGGAGAAAGGCAGCAGGCAAAGGAGAGCAGCTAGTCTGGGTGAAAGGGACATTTTGCATCAGGGACTTAGTTTGTGGGGAGGCTTGATGGAAGGAAGACTTGGGGATCACGTTCCTGCCTCCATTGGCAATGTGTACAAACTTCCTTGTTACCAAGGTGCAATTGATTTTCTGGTGTCTGAAGAAATATTTTGGTTTCATCTTTGATGAAGAGAGTTTCTATTTTGCCAATTTACCCTGGAAATACACCTGCATATCCATAGTAGCTGCTGTGGGTATTGCATTGGCACTACAATGACTTAATTTTTCACAGCAATACAACTGATTCACAACTCGGAAGGACTTACGATGCTGATGGTGTCAGCATATAGATTTTAAAAATACTTTTTAATTTTTCCTTATTTTTCATGAGTTTTTTTTCTTTTTTTGGCCTATTTTTTTCTACAACATGACTATTATGGAATTGTTTTGCATGACTACACATGTATAATCTATATCAAACTGTTTGCCTTCTCAATCAGGGGGTCAGTGAGGAAAGAAGAAGGGAGAGAATTTGGAAGTAAAAGTTTTTAAAATGAATGATGAAAACTGTTTTTACATGTAACTAGGGAAAAATAAAACACCAAATATATTAAAAGAAAAAGAAAGGTAGATTGGAATCAAATTGTATAGGGATTTAAGAGAGTGGAAAAATTCATATTTTCTCCTAAATTAATTAAACTAGGATTGAATTAGGAAATGAACTCCAGGTGTTCGTGTGTGGTTGTTATAATTATTGTGTACCTTGTTTTCTTGGCTCTGCTTTGGTTCCACATTGTCAACTATCTCCCAGATGCTCTAGCAATATCTCAACCTCCAACTACCTAAACTTGAACTCATTCCTTTGTCTTCTCACCAAATCACATCTAACTCCACAGTTCCCTATTCCTGGAGTTCATAGGCTCATACTTTAAGAACCAGAAGGATCTTCAAAAGTCCTCTAAACCAACTTTCTCATTGTATAGAAGAGGAAACCGAGTTGAAGATAGGTGACCTGACCAAGGTCACATAGATTGTAAATGGCAAAGTCAGGTTTGGAACTCAGCTGCTCTGACTCAAAATACATCATCATTCTTTCTATCTACTATTTTTCCCCTCAATGGCAGCCCCTTTCTAAAAATGTTGGAATTGAATAAGAGAGAGCCAAGTGGTACAATGGATAGCGCACTAAGACCACAGTCAGGAGGACTCAAATACTTATTAACTGTTTCACACTGGGTAAGTAACTTAACTTCTGCCTGCCTTGGTTTCCTCATCTGTAAAATGGGGTTGTTAATAACATCTACCTCCCAGGGTTATTGTGAGGATAAAATGAGATAATATTTGGAAAGCACTTTGGAAATCTTAAAGCTCTATATAATCTCATTATTTTACTATTATTTTCACTGCTTCTCCTAGTTTCCCAGAAGGGAAATAATGAAGCATTTTTGAATCCTCTCTTTCTCTTGTTTCCTACAACAAATCATTGACAAAACTCTGTGAATGAAAGTCAAGATCACTTCGGGTTGTATCTCAACAGACTTATTGCAGAGGGGCATCCCCTTGGGAAAATCTCCATGCCAATAAACAAAAGCGTGCAACAACATGTAACACCAATCTCTAAGATGGTTATGGATACAATGGTAGTACAAAGTGACAACAACAGGTCTAGGTTGGACAGGAACAGCTCTGACCCTATAAAATTTGTGTTAAGAAAATATATGCCATGATTAGCTTGTAGTACGTTGTGACTTAAATGAGAAACTTTTATACATCTGTGCTATAACAGGATTACAAATTTATGAGACCAAAGGTGGAAAACCAAAGAGCAAAGGAAGCCAGACTTTTTAGTCTTGGAGAATATAGGTAGGGGATCCTACTAACATTTTTATAGAAACTTCACAGTCACAAAAGAGATGATTCTATAGAGATATCAGCAACACACTATTAATTCTCTTTAATTCAACCAGGGGTTTGTGTCACAGTTTTTTTTTTACAAGTAATACATTATTTTGACAATCTACTTCATGAACCAATATGTGACTAATTATTTAGAAATCATGCATGTAAACTCATAAGAGTGAAATCACCAGTAGATGTAGCTGCTGGGTTTGGATCCTGAATACATGTGGATGGAAATTTTCCTCTGAAGGGTGGCTGGGATTTACCTGGAATAGAGTCATTAACTATTCTAAAAATGAACTATCAGTTACAGAAAATGATTACAGTTAATGTTGTGTTGTCATGGGACCCTGGGCATGTTTTCTGCCATGTTCTGAAAAACAGAGCTGTAAAGTAGACCAATGACTAGAGAAAAGAGGTTTGGGATTTTTTTTTTTAAGGAAATGCTTTTACCTCTAAAGACATTCAGAGTTGACAAGTAGGTTAAAGAAGTCAGATATTTCATGCTATGTAACTTAAGAGTAGTCACGTTTTTGGAATTCCTACAGAATATAAGAATAATGAATCTATTAGCCTGCCACTCCACCCCTCTAAGAACTGCTCTAATAATAGGCTGATCTTGGTACCTTCCTTCCAAAATTATCTTGACTTTATTCTCTAAATAGCTTGTTTGGACACTGTTGTTTCTCCCATTAGATTATGAGCACCTTGAGATCAAGGACTGTCTTTTGCCTGTCATTTTATCCCCAGCACTTAGCACAGTGCCTGGTGCATAGCAGGCATTTAAAAAAGACTTGGGGACCTGACTTGAATACCAAAACAAAACACAATCTTAACTAGTCTTATGTATCTACAACACATATTGGGGCACTAATCATACCCTTTATAACGACTTAAGAAAATTTTTACCAGGGTTACATGGAGTAGAGTGGAAAAAGTAGTCAGAAGACCTGAGTTCTAGTCAAGGTTCTTCCACTAACTCCCCTAAGTCATTGGACAACCTTGAACAAATCATTTAATCGCTGCAGCTCAGTTTCCTCATCAGTGAAATAAAGGGAACTAGATGAGCTCTTCAGGTAACTTCCAGTTATAAAATTCTCTAATTTTTGCATAATTTGGGTGGATAATTTATACTCTCAATCTAAATTTTAATGTTCCAGATTTTTCTCACAGATGGATTACATTTTATGGCACCAATTCTACTACCCTTATGGTGACTTTCAAATAGTTTGTTGATTTTAATATAATGGAGTTTTGAGCTATTTCTGCATTTCATATTTGCTAAACTGCTTTTCCCAAACACCTTTGCCCCCTGTTTTTCTTAATAGGAAGAATAGGAAATAAAGCTATAAAAGTATCTTGGGAATCATGGCCTTGTTTCCCTTCCACTGAAACTTTGCTGACTAGTCAGCTCCTCCTTTTTAGGCAATAAAGTGTTCATAACTGTCTTCTTAAGAATTAAGTCCAAACTAAAAGAAAATATTCTTGTACTCTGATTTAGGAAAATAAGACCAAAGCAATGAAATCAATAAAATAGCCAATCATTTAATAGTTTCAATTTAACCATTTTTTTTCAAAATGATCTTTTTAAATATAGTAAACCATATTTCTTTTTAAAATGGTTTGTACATAGTTTACAGACTTGGGATTTTCACACTTTTCTGTAAAAACAAGATATTGTATCATTGTAAAAAGAGCCCTTCTAAAAGCCCAATCCTGCCATTTACAAGATGTGTGACTGTGGGCTACTTTCCTGCCTTAGTTCTCTCTACAAATTGTGGTGTTGGATTGGATGATCTCTACAGTCCCTTCCCATCCTAAACCTCAGGGACTGCAAGACAAAGGCTATATTTTGTTCTTATTCACATCATATTTCATTTGTGTAATGTCAGATGTTAATGTGGAACACAAGGGATGCCCCACGCATGCTTCATTTCCCTTTCTCAATTTGAAGAGGATGGGACTAAATGAGTTCTCAGTTAGGACCAGCACCAACTCCAAAGATTTTTTGCTTGTAGTATCTCTTAATTTCTGTATGTGCGTGTGTGTGTGTGCGTGTGTGTGTGTGTGTGTGTGTGTGTGTGTGTGTGTGTGTGTGCAGCTACGATAATAATGAAGATTTAGGCTCTCTTTCTAGAAAGGTAAATTCCTTTTTCAGAGACATTATAAGAAATACAGGATAAGTGGGTCATAAAGTAGGACCCCAGTTAGAGAGGATTATTTTCTGACAATGCACATAGGACTAGAATCTCAATCCTGCTCTCCTTATAGAAATGGAAGAAGTAAACTCAGTATAACATGAATATGAAGAACAAACACCTTCCAAATGGATGAGTTATGTTGTTAAAATAAGGGCAAGAGTACTAGAGACTATTCCATTCCTGAACATTCCCCACCATGCATTTTTATGGGACCAAACTTCAGCCACTTGGTCAGATGTATGATCAGAGCAAGATGGATAAAGAAGATGGCAAAGAGAGAAAGAGAGCAAAGGATTTTCCCTTCTTCCCAAGTGTAGGAAGAAGAAAGACATCTCAGTCTGTTTCCCAGGTAAAATCATGACTAAAGACCTCCCAGACTGAACCAATTCCTACTCTCCCCTCTCCTCTTTCCTTTTCCCTCTTGGCAATTCAAGTCTAAACCCCAGAATGCTTAGCAAAAGTTTCATCTACTATGCTATCACTACATCTTATGACACCATAGCACTGCCTCACCTGAGTGCATACCTCCAAACAGCTGTTACATTCTTTAAAATATTACATAGGGTTCTGCCATTTTATCTACAAACTTTTCAAACAAGTCTGTCAATAAACAAACAAATAAATGGAAATGAAAGAAAGTATACAGATGAATGCAAAGTCAGACAATACTCCATAATATATACATGCAGGTTACACAATCCAAGGAGAAAACTTGAACTTAGTGACAGTTGGTTTCCTTGAAATTTATTACAGTCACATGTGATACCTCTGGTATTTTGGCACCATACATTTGAAATTACTGTTTTTCTAAACTGATATCTGTACCCAATTTCTTAAATGTATGAATCTATAGATGCATAAAAATTAAAACCTGATGGGATATACTTTGTTCTCCCTAAGCAACTGCATTATAACAGATGCAGAGAACGATCATGAACACTAACAAATAATTTAAGAGAATGGTAAGGATGGGAATATGTGTAATTTTTTTACTGAGTAAATTGTGTGTGTCTATACACATATAGACCCACAAATACATATATACAATACATATTACATATACAGTTATATATTTCATATACATATTACATGTCTATAGTAAATATTATATATATCCATACACAGAGAGAGAGAGAGAGAGAGAGAGAGACAGAAAGGAAGATAGTTTTCTTTTTTTCCCAACTCAGAAATAAATTTTAAAAGGAATTGAAGGCATGACATTCGTAGTTACATGAATATCACCATCACAATCTATTTCTTAATCATTTCTATTGTATATGATGCTTCATAAAAATATGGAAGAGAGGTAGATGATAGGACCATTGGAAGGTCAAGGAGAAATCACAGTTAAGAGCCTAACCTCATGAAGGGAAACTTGCCAGTCAATGACCAAAGATCTAACTTGCTACATTCAAATGTAATGATAATAAGTCTCACGCACCTTAACTAATGTCTACTTCCTGAATCATGTTCTTCTGGGAAATATATTCCTTAGGAACAGTCCAATAATTTCAGTTGAATGCAGAATAATGTTACATTAAGACAGAAACCTAAAAGTGAAGCTCATGAAAAAAGCAAGTGTTAACAGCGCAAAAAGACCTACAGAAAACTAATAACAGACCTCAGAGAATCATATTCTTTCTAAGAGAACTAGAGAGTTGTATTCCATTAAAAAGCCAAACAAACAAACACCTTTTGGTTAACTCGGTGTTCATGCCTACACAAGGCAAGGCAATTCAGCGTGCATAAGAAGGCCTTTTTATCACCCTCTGAAGCAAGGCTATATAAAAATGCTGTTCATGCTCACATGGAAATAACTAAATCTCCATCCTTACTGCAGCTTCCAGATTCCCTTCTATCCCATAAACTACTAGGTGGGAAAAATTATAAGCAGTTATTTTCAGACTTAAATAGTAGATTCACACCTCCCCATTCTCATTCCCCAGTGAAAACCCATAGAGAAACAAGGATTATACTTCAAAAGATCTGGGTAAAGATTCACCAATTCCTACATACCAAGCAGAAAACTGAAAATCACTTGTCTGTAGCAAATACAAACAAAATCCATTCTATGGTTGGTGTATCATTCTCCCACCCCTCAAACCAGAATTACCCATTTCCAGAGGAAATTTCTGTAAAAAAAAAAATCGATAGATCCACAAGGACCTGCCTTGAGCAACAAAAGTTGACTGTGACTGTGACCCTCCCAATTAATCCCATTTAATTTCTTACACCAGTCTTCAATATAGCAAAACTATGATGAGTAAAGTCATGACGTGGAAGGGATAACTGTATATGCTAGGTTTTGTCCTAACTGCTAGCAATACAAAACAAAGTCAAAGAAACAGACCCTGCTCTCCAGAGCATAGTAAAACAGACTTCCTACCATATACTAGCCAAAGTTACAATAACAGACCTTGGAAAAACCAATTTTAAGATCGTCTTTGTCCTATGTCACTTTTATGTAGAATTTTAAGGTTTTTAAATAAATTCCCTCCCCTTCCAACAACCTATATCAGCTGAGTACCCAAAATGCCTCCCAATCATTCAATCAAGCATTTATTAAGCACCTAATTATGTACCAGGCACTCTAAAAGGCACTGGAGAAACAAAGACAAAATAAAATCATCCTTTCCTTCCAGGAACTCGTATCCTGTCTATGGAGACAACATGTAAAATATATACCTGCATGCAAAGTATGTACAAAATAAACACAAGGCAATTTGTTTTGTTCTGTGATTGTTTTTTTTTGTGGAGAGGTTACACGCTGCTGGTACGGGGGCAAGGGGAAACTTATTTTTTCAGATGAAGAAACTGAAGTCTAATGAGTCTCTGACCATATGAATCCCTTTAATGTTAATAGAAAACAAAGGAAGCTTCTCAGTAGAAAGAGTGATATGGATGCCCAGAGCAACATGGCATAGTAACCCAAGCATAATAAGGTTGTGAGGGCCTGGATTCTAGTCCCAGATGTTTCACTAAGTGGGACGCATGAATCACCACAACAAAGAAGTCAATATTATTTCTGAAATAGAGCAGTCTCACCCAGAAATGTCTCAGCCTTGGTGGCATTGGGAGGGCTTCTTCCTGTCCTGATCACCTTCCTTTCTTGCCTCTTGGGGGAGATGAGATAAAAATATGCACTGGAGCTTCCCCAGCTTATAACCTCAGTCCTGTGACTTTTCTTTCTCCATTTCTCCTCTAAATATAGCATAGCTCATTGAGTGGTGAGTCAGATGTCAGAGAAAAGTGACCCTTCCACTCAGAATTGGCGAATTAATTGCCGTTCCTTTCAATTTCATGAATGCAGTCACATAATGGAGCAATATTTTTGTATAAAATCATCGATTTGCCTCTAGGTTAAGATTAAACCAGCCGCTTTAAACACTTTTTAATATTAGCGAAGGACATTGAGAGGTTTCTTTTGCTTTTCTTTTATTTTTTTCCTATTCTCTGACTTTATTCCAGGTCTCCAGATCACAGGTCTTTGACAAGTTTGTCTGTGATTGGTGACTGCCTTAATCAAAAAGACAAAACCCTACAAAGACCTATTGTGCCTTTATAGGTCGCATAGGCTTTCAAATGCCAGTATCTACATAAAACGTGGCAGGTGAAAATGCAGTCTTCAGCATAAATTAATAAATAAATTCAGATTTGGCAATATGTAATGCAGATCATTAACAAACAAAAGACCAATGCCAAGGCTCAGCTTTTGAAAACCTTTCTTTATGTCAGCAAAGGCGCTGTAAATAAATACTAGGTAAAAAAAGAAAACAGAAACTAACAGAGATATATGCATTATTCCTTCCACAAAAATAACACTAGAAACACTTACAAACAACTGGCTTTATCCTTGAAATTTTAAATATTTTTAAAAAATCAACCTATTGCCACAGAGGGACTCTTGACAGAAAACCTTTGATGGAGAAATTCAAACCACAGGCCTATGGTCAATGCATATCCTTCATGAAATTAAAAATTACTGGTACTGTAGAAACTAAAAAAGCACACTTGCAACTATTAACCCCATAAAAAAGAGAGGAAAAAAAGGAAATTTGATGGGAAAATAATTTTTACCTGATTTTGTTGAGTATTTAGATGTATACTCTTCAAAGTAATTACTTTTCTGTTGCTGTTTGTCTCCTTTCTATCCTTTATGCCTCAAGAATCTTTTGAAATGCCAGATAAATCTGGAATCATTGATGCCCTTATGAATAGAAGGCTAAGACCCTAGTACTTCACAGAATAAGATTTTCTGTGGATTATAAAATATATTAAATTGTGTATAGCAACAGAAACTAGTATTTGAAAATAATGTAGTGGATTCTGGACATAAATTAAGGTTTTACACTTGTAATCTCTTTGAAGGCAAAAACTATTTTACCTAAGTATCTGTATTCCCAGTATCTTGCACAGTGCTTACATATAGCAAGTACTTTAAACCTGTTTCGAGATTGATTTGGGAGAAATGGGTCTATTTGGCAAAAATAAAGCCATAAGCACAGGAATTAGAAATTTCATGTTTAAGACAAGAAAGTTCTAAAGTACAAATGCATTATAATTCGGTACCCAAAATGCCATCTTCCAATAAATATTTTAAAGTTTAGGGTATAAATCAGAGGATAAATCAGAACTGCATTTCCCATTGCCAGGACTGATGGATTGTGATTTATGTGATAGCTGGGCATTCCCTCCACAGAAGACAGATACAACAGGTCCAGGATCCACATCTGGGATGGGGTGGGAAGGAAAAAACAGTTTTGAATGTAAGAGCTTATGTAACAAAATCAACAAGTTATCATCCTAATTCTGCTTAATTAGAATTAAGGTCTACAGGTCCTTAGAAGGAAGAGGGAATTCTCTCTGGTGAGGGGGTTTAGTATGTTCTGAATTCCCAAAGCCCCTGTTGTTCCCAGATTTGTACAATAAAACCCTCCCTAATCCTCACCTTTTTAATCCAAGGTGACCAAGACACTCAAGTCACATGTACATCAAATATTTATGAAAATGCAAATGCATAGTGATTGCCTTCTGTGGTTAATTTTCACTTTGCATATTGGCTTTCAGATTATATAATCTAAGGATATGGAGTAAACAAGAACTTTCATGCTTGCGCTTCATTTCTCTTTCCTTCTATCCACAAAAAAACATATTAAGTATGGTAGAATTGATCCCACTGGGATTTTTAGAAAGCAAAAGGCATTTTAAATCTTAGCAAAAAGTACACAAAATCATATCTGTGCATGCACATGTGTGTATATGTGTTTATAAAACATAGAGATTAGAAAAGTGATAGTAAGAAAAAAAGAGAGAAAATCATCTATACAATCACTTCATATCACTCTTTTATGTAGCTGGATTTTCTTTTTTCATATTATTTCCAGGTGTCTGCTAAGTGCCTACAAGGCTCTGTAGCTTCCTATTTGAACTTTGATAGAAATGAAAAATGCCCCACGCATCAATAATAAAATTAGCTGAAAGCTCAGAATAAAAAATGACATTTGTTTGAAATAGTCATTTTGTTTCTGTATTCACTTTCAATCACAGGAAGAAGTTAGAGAATAAAACCCAAATTTTATAACCCTGGCTGGAACATAGGGCCTCACTTTAAATGTAAATAATTTGCCTACATTCAGTTGGCCATTAAGGTATTTAAAATCCAACTCAATGAACATATTTAGTGCCAGCATGAACATGAATCCCAGAATCATAGAACATTTGCTGGAAAGAATCTCAGAAATCATCTTTTTTTTAATGGGTTACAGTCACCATGAGCTCAGTGTTTTAACTTGATAATTTTCTAAAGTCTCTTCATATTCACTCTGATTAAACAAAATGCTATTGAAAATAATGTCTGACTTTGTACAGTGTCTAAAAACATCAGCTTTTGAGACAAGAATTGGGACAAACTCTTAGTTATTGGGTGTTGTTTCAGACAAACTAAGGCCTGCCTCACTGAAATCTAACTCAAGGCCAAATCAAGGCATTGCTCTTATGATGTCATTGGCACATTGGGAAAGGATGGACAGGAACAACAAAATGACTTCCAAATCAACTCATCAACAATTTATCACTTACAAATACTGAAAGGAAACAAGACTGTGAGGAATGAATGAACTTGTGTCATTATATGGAAAACATAGTGGTAGAAATTGCTAGAATTCAGTGGGTCCTAAGACTAGATTCTTCTGTCCCTAGGAGCTAACCTGAGTTTCTATGAATGGATATTTCTCACAATTCAAAGCAAAAGCCTTTGTAACTTCAGGTATAAAAAATTGGAAGTAGAAATCTTAGCCATAGGATCATATAGATTTTGGTTAGCTGGCCAGATGACAATTCAAAACTTTTTAATATATCAGTATTGTAATGACTTATAAGATCATGGATTTAGGCTTGAAAGGTGTCTTAGAGGTCCCTGAGTCAGAAACCCTTTTACAAATGAGGAAACTAAGGAAAAGATAGGTTAGTGACTTTCACAGGTGCTGACATGCTATTCAAGGTGAGGTCTTTGGACTAAAAAATTCAGTACTGTCCATTATACCACACAGCCTCCCAAACCAATATGTCATGTTGTTTACATTCTACTCCACAAACTATGCTGTTATTTTCAGGTAATTTGTCAGGATAAGAAGAAAAAGATACAAAACTAAAAAAGTGCTCATATCTTTACTGATTTCCTACTATTACACATAGAAGCAGACAAGTGGGGTAGGAGAGGGACAGAAATGACAGAGAAGCACTGTCAGTTGCCTTGCCAAATTTGAGCCAATCTTGTCCTCAAAGATCGATGTTTCCTTATACCATGACACCTCCCATATCAAGGTGGAGTTAAAGACCACATGGAAATGACAAGACTGAGTCTCCTTAATATGGGTACACATGGGGAACCATAATTGTGGGTGAGATATAACCGCAGAGAATGTGGGAAATTGGGAAGGGTGATGGTAAACCCCTGGCTGTTGGTGACTTTATCTCTGTGTTACTAGGATTATCCAGCCACTGAAATATGCTCAATTAAAATGTCTACTATACCTTTTTACTATGTAGATACTTTAAGAAGTATGGTATTAACACTAGATAATTTGTCTAATGACACAGCTAAAACTATGTATTTCTTATATGTAGTATAGTAGCAGAAAAGAAATATTTAAATGTAATAGAATTAGGGGAATTAGCAATAATCTATATTAAGTTTGTGGGTTATATTTACCTCATAAATTCACTGTTTTAGTCTGACAATTTCCTAAAACTGTATCTACCCTTTTATATTCACTTTGAATCATCAAACAAACATCTATAGATCTTACTAGTTTACACACACACACACACACACACACACACACACACATATATATATATATATTAGTGCATATATGTAACACCTTAGATAAAATAATTCATCTAACTCTTACAACATAGCTAATACTAGTCTCACTTTCCAGAGGAGGAAACTGAGGCTTTGAGGGGTTATGTGACTTCCTTTTTAGTTACATAGCTATTAAGTATCAGAAGTGAGATTTGAATCCAATTTTCATCTTTCTTCAAGTCCTCTATATCAACCTGTATCTTCAGAAACATATAATGGTATTAATTGCTAAACATTTGCTTTTTCTACTCAATAGTTTGAGAATTATATTTTTAAAATAATTTCAATTAATTTCCTCATGCAGGAAATATTCACTGAGTCCCTACTACTTATACAGGTCTTTGGGGATTACTAATGAATATGGGGCAGAGCCTCAAGGAATATACAGTCCAAATGTCTTGTGATTCTTTGTTAAGTATAGAGATTCATAGTAATGCTTTGATTTTTATAATTGTCTGCTGTTTTTAAAATAAATTGCTTTGGCCTAGCAACAGCTTTTGAATGCTACTGTATTAGTATTTAATTTGCTGCCATACTTTTGATTAAAAGCAATAAAATAATTTATATTTTTTTTTAAAATTAAACTTTTTAGCACTGCAGATGAACCAGATATATATTAATACATCAACAAAAGCTAACACCTTATCAGTAGATATGCTGATGCTACTGCTGAATTGACTAGAAAAATGACTACTTAGTTTTCTCATGATTCCTTGATAAGAAACTAACACCCAGAAAGTCAGCATCCTGTAGCTCAGATACGCCCACACATAAAGAATGAGCCAAGCTAAAGAACAGTGCTGATTCTTAACAGAGAAAAGAAGGAAGGGAAGAGGGAGAGAAGGAAGGAAAGAAGAAAGGAAGGGAGGGAGGGAGAGAGGAAGGCACAAAGGAGAAAGGAAAGGGGAATGAATAAAGGAAAGAGGGAGGGTGGAAAGGGAGGTGAGGGGAGGGAGAGAAAAAGAAGCAGGGTGATAGGATTGTAGGGGGAAGGAGGGAGGGAGAGAAGAGACCAAGAAATAAAACAAGTTTCAAGTGTGTTACTCAGTCCAGTAATTACTATGAGAATTCTTTATTTCTCATCATGAAGAAATGTTTGATTTATTTGAATGAAAACTAATATAGAAATGTCTACAAATTCATTAATTGTGGAATTGGGGGGGGGGGTGGAGAGATACTGCAAAGGAGGGTTAGGAGAAATTGTCCTTGGAAGTTTTAAAAAATAAAACAGACAACTAACCTAATGTGTAATTTGGGCACAGTCCAAGCAGAAACCAGGAAATCTGTTAACACTTCTTGAGTTGTCAGCATCAGAATTTTTAACTGTATAATTTATATTAAAGAGCTTTATGTTAAAAAGGCATATAATTCCATCTTGCTGTTATCACAATTTCCGCTAAGCCACCTTGCTCTCTAAAACAATCCCTAATTCTTTGGTAGATCAGGTAGGGATTTCTTATGAGATTTAAGGGTTAGAAAGGAGAACTTCGCAATTACTCTGGGTGTTCTTTAAGAAACACTGTGTGAGCAAAGTGTACCAGCCTAAAAGGAAGCAACCTAAAAATGCAAAAGCTAAGAGTAAACAGGAAATTCATAAAGAACTTCATTGAAAAAGCAGTAAGCACACATAATGAATTGCCAGATAATTGAATCAGCATTGTAATGAGTGTAAGTGAAAATGAAAGCATTTTGTGGAGAGAGAGAACAGTGATAAAAGAGTGAGATGGAGTTAAGGTACAGTATGTTGGGACACATGGCACTCCTGCTGTTTTCTTCAATCCCATGAAGGAAAAAAGTTAGATTCCAATAAAAAATGTTTTTTATCGTGTGTTCCTGTATAGTGACATCAACTGATTTTTCCATTTTAAAAGATGGTGCACTGGACAGAGTGCCGGACTCCTCCTAGTCAGGAAGATCTGAGTTCTAATCTTGTCTCAGACAATGACTAGCTGTGTAAACCTGGGCAAGTTTCGTAACTCCTCTCACGCTCAATTTCCTCATTCCTAAAATGGGGGTGATAATAACCTTACCTTTCAGGGTTGTTATGAGAATCAAATGAGATAACAGATGTAAAGTGCTTTGCAAACCTTAACGCACTATATAAATGTTAGCTACTAGCTATTAGATAACCTTCCTTAAATTCTGAAATCACCTGTGTTTATTCTGGTTAAGTCACTCATCTTCCCAGTACTGTAGAGAACACTTTAAAATATTGTTTCTTTTTCTTTGGCCAGGCAATGGGGTTAACTGACTTGCCTGGAGTCATACAGTTAGTAAATGTCAAGTGCCTGAGGTTGGATTTGAACTCAGGTCTTCCTGTCGCCACAGCCAGTGCTCTATCTACTATGCCACCTAGTTGCCCCTAAAATTGTAAGTTTCAAAGTGGGTGCAGGTTGCATTGGTGGAGTAAGTTTCTTCCCTGGGTGTGCCCTGCACCAATCATATCACAGATACAGTCTATCCAAGAATATACAATTACATACCTGACTCAGTAATCCTAAATGGTGTGTATTTGCATATACACATATGCACTACATATACACATATGTATGCATAGACATAATTCTATTATTTTTAAAATTAACAATCTATTTTATCTTCTTCCCTCCCACCTCCCCTCATTGAAGATGAAGGGCAGAGAGAGAGAGAGTAAGAAAGGGAAGGAGAGAGAGGGAGAGAGGGAGAGAGAGAGAGAGAGAGAGAGAGAGAGAGAGAGAGAGAGACAGAGAGAGACAGAGAGAGAGAGAGAGAGAGAGAGAGAGGGAGGGAGAGAGAGAGACAGAGAGAGACAGAGACAGAGAGAGACAGAGAGAGAGGAAGAAAAAGTGAAAGGGAGAGAAAATCTTTACCACAAATATGTACAAGCAAGCAAGGCAAATTCCTGTATTGGTCATTACAAACAGGTTTCTGTACTTTAAGATCAAAGCCTCTCTGTCAAGAGTTGGGTGGTATGCTTCATCTTCTGTCTACCATTGATAAAGAGTTCTAAAGTTTTTCAAAGCTCTTTGTCTTTATAATGTTACTGTTACTGAGCCAATTATTCTCCTATGTTCTCTTTACTCTGCATCAGTTCACAAAGATCTTTGTAGTTTTCTATGAAACGGGATATTCCATCATTTCTTATGGCACAATAATATTTCACAGCCTTCACATACCATAATTGGTTTAGCCATTTCCTAATATGTGGATAAAACCTTAGCTTCCAGTCTTCTGCTACAGTGAAAAGAGCTACTATAAACATATTTGCACATGTGATCTTCTTTCTTTGATCTCTTTGGGGAATATGCCTAATAGTATTATTGAGTGAAAGGTGACATTTTAGTGACATTTTAGGTATAGTTTATTTTTTAAAATTTATTTTTAGTTTTCAACATTTACTTTCATAAGATTTTGAATTTCAAACTTTTCTCCTACCTCCCCTCCCCAAGAGAGCATTCAATTTGATACATTCTATACATATACAATCATATTAAACATATTTCCACATAAGTCATGTTGTGAAAGAAGAATCAGAACAAAAGGAAAAAAACACACAAGAAAGAAAACAAAGAGAAAATAGCATGCTTCAATCTGCATTCAGACTCCATAGTTCTTTCTTTGGAGTGTTGGGTAACGTTTTCCATCAAAATCTTTTGGAATTGTTTTAGATTACTGTATTGCTAAGAAGAACTAAGTCTATCAAAGGTGATCATTGCATAATGTTGCTGTTATTATGTCCCATATTCTCCTGGTTCTGCTCACTTCACTCAGTATCAGTTCATGTAAGTCTTTCCAGGTTTTTCTGAAATCTACCTGCACCTTATTTCTTATAGGACAATAGTATTACATTACATTCATATACCACAAGCTCTTCAGTCGTTCTCCAACTGATGGGTATCCCCTCAATTTCCAGCTCTTTGCCACCACAGAAAGAGCTGCTATAAAGATTTTTGTACATGTGGATCCTTTTCTTAGGTATAGTTTAAACTAGCTTCCCATCTTATGGCCCCACCAACAGTGTATTAAAGTGTCTACTTCCTACAGCTCTACAAACAATGTATCATTTTCCATTTTTGTTATCTTTGCTGGTCTGAAAGGTTCAAAGTAGAAATGTCCATTTTAAAAAATTATGTATTTTTGTGTAGATGATTACCTCTTGTTTTCTCTCAACATACTCTTATTTATAGAAGACATGAAAGAGGTTCTGTTCTAAGTGAATTGAATTTTAAAATTCTAAGTATCTGTGTAATTGATGCAAGTATGCATAACATTCCATAACTCACACTAAAATGATAGCTCCAATCAGGGTCTCTACAATTCCCTTGTCCTTGGTACAGACAACTCCCTATGGAATTAATGGTAGATCTATATGTATAACAAAAGGAGATTTCATATAATGTACCGTTCTAAGGAACTCTAAGAGTTCAAAATGAAAACTGAAAACAAACTGAAGTAGAGGCCTGAGATGTGTAACAAGAACAAACATGTTGATATTTAAGTTAACCATCCTCTCATTTTTGAGTAATATTTTTTTAAATCTCAACACCCAGTTCTTAACACATCTGTAATTGGTGCATTAAGACAGGCAAAATGTCAAGGAAAGGTGAAATGAGAGTCCCACTGTCCTTGTGAGCAAAATATGTTATTATTTATCATTTATTAATGTTATATGAACTTAGCTTGATATGGCTAGAAACTTTCTAATCCAGAAGTCAGACTGACATTAGAGACACAGCACATATAGCTGCAGGGACTGCTTAGATCCCACGCAGGTCTTGTTTTGGGATCCACCCACAGCTTGTCTCCCAATCTGAATGTTCATACTTACCTGCTCATATACATCTCAAAATGCCCTTGTCTGGAAACTACCTACTACCTAAGTGTAGCCAATCCAGCAAATGTTCTTGTCTAAACTCTATATGATATAACCTCACAGAAACTAGAGGGAGCCACACCTTTTTCTGACTCTTTCCTTTGCCAAATGATCTAATAAAAATCTCTCTAAAAGTTTTTTTCACTTTTTGGGGTTTGTTCTTGGGAACAGCATCCTCCTGTTAGATGTTAACCTGTGTTCAGTTCTGGACATAACTGCTCAAGAAGGACACTTAAACTGGACACTGTCACCAGGAGGGAAAAGAAGAAGCAAAGTGTCTTGAGTTCATGTCATACAAGGACTGATTGAAAAAATTGTTCATGGTTAGCCTAGAAAAGTCTCAAGAGGTACATGACAGCTCAGAGGGGCCTTTGGGGGCTCCGGAGGGTAGAATCATGAGCAAAGGTTAGAAATTGTAAATAGGAAAATGAATCTTGATGTTAGGAAAAAACTTCCTAACAATTACGGCTATTAAAAAAGGAATGGGCTGCCTTAAAATGTGATGGGTTTCCTCTTCTTGGAGGTCTTTGAGCCAATGCTCAATGACCACTTACATTCCTGAGAAGCAACCCCTCTCTGTCTCCATCCTCAAAACCCTAGGGAGTGGCAATTGGCTTCAATTAACATGAAACAGCCTTATAAACAATAAGGCAATTAGGCGTGTTCATGAGAGATAATTGTGTCATGTCAAGATAAGCATTCCCCCAAGTGCTGCTGGCTCCATTAGAAAGAACATTTCTCTTCTCAGTGAATTTTGCAGACTAGTAAGAAGTGAGGAAATGGCACCATTCTCATCAGAGTAAAAAGCATATGATATGAATGAGGTCCCCTGTATGTCAGTGACTGCAATAAATTACCAAGTGTGTGTTCTGTTTTCTGAAATGGGCTCAATTCATCATTTTATTGAAAAGGTTCCATTATGCTAATGTCTTATAAAATCACTTTCTGCTGTTGCTGGAAGGTCGAGAGGGGATATAAATTTTTACATTTAGCACCAAGAAGTTGTACAGAACTTAAGAGTTACCAAGGGTTAATAGGCCCAAGAGAATTCCTCCAAGTACATTCAAGGACTTATTGATGGCAGTTTCCCATCATTAGGGGTGGAGAGGAACAGAGTAAGTCATGTAGCCATTTCCCAAAACTTAACATACTTAAGAAATTAGCATTTGGCTGACTGTAAAATAATAAAAGTCTTTCTTTGTGGGGAACCAGGATGATATGATATTTACGATGTTGAGGTAAAAATAGCAAACTTATATATCAAACAAACTTTTCCCATGATGTGAGAAGCCCAAGGAAATAGTAGCTGTCCTCAGGAAACAGCTTTTCAAATACTTACTAATCCAAAAACATGCTATGCCGAACAGTGTGGCAAAATAAATATACATTTTTTGCATGTAATCTTGCATGCTGTTTATAATAAGGAAGGTTCTTGGGTCCCTGGCTTGTCCTTGGATGTTACTTAAGAAAATATCCAAAAAAAAAAAAAGACTAATGAGTTAATTATGCAGTTCAAATTAGAAATAATCCCCTAAAGAAATGATGTACACCTTCATTTTCAAAGTTATTGATTCGTTGAAATCAGCAAGGGCAGAAAACATTGTAATTCATGAATGTGTTATACCATCATCAATCCATCAATAATGTGTACTTACAGGCAATATTGATAGAAGACCAGCATAAAAACATGTTAATAACTAGATGGTTCCCTTCAGATAAATGGTAGTAAATCAAACCAAAAGTAGGAAACCTTAGATAAACAGTAAGTCTTTGATTTTATCTCCATTGCAGTGTGAGAGCAGGACATGAACAAAAATAATCATCTTTCTATATTTGGTATGCCATGTTATCTGGTTCAGTTGCTGAGCGGTTACAGAAGGATCATGTCTGACAGTAATAAGATGACTGTGTTGTGAATTAAGGAGGTCATTTTAAATGGATTATTGATCACATTTTTATGCTATTTTCCAGAAGACAATGGGCAAAGAACAATGTTTTATTCTAAGGTTCAATCTAATGTTTTATTGAAATGCAGAGATGCAACAAAACATGTTGTTGCTTGACCTGGAACTAACCTGCCAGAAGAAAGAAAAGAAGAAAAAAGAAAGAAAGAAAAGTTATAAACATGAAAGTTATTAAAAACATTCATTCTCAGCTTTTTCCAGACCAATCTACCTTCCTGCAAGTTGCCTTGCCCAACTAAGGATAACTCTGCCTTGATACCTAGTCACTGAATCAGATGAACCCTTGCTCAGATGTGTCATATCTTAGGCAGGTCCAATCACACATCTCCCCTCAATCCCATCTCAGTCTCCAGTCTGTTACACCACTACCCAAGTTGCTATGACCATACAAGTCAGAGTATTCTCTCTCTTCACCTTCTAGTTACTCTTTATGGTTTATTATCCCCTATTAAAATATAAGCTCCTAAAGAGTAGGGACCATTTTGTTTTCTTTGTATCTTTAGCCCTTAGTACAATGCCTGGCATGTAGTAAGCATTTAATAAATGCTAGAGTTATTTATCTATCTTTCTATCTACCTACCTACCTATTTTTCTGTCTATCTAAAATTTAGTTTAGATACTTGACTTTTAATTGTTTCAGAAAAATAGGACATTACATAATAATTCAAGTCATATTGTCTCTCAAGATCGGAAACTGTCTTTATTAGGCCTAGAGAATGAGTCTACTGAGGGAGTGGAAGCCATGAAAAATAGACAATTCCAGGTGCTAGAAAGCCATTATTCAGGATTTAAAAGAACAAGAAAGGGATCCCAAAGCTAAAACTAACAATTTCAGTTCTAGGGTCTATTGCCCTGGCCACACAGAACGAATTGGAACAATTAACTGGAAATGCGCCATTAAATCTATTTTGCCATTCATGATCAGAAAATAATATATGAATTAATTAAGACAAATTCAGGGGAGTCAGGAGAAGTCAGGGAAGTAGCTATCATAATGGTTCAGGGATAAAATCTCAGAATTGGAAGGGATCTTGGAGGTCTGTTAGTCCAACTTGGAATTTAGTGTCCTTTTCCTTATCTTTATTTACAAATGGGTCATTGGATTTGGAGATAAGAACATCAGAGTTCAAAACCCAACTTAGACACTTACTAGTTGTGGGGTCCTCTGTGCCTCAGTTTTCTTTTCTGTAAAATATAGAGCCAGAATTCAGTAGTCCCTAAAGTTTTCCATTTGAAATCTATGATCCTATGAATTATACTGCCCTAAGGGAATGGAGACTGTTATTTGATACAGTTATAATTTCAGCTAGAAAGGTAGAAGGAAGAAGAAAGGGTAGGACAGGGACAGGGCAGGGTGAGTTGGAATCTCCTTAAAAGACAGAAGGGAAAAAGGTAAAGAGAAAAAGGCCTTTATTCCCACAGCCATGGAGAACATGAGATTCATCTTTTCCATGAACTTTTCAAGTTCATGAGTCTTATATTTCTGTCACTTCTTTCTAGACTGCTAAAAAGAAAGCATGAAACATCTGTGCCCTCCCTACTTCTCATACTATAACAAAGCCCAAAAGCCCTGATGTCTCCAAGACTATCTGACATTGGAAAGAAAAGGACCAACCATAATGTTAGTCACTAACTTGGATTCAAATTAGATAGGTAACCTAATTTCTTGTTTCCTTGACTGTCTAAAGTAATGGAGAAAAATGTTAATAATTCAGATTAAACTTAAAAGTGTGCTAGGCAGACTTTACTTTGGAGAGTCAGTTGATGAACATTTACCAACATACCGTTGCCTATCATATAATCAATACTTGGTGATTTCTGAATAGCTTGAAAAACAGTGAGTTTTATAGCTATCATCTATTGGTATCTCTCTGGCACTATGCATCTAGTAATACATAGAGATACTCACCAAGAAAACTATGTATCATCAGCAAACAGCTATAAAAAGTTATATATCATGTGCTAACACAAAACAAAACTGCTTTATAACAGAGTTAGAGAAGAAATGATGCACAAGGGAATAGAATTTGTAGAGTAGATGGCAATTACAGGGTCTAACACATAATGGTTGAACAGCTAACAAGATGGTCATAGCAACAAAAGGAAAGACAGTTTAGTCTCTGGTCTGGATGCAGTTGAGTACCCAATCAAAGGCATTTTTATCTAACTGTGGTTCATTCAGTGATCAGTAACTTGTGAAAGAAGGGCATAAATAATAGATCTATGATTGCATCTCTCCTAGGACCTTTTCAAATATACCCACCATTTCTCAAAAAAAGATACCACACAGAAAAAAAAATGAATTAAGAAATATGCTGCAGGAACCTGAGGCAGGTAGATGGCTTGGAGCACAGAGGCCTAGACTTGGAGTCTGGAAAACCTGAGTTCAGACATGACCTCAGACACTTACTAGCTGTGTGATGCTTAGCACAGCACCACGTAAATGTTAGTTATTATTAATAAGATCTTAATAAACGTTTAGTAACTACTGACGTCGTACAAGTGACTTAACCTTTGTGCCTCAGTTTCCTCAAGTGTAAAATGAGCTCTCTAAGGATAGGATGTTCTTTGGCCTCTTTTGTGCATCCCAAGGACTTATCACTGTACCTGGCACATAGAAGGCACTGAATGTTTACTAACAAAATGATTGATTAAAATGAATATAATAACAGCACCTACCTTCCAGAATAGCTTTAAGGATCAAAGGAGATATTTATTAAGTACTTACGCTGTGCTTAGAACATAAGTGCAATGTAAATGTTGTTGTTTTTATTGCCATTTGCTCATGTCAACACACACACTGGGCTGGGGGAGAGCAACTAAGACATCCTGACCTGTAATTTCACTGGAATGGGAACTCTCAATGAAAAAACTACCTTCTCTGATGCAGACTGGCAATTTGTCTATAACTTAGTTCAGAGCTCTGAGAGGTTAAATGACAGTTAATATATAAGGTCAGAAATCTAGAGCAGGAAGGGACTATTTCCAACAAGTATTAGCCATGTAACTTTACTGTTTTCTTAACTATCTACCAGATGTTCCCAAACTTATTTGGCCTATGGCCCCCTTGAAAAAAAATTACTCAGTATCTCCCATCCCTGGGAATCTTTCTTTAACCCTCTGATGTCTTTTAAAAATTTTCATCATTTCAAAAAAATTTTACCCTCTCTGGAATGTGCCAGTACCTTCCCCTAAAGGAGTGGTATTGCCCATTTTGGAAACCTATGATAGACTTAAGAAAGTGATGGAGAAAATAGAAATAATTCAGATTATACTTAAAAGATGTGTGAAGAGAGACCAACACAGAGACTAACACATCCAAATACACACCCTCACCATTTTTCATATGAAGAATTGAGCCCCAAAGCAGTTAGAGAGCCCAGGGTCACAGAAATTGTTTGTGTCAGAGTTGGAGATTTGAGTCCAGGTCCTTTGATTCCAAATGTATTATACTTTCACTCTTCTACATTACCTTCCTAATGCATTAAAGGCAGGACTCTTAGATCTTGAGACCATGGTCAACTTTCTGTATATTGTACCATAATGCATACTTACCAAAAATTATGCCAGGACATAAGGCGGGTAGTGGTCTTTATTCCTTCAACACTAATTTATCTATTTATGCAACAGACTTTTATAAATTACTATACAAAGCATTATCTGAAGATACAAAGCAGCTATCTGAAGAACTGGGGGACAGACATCATTTACATAAGACCTAGAACCTGCCCTGGTGGGAATTACAATCTAGAAGGAGGGTAAAGATAACTAATATAAAGTATCATGTAGAATTGAATTTGTACAAAAAAAGAAATATAGGCTGTTAAGGATAAAACAAACATGGAGATCATGAAAGGCTTCTTGGAACTGGCAAAGTTATAATGGATTTCAAAGAATGGTAAGAAACTTGACAGGATAAGAATGGAAGACAGAACACTCCAGGAACAGAAACTATTCTGAGCAAAATCCCCAGAGAACATTAAAGCTTATGGGGGAGGATGGGTGGAGAACTGCCAGTTAGGTAGAGTATGGAATACATAATTAACTAACTAAAAAATAGCACAAAAACAGGAAACTGAAGCCAAGATTGTTAAGGATCTAGAGAGATGGACAAAGGAATTTGATTTTTGCTCAGTGGACCATTATACGTGTGTTCCTTAAGTTTTGTGAGCACAAATGTGACACATGAGATAAATCAATGACTCCCAAAGACCACAGAACCAGGAAGGGCAATTAGGAAGGTAAGTTAATAGTCTAGCTGCTGGGAATAGGAGCATATCCTAAAGAAGAGCCAGTAGAAATAGACTATGGGGAAATAGGAGATATGTTGCAGGAAGGGAAACAACAGGGCTTGTAAATTGATTACTAATAAAAGGGGGAGAAGAAGAATCAAAGATACCCCCAAAGCAATCTACAAAGACATCTAAGTCTCAAAAGAGGGATTCACTTTTCTTTTTGTTTAAATAAGGAAAATTTTTAGAAGATCATTTCCAAGTAACAGTCTAGGAAGCTGCATGATTTCCATGACACACATTTAGGGTAAATATGCAAAAACCTATCTGTAGTACACATAATCCTGATTACAGTAACTTGATTAAAAATATCTTAAAAAGAATAATGATATAAAAAACATAAAACAATAAATGAAAAATCTAGGATTTTGACTCCTGTTGAAGATAGGTGACAGTGACCATCATCAATGAATGAACTTGCTATGCCTCTTTATCTTTGAGAGGCTCACAACTTGGGAGAAGATATCAACCCACCCAGCAAGAACTCATGATTAACAGACATCTAGGCAGAAAGGAGCATTACTCAGAGGCTGTCTTTCTCTTCTCTCCTTGAAAATAAAGAAACTACAAACAGCACAGATCTAAGAAGACAAGCAAATTGTACCTGACTAAATCATCCTGCATTAGGCCATTTGCTGCTACTAGATTGTAAAGTGCTTTGTTGAAAAGGAGTTTTCTGTGAAAAGGAAAATCCCATTAAAAATGCATCCAACATCCTGGGAGAAACGTTGTAAATTTAAAATGTTGTCCACAAAGTTCTGCTGAGTTATTGAAACTGCATAAACTGCATACACACGAACTTGGAAAGAGACATCAGCAATATTCCATTTTCATCATGCTGCTTCCTACAATGAACCGGATCTGACAACATGTGCCCCTAGTTGATCACATTTAAATCAGTGTGCATCCAACTCGTCTCATTGTTCACTTAGAATGTGAGTCCTGCATCATTAAGCAGAGCACTAATTGTCCTTAAACTGCAGTCATTCATCATTTGTTGGCAAGATAAGGTTGATGAAGTTACTTGAGGCACCTATGTGACCTTTTGCCCAAGTGTGTGCTTTTTTACGCAGGTTTTCTGTGAGTAGGGAGAACACTCAAACATTTATTTCTCCAGGGCTCTGTTATTTCTAATAAAAAACTGTGCTCTCTTTGGCAACGTAACGGTTCCTTCCTATCATTCTGTTCCTGATGACTCACTAAACATAATGAACATCATCATTATTGTAACAGTCCCTTCTCACTGACTAATTTCACTGGGTGAAGTAGAATTTGTTGTTTTTTTTTTAAAAAAAAGGAATTTTATGAGATTCTGATATTTGAATATGGAGTCCACATACCCTAGTGTACTAAAGTAACCCTGAAATGACAATTCCATAGAGATCTGAGATGAAGATCAGAATCTATCAAGCATTCATGAAGTGGAAATGGGGCCTCTGGGCAGGTTTTATAGACTTTTCTGGAAGAAAGACACTGGGAAAAGAAAAATCTAAATAGGAACTGGAGAGTTGAGAGTTTATCCTCCCTCTTGGCACCTAGGATTTTCCCTACAAGAGACCATTGCTGATGTTGCTGGTGACAAAGATGGAGGTGTCACTGTAGTCATCTGACCAAGCTGAATCAGATGATTCAGTGTCAGCAGCTCTCTCACAGGCAATAATACCCTTTTACTGGAGATATAAATCAGGGGACAGGAAGAATTAGCCATTAATTATTTGTCCTCATATCTGTGCTAATAGCTATTTGAGAGGAATGGGCGGTCTGACAGAAGTGGGAGACATGAGATCTAGACTGTGGATTACCTATTAAGGAATAAAAAATCTTTTGATTCCCCAGCACTCATACTGATAAACTATCACAAATTTTATTGACATGCAAAGAAACAGAGATAAATAAGCTGAAATGAATCAAAAACCTTTAGAAACCAAAGTATATTTTTCAGAGTCAATTCAGAACCAAGGAAAGTAAGATGCCATCACTGTTTGGATTTCTTTATCAGTATACATGCTGCTGTTCACTTATATCTACTTCCTTTTCTATCTTCAGTAAGATACTGGTGGGTAAAAACTTACAAGATGAAGGAGAACCCTTACCCATATATCCATGACTAGTATACACACATATTGGGATGCTATCATCCTCTACCATTTTGTACCTATTTGCATATTTACTTACATGCGGAGGCCACCTTCATGGTAATATTATATGTTTACAGTAAAACATTTAATTTTCCTAAAAACCCCAGGAAGCAGGTACTATTGCAATCCCACAGCTAGTATCCAAGGCAAATTTGATTTCTTACTCTTCCTGATGGTTGGTCCAATGAACTACCAATTGTACCACTGATCTGTCTTTTAGAAATGGGATTCTTTTATTCAACTTCTTATAGCCCCTATGTAAAACCCTATGTAGTCCTAAAGAAAAGGAACTTTTAAAATTCAAACTTGTTGATTTGGGAGGCTGTGATTTAGATCTAAAATCCCTGAGGCCTGGAGTTCTGAGGCATGTGAGATGGAAAGGAAGAGTACAGACCTGCTACACTCTGTTTTGCTGGCAACAAATAGCAGAGGACTGACATTTTCTTGAAGTTTGTGGTTCACAGAAAAATTATTGGTTATTTGCATAATGAATGAGTTAGAGGGGCTAGGTGGGATGGGTCTAACTAAAACAAACACCCATTATTTGAATAATGTAGTTAATGGTATATTTTAGTTAACTGAAGATTAACATATATGCAATACAAAGATTATCTATTTTCAAAAAACTAATAAAATACACATGGAAACGAAGGATGTGCAAATTTGTAGTAACTACCCCAAATATTCACATGGACTATCTGTGCCCAATCTGTGGTAGAGCATTCTGAGCTCGAATGAGTCTGATTAGCCACAGTCAGACATGCTGAAATTTCACTTTATCATAGTGACATCATTTGGTACTCTTCGAGAATGAAGCACAATATCAACCAACCAAAATATGCACAGTAAAACTACGGGGAGATACTTTTACTATTCCTATGATTTCATTGATATAGAGGACTCACAGGGAAGAAACTCTCTTTACCAACATAAGGTAGTATATTTTTATCTTTGAAAGTTGTCCAGAACAATGAGAGGTTAAGAAACTCATACAAGGTCACAAAAGGAAACTTGAACTCACCCCTCTTCATTATACCCTGTTGTCTCTAACTGAAATATGCCAAATGTAATTTAATCTCTTAAAGATTTGAAAGCATTTTAGAATATTTTAGTGCCTCACAGTCTAAACACCAATTATCAGAGTGCACAACTCTAAATACAGAAAGTTTAGAAAACCAAAGCTGATTCTTAAATGATCTTATAATATAGCACAGAATATTTTATTAAAATGACATTCCCTAGAATATTTTAAATTAGTTATTAATATTAGCATGTTTGCTGACAATCCTTGTCATTTAAGTCTCAGTTTCTTTTATAAAATGGGCATGGTACTATTTTCTACCTTCCTAAATGAAGCCTTATAAAGATTAACAAGTCATCTGTATTACTTTGGGGGTTCCATGGGTATTATTTTTAAAAAGCCTCTCAAGATTAAATGTTGCAAGATATTCCAGTTTTATAAATTTTTTATCAATTACTTTTTCTGAACAAATTTAGAAAATTTGAGAGCAGTTTTTACAGAGAAGCAGTTAATATTCACTACAAGGTTTACAATTATTTCTTTAATTTTTTTCCTTCAGAACAAATTGGGAAAGTAGATGTAAATAGCCCAATTGAATTTTTGGCACATTCAACATTAATTAGAATGCTCCAATGATTTCCAAGATAGATTTCTCTAGCAGTAAATATTCTGCCTTAGCTCACACTCTCATGTCAAGTGCAAATCTTCTGATGTTGGCTTATATCCAGTGTCCTCAAAAAGACTTCAGGGTTCAAAGAGCAAAGAATGTAAATGATTTACTTTATTTGCCATTAAGGAAGCCATGAGAGAAACGACTTAGGTGCTACAAAGTACAGGCCTCTCATTACAACAGCATAAAATTAAGTCAGGCTCCATTTATTCTAGTACTTAATTATCAACCCCCACTCTTAATCCCAAAACTGCATTGTAGAGGTGACTTCAGGAAAGTGTATATACATCAGAACAATACCTCCAGGCCACTAGTAAACACCAGACAAAACATACAAACCAATTTTGTCTTTCCAGTACTCTTCAAAACAGCTTTCATTCAAATCCAAAATATGTTTAGGTATACAAGCGTATCAGTAAGGACCCTGACATACACAGGAGGGCCTGCTATATAGGTTCTTAGATTTAGTTTTCTAAAAGGAAAGCAACTTTTGAGGGGTCAACAACCTACTTTAATCAAGCACAAATATAATTTACTTAGTTCAGGAGAAAAGTCAACACCCTGAACTTCAGAGAAAATACAAACAAAGAAACAAAGATTAACAGATAGGGCTTCCATACATACGTATTTGTGGCTAATCAGAGTCTCATCTGACCAAACAAACACTTCCAATGAGTAAGGCCCAAAAGAAAATTTCACCCCAGAGTATATATACACTTTTCTGAGCCAGAGGGCATCACAACCCTTGAAAAGCAGCATCTCATTAGAAATTATCCAAAGGTGTGGGCCTTCCTATAAAACAAATCTCCCCTAATCAAACTTCCCTTAAGGGGCAGGTCCATTAATGGGTGGGGAAGATCTTTAATTCTCATTAATTTAATTAGCATTACTACATGGTAAAACCTTCCAATAATTATGATTGACAAACGTGAGTGGGCATGTGATTAAAAAATGCCAGATTTCACTACTGACCATATATGAATAAAATGCAATTTCTGTATTAGTATCTTGTCCATGTATTAAAAAGGATGTATTATAAATCTGAGAAATCTTATGCCTAAAATATGGACTTTTCTTATTTAGAAACTGATTATCATTTATATTTTCTAGAGAAGTAATATAAATTTCAGGCTCATTTGGCCCTTTGAAAATATGTGATTTAGCTTTAAGTTATGACTCCCACATGGTGTGAGTCCTCCTTTCTATAAGACTTATCCATTCCAGTCACTTCTATAGCATCTGTTTCAACTATTCTGAAGGAAATGATTATTAATAACCAATGATTGGGGATGGGGGGCAGAGCCAAGGTGGCAGAGTAGAAGGATTCACATATGCTACCTCCAACCCCCACAGCCCATAAAATACCTGTAAAAAGAACTCCCAACAAATTCTGGAGCAGCAGAAGCTGCACAACAATGGAGTGGAGAGGATTTCTGTTCCAGAAAGCCCTGAAAAACTGACACCAAAGGCCCATCGTGCACTGGACTCGGACCCTGCCTTGCCAACACGGCACTAAGAGGAGCAGATCCAAGCAGGCTTCAGGGAGGAAATCTCCAGCAGCCGCGCATGTCCATCCACCCACAGACACCAAAGGTTAGTGAGAGAGCCTGTCTGGCTTGCCAAGAGGGGAGCAGGGTGTCCCCATAACTCAGGCCCCCTCAGGAGGCAGCAGCAGAGGCAGCAACGGACAGGGGCTCCCAAAGCAAGCAGGGGCTCAGATTCCATTGTTGAAAGTTTCCACATAAATCCCCTGAGGGAACTGAGCCCTGTGTGGTGGCCCTGCCCTGACCCGAGCAGCTGAACTTAATCTCACACTGAACAGCAGCCCTGCCCCTGCTGAAAGCCCTGAGGCTGAGGAGCAGCATTTGAATCTCAGACCCCAAGCACTAGCTGGTCGGATCTGGAGGCCAGGTGGCTGTGGAAAGGAATCTCAGAAGTCAAGTAACTGGCTGGGAAAATGCCCAGAAAAGGGAAAAAAAATAAGACCACAGAAGGTTACTTTCTTGGTGACCAGATATTTCCTCCTTTTCTTTCTGATGAGGAAGAACAATGCTTACTATCAAGGAAAGACATAGAAGTCTGTATCCAAAACATCCAAAATATATATTCAATAGGCTCCGGCCATGGAAGAGCTCAAAAAAGATTTTGAAAATCAAGTTAGAGAGGTGGAAGAAAAACTGGAAAGAGAAATGAGATGCAAGAAAAGCATGAAAAATGGGTTAACACCTTGCTAAAGGAGACCCAAAAAAATGCTGAAGAAAATAACACCTTGAAAAATAGGTTAACTCAATTGGCAAAAGAGGTTCAAAAAGTCAATGAGGAGAAGAATGCTTTCAAAAGCAGAGTTAGCCAAGTGGAAAAAGAGGTGCAAAAGCTCACTGAAGAAAATAGTTCTCTCAAAATTAGAATGGAACAGATGGAGGCTAATGACTTTCTGAGAAACCAAGAAATCACAAAACAACACCAAAAGAATGACAAAATGGAAGAGAATGTGAAATATCTCATTGG
>JAQQSK010002876.1:0-44344 GCA_028658325.1 Potorous gilbertii | reverse complement strand
AAAGGAAGGAATAAAATGCACACTCATTTTGGTAGGAAAATCTATCTTACAATACAGGATAGTGAGGGAAAAGTGGATAAGCAGGGTGGGGGGGTGATGGAAGGGAGGGCAATGAGAGGAGGGAGCAATTTGAAATCAACACTCTTGGGGAGGGACAGGATCAAAAAAGAGAATAGAATCAATTGGGGGGGCAGGGATAGGAGGGAGGGAAATAGAGTTAGTCTTACACAACACAACTATTATGAAAGTCATTTGCAAAACTACACAGATGTGGCCTATATTGAATTGCCTGCCTTCCCAAAGGGAATGGGTGGGGAGGGAGGGATGGGGAGAAGTTAGAACTCAACGTTTTAGGAACAATTATTGAGTATTGTTCTTGCTACTAGGACGTAAGAAATATAGGTAATAGGGAATCGAAAGTTATCTGGCCCTACAGGAAACAAGAGAAGATCAGGACAAGGGAAGGGAAGGATGATAGAAGAGAGCTCAGATTAGTGAGGGGCAATTAGAATGCTCAGTGTTTTGGGGTGGGGGGAGAGGAGAAATGGGGAGAAAATTTGGCACCCAAAATTTTGTGAAAATGAATGTAAAAAGTTAAATAAATTTATCATAAAAAAAATTTTTTACATGTGATTAAAAAAATAAAATAATCTATTAAGATTAAATTTTAAAAGGCATAAAATTACATAAAATTCTGTGATTTTTAACTTTGGTGATCTAAATTTAAAAGGTTGCTCATTGGAAAGGACTCTTTAAAACACTAATCCGTTGTGTGTTTTTGTGGTGTCGAGCCTGTACCTATAGAAAATTAATCACATTTTTCTCTCCAGACGTTTCCTATTAACTAGTTCAGATAACACTGACTCTCAGTTCAGGTAAAAATATTTCAAATACACTTGAAAAAATACTTAGTCTTTCTGTTTCATTTTTTAGATGAGCTAATATTGAGGATTCCAGTCATATTGCCATGATCTAAACTTGTTTCTCATCCATAGAAAACTTGTCTTTTTGCTGATTAGCATAGTAATAGCCAGGTTTTTGTCTAATGTGGGCTTATAGACTTCCTCCTGCTCCATGTCTGCAAGTTTCATCTCTAACCGTTGACATCTGCTTCTCTAATACATGTCCTTACACACACACACACACACACACACACACACACATACACAAAATTGTATTTAGAGTTATAGGACCTGAGTTCTAATTGTGGCTGCTATTTAATACTAGTGTCAAAATGATCCATTTTCTGATATCTAGAATTAAAGGGTTCAACTAAATGGTTTTTGAGGTCCCTTTTAGCTAGAAGTTCTTAACCTTGGATCTAGGAACTTTTTATATTTTTAATAACTGTTATTTTAATATGACTGAAGTTCTATATATTTTTATTTTGTACTTTTAAGAACATCATTATGAGAAGTCCATAGACTCCTGATATCTGAAGAAGGTTAAGAACCCCTATTTAATTCTAAATCTTATAATATTAATGTGGCCACTTTTGCTTATCCCAAAATCCATGGATATAATTTTAAAAAAACAAGTTTTTAATTTTTTTGTTTCTTTATTTTCCCCTGGTATCCTTTCCTCTTCCCTTCCCAGAGAGTTATTCCATATGACAGAAAGAATTTATTTTAAGACAAAAGCCAAAAGAAAAGGAAAAAATTCAACACAGCTTATCAGTACATTGATAGTCTGAAAATTACATTGTATAAACACTTGTGGTCTGTGGATATGTAAGGAGTAATCATATGTTTCAATCCACTGCATATGAATCTTTATTTCCACCTGAATCTTTCCCATTCATGCCAGAATAAATTACATGACATCACAGTAAAGCAGTTCCTACTTTGATGGAAGAACCATCAATTAAACAATGAAGTTACCTCTCTCATAGCCTTTAGCATTGATCATGAGATTATTCTACCTTCCTTCACCCACCCAAAAAGCAGGGCAGTGTGTAGGAAAATTCATAGGATCCTAGATTTAGAGATGGAAGGGACCCTAAAAATCATCTAGTGTAACCTTCTTATTGTGGAAGGTTTCCTCAGTTGATAAATGAGAACTCTGATGTCCTGAATGGTTAAGTTGACTTGCTAAAAATAAGGTCACACAAATAACAGAGGGTAGAGTTGGAGTTGGCCATTCCTCCCATTCTCCTCACTGAAAATGTAGTGCTGCTTGTACTACATCACAAGATATCAACACAATTTTAAAAAGTTTACATAATGGTCAACAAAACACATACTTTTAACCATTCCTAAGCTGTAGAGTAAGAATGTAGTAGATTTTCATGACATAGAAATACTGTGAGGGAAAGTTCTTCTTGTCTTGTATACAATAAAACAATCCCTAGGCACATTCAATCTGTCTTCCTACAGTATAGCATAGTAAAATGCACGACATTTTGTTTTGTGTTTGTCGAGCGTGAATCCCACAGTGTTTCATGAGCAAAATGAGCATGGAAACGTCTGTAACCAAAGCAATCTTGTATCCATTGTCCTTTAAGCATAGACTGTTAGAATGATTTTAGTCATTAGTGAAAGGATAAACTTTATATGCAAATCTTTTGGAAAGGACCTAAATGGCTCCTATTTTAGCAGCCACAGAATATAACAGTATCATTTGGGTCACATCAAACTTATGAAGGATAATAGATTCTGTGCTGATTTGAGTCCCATCCCTAAAAGGACTCAAATGTAAAAATTTAATATTGCATTCCTTCAATGACCGACAAAACACAGCATGTGAATGCAGTTAATATAGGTTCTTTTTGCCAAAGTGCTCTTAGGGATCTGAATTATAATATCCCTGCCTCTCCTACTCTCAAAATAATTAACACCCAAGAAAAAGCAAGTTCCAGAGGATGGATCCAAACTTCTCATAGGCATTTGGATACTCATTGGAGAAAATCATTTCATTTACATCCTTGTAGATCCTTGGAACTGAGTTGACAAATTGCTTTCCAGCCTTTAATTTCCAGTCTTTAATTGTACAAAGTACAATCTACTCTTAATACTTTCTGTTAAATTATTGGGGTGTAGCTATCAAAACAGATAGAAATCCTACAGAAGATTGATGTCTTAATTTTTTTGACATCATTATCCAAGAGGAAAATGTGGAGGGGAAAGAAGTTACCTTCCTCTTCATAATATAAAGACATACCAAAAGTACCAGAGTACGAAAAAAAGATAACCAAGAGCAGCCATAAGTGGTTATTAGTGTTATTTTAATTTCTATTCCTTTTTGAATATTTACTTTTTTTAATCATTAGAAGTTTCTCAATATTTTTTTGTGTATGAAAAGGAACAGATAAATGACTACAAATGCTTCCAGGGCTTACATGGCCCAAGATAACAGTAGCCCTAATGAATTTTTTCCCAGTAGTATCCATTTTACTTGAACATATGTTGAAATGCCCTTTTAGTGTTTAAAATGTTTGCCCTTGAGGAAACCACTAAATAACATTGCTTTAGAATAGCCCTCATCTAATAATAATTAAACTTTGTATTTTGTTTTGGTGATTTAGAAAGCAATATTTACATTTGTATTTTGCATGCATATTATCATCTATAGGCATTAACTATTTCATGTGGAACTATATGAAATTTCCAGGGAACTTTGTGAGGTTCTGGGGATACAGAAAGTCAGAAGGAAGAAAGGAAAAACTTTATTAAGTACCTATGGTGTGTTTTGGGGGACAGCTAGGTGGTACAGTGGATAAAGTGCTGGGCCGAGAGTCAGGAAAACCTCTTCCTGAGTTCAAATCTGACCTCAGACACTTACTAGCAGAGCAACCCTGGACAAGTCACTAAAGCCTATTTACCTCTATTTCCTCATCTGTAAAATGAGATGGAGAAGGAAATGGCAAGCCAGTCAATGTCTTTCCTAATAAAAGCCCACATGAGATCACAGAGACAGACACAATTGAAACAATTCAGCAACAACGTATGGCAGGCGCTGTGCCAAGTACTTTACAAATATTGTCCTTTGTTCCTTATAACAACCCTGAGAGGCAGTTATCATTACCCACATTTTGGAGAAAACTGAGGCAGATAGAGGTTAGTTGACTTGACCAGGGTCACATCCCTACTAAAGGTTAGGAACCAGAGTTAACTCTGGTTTTCCTGATTCTGGCTAAGCCCAACTCTCAATCTACTGTGCTACCTGGCTGCCCTAAGAGGCTTAATATTTAAAGGATTTAATATCCAATTGGAGAGCTTGGCTCTATATATTAAAAAATAAGTCACAAATCTCTGTTTAATAGCATGCAATACTTTAGAAGAATTTAAATGTGCCTCAGTGAGACATCACATTATTATTTATAGATCTATGTGATGTCATTTATAGGATGTGTAGAGTGCTGGGCAGTAAAGTTTGGAGGTGGGAGGAATAACTGTAATTATATTACATCATCAAATCCAACATGCCAAGCATTAAAGTCTAGATCAGTAGGATCTTCAAACTCTTGTTAAGGACAGTGACCGGTAGGCTGTCTGTTGCCAAACATTTTTTCCTTCTTGTAATTGGATCCCTAAGTTGTGTAATTCATATTTCATTTTCTGTTTTTAGCTATTTTTAAAATGAAGATACAATAATTATGTTCTACAAATGAGTGACAGGAGTTCAATATTTCTTCTTTTCTACTGATTCCTCTTGCTTTCCAAGATGAATTGAAAGAATAGAAAGTATTCATTTCAAATTGCAGCAGTTATTTCCTATTGTAATATTTTGTCTTATATTTGTGGATCATGTAAAAACTACTCAGAAGCTATTCAAGTTGAATAGGAATTTTGGAAAGGATAAATAAAAGAATTAGTATCTGTAAAGAACTTCAAAATTGTGTAATATAGCCCTTTCATCTTAAAGACGAGAAAACAGGAGGCCTATATAGACTAAGCAGTTTGACTGCTGTCTCACACCAACTTAGTAGTAGGACAAGAATGAGTATCCAATAATTTCATCAACGTCATTCAAGAGTATTTCATTTCTTTTTTTGACTGATATAATAATAATAACTGCCATCTATATAGTGTTTGCTATGTCCAGGTACTGTGCTAAGTTCTCATGCTTATGAGCACCCTGGGAGGTAGGTATTATTCCCATTTTCCAGAGTAAACTGGTATATTGGTAGATCAAGGAATGTTTTGGCCACAGAATATCTGAATTTTATCAAGGAATTAGATAAAGTTTTTCTTGTTATTCTTGTGGATAAGGTGGAGGAATTCAAGTAGATGTACAAGCACCAAGAGGTATGACTTCAAGAAAAGAGCGCCCAAGATATTTTCTAAATGCTTCCCACTCAATGAATATTTATTGGCTAAAATGCTCTTGTTGATGTTTTCTTCCTTTAGCTTGAGTCACTCCTCGAGGAATGTTTTGTTTTCAAATTGTTGACACATGCTTAGAACTTACTGTGAATACCTTTTTGGAGAACATATTTTGATGCTAATGTGAGTGGCTTCTGAAGGATGACTTTTGAAGACAAGCATAGGACTGAAAAAATGGTAGCTCTGGAGTAAGGAGATGTAGGTTCAAAACCTATCTTTGCCACTTACTGACCGTGTGACTTTGGACAAATATCATCGCATCAATTACTTCAACTATAAAATGAGAGGTTGGTCTAGAGGATTTCTACTGTCCCTTTCATCCCATAACAGGGTTTTGGATAATACTGGTTAAAGAGCTAGACCTGGAATAAGGGAAGACCTTTATTCAAAAATGACCCCAGATCCTTACTATAGCTATGCAGTGTCAAGTAAGATAATAGTTATAAAGTGCTCAGAGAAGTACCTTGCACACAGTAGGTACTTAATATATGCTTGCTCCATTCATCCAGTCACAAATGAGTTTAAAATACTCTTTCTGAAAGTTTCATAACTAAAGACAGGCAAGAGAGACGTTGGTAGTCCAAGAAGTTATTAGCAGGGCCTCATGAAGGTCTTTTCTAAGCTGAAAGCATTACAGAATGTTTATAGGCAAAGAGCAAAGTACTAGCCAAAGAGGGAAAGATTGAAGATTCAGGAGAGGGGATAATGAGTGCAGCAGCATCTTGAAGGAGATGGGGAAGGACTGAGATGGGAGCAGAAATGGAGGGGACACTTCTGAAATTTAGGCATTTAAATATTTAGGCATCATCATCATTGTAAAAGTTTGTTGAGGGTCATGACTGCATTCATCCGTTATGCTAGGCACTATATAAGGTATAATTGTGCCCTCATTTTTGTGTCCCCCTTCAGCCCACACATATTCACATATATGCATATATGTGTATACATATATAAATGCACACATATAGTTGTTCAACCACTCTGTCATGTCCTATTCTTTCTGACTTCATGGAATACACTGTCAGCGAGATTTTCTTGGCAAAGATACTAGTGGTTTTCCTTTTCCCTCTCCAGTCAATTTAGGAAAAGAGAAGTTAAGGGACTTAGCCAGGATTACTTGATTAGTGTCTGAAACCAAATTTGAACTCAGGTCTTCCTCATTCCAGATCTAGTGCTCTGTCTACTGACGTAGATGTATTTATTTGCATATATACACATATATATTCATAGGTGTGCATATATATTAATATAACATAACATGTACATCTGTATAATTTGTCATTTCATTGATGTAGGGAATCTCAAGGTAAAGAAACCTTCTTGGCAACTTATAATCTTGGAAAGTTTTCTAGAGCAGAGATCAGCAAATTATAGCCTGAGGATCAAATCCAGATCTCCTTTCTCTCCCTTGACTGTTTTTGTACACCTAAGAAAGACTTTTACATTTGTAAATGCTATAAAACGTTATTTTTTTAAATGAAAAAAAAAGTCCTTAGTTTTGAAGATGATACAAACAGGCTTTTGGCAGATGTTGAGACAGGGAAATAACTTATTGACTCTTGGCCTAAAGCAATTGGGAGGTTAAAGAGATTTGCCCAAGATCACCCAGCCAATATATGTAAGAGTTAGGGCTTGAACCCATGTCTTCCTGGCTTTAAGGTTAATTCTTGCTCTACTGTGCTACACATTGGCTGTATCTCTCTGTCTCTCTCTTTTTCTTTCTTTCTCTCACTCACTCTCACTTTCCTCCCTTCCTTTCTACCTCCCTGTTCATTGATTTATATATAACTATGTCAAAGCTATACATTTTATCTAGATATAATTATATTATTGCTTTATATATCTGTCTAGATACATGTATAGATATCTTCAGCTTGTGGAGTATCACCATAAGTCCCAAATAGAATGATACATTCTTTAATTCTAAGCTGCATTATGAATACCCGTTCTCTCCATTGTCGTTATACTGTGTCCTGGGGTAACTCACAACATAATTATGTGTCCCAATGGAGAAAGGTCATAAATTATTGGCCACTAAACACTGATTCAGTTCTCTGGCTCATCTCTCTGTCCATCTCTATTTATGCCTTGGGGTTTTCTTTCTGTTATACTCAGGCAGAGATCCCTAGATTGTGCTAAAAGGTATGTGTGCCCCTAAACCTTTCTTCTTCTTTCACCCTAAGTGATACTGTGCCTGAGAAGGAGGCTTGAGGACCTTGAAGAAGTGCTCTTAAATTTCTTGTAGGCTTCCTTACAAGCCTGTATCAGTGTCTTCCAATTAAATTCCATTTCAAAAACCCTTTATTAAATATGTGATGAATGCAGAGGACTACCTCAGGCTCTTGAGAAAAGAGAACTCTCAGCTTGTCTCTATTATGTTTCTAGAGAGCTTGACATGGCTGAAAAGGCTTCTGGTTAGAGTATTAATTCTTAACTGGGAGAAACTAAGGGAAGTCATGCTGTTTCTGGTTAGAACAATAACAGATATTTTCTGCTTTTTTATGTTATTTTTGATCATGTTACCTGTCACTGTTTTCCCTTTCCCTGAATACTCTGAAGAAGCTTACTAAGCATCATTGTTTCCCCTTTTAATATATGCATTAATTTCATGAACAATTCTATTGAATCATTAATTTCCCATATGTCTTCTTCTGTTCCTACTGTAAACTTTTCTTCATTTAATATATATTTTTTGCTTCTCACTCTTTGAGTCTGTTTCCCTAAGATTGTTAAAAGGTTTGCTTTGTCTTACCTATTGAGAAATTCTTGCTTTTCTGACTATACTTACAGCTGGCGATGCATTTCTCTCACATTTTAATCAATAAAAGAAAGAAACTGCTTATGCTATAGGATAGGATTGTTAGGTATCACTTTGAGAGGACACAGTCCTTTCTATAATTCATTTTATGGTTTATGAATAGGTAAGACGTGTGTGTGTGTGTGTGTGTGTGTGTCTGTGTGTGTATGTGTATGTGTATGTGTACTGTCTAAAATGACTAAACCACAATTGCAACATAATGAGATAAGGAAGCATAAATAGTTCCAGTCACTTGAGTGTCCCAAATTTCAATGTAAAGACCTATAAGTTTAGTTGGTAGGCAGTTTTGTTGTTGTTCAGTCATTTTTCATCTATCCAACTCTCTGTGACTCCATTTTGAGATTTTCTTTTCAAAGATAATGGCATTGTTTGCTATTTCCTTTTCCAGCTCATTTGACAGATTAGGAAACTGAGGCACAGAGGGATTAAGTAACTTGCCCTGGGTCATGCAACTAGCAAATATCTGTGTTGAGATTTGAACTTAGCAAGTTTCTTTCTATCCTCTGTTCCACTTAGTTGCCCTGGTAGGCAGTTGAGAGCCATTAAAACACTTCGAGCAAAAGAGGTGTGTAAGTAGATATATAAGAAAGATGTCTAAAAGTGACATAAAAGATGAATTAGAAGAGACAGGAGAGATAAGAAGTAGAGTATCCATGGTCCTCTAAAAAAGTCCAGGTAGGTTGTCATGAGGAATTGTGCTTTTGGAGTAATGTTAGAAATATAACTTAGCGTGTGGGCTTAGTAACTGATAAGAACTGAAGAAGGGAAAAGTGTAAAAAATAATAAAGAGTTTCTGAATATAGCAGACTGGTTGAATGTTGACAAAAGAAAGGGCAGGTTTAGAGGGAAGGCAATAAAAAAACCCTTAAAAAGTGGCTGTGAATTTCTTTCTGAAGGTGAAGGAGTCTACATATGCACATTATTAGTGGGAAACATTGGACCACGAGGGGAGTGGAATATGGTAAGATCTCTTTGGACCAGTAAGGTAGTAGACTACCCACAGAAAGATCTCATGGTCAACTGTCAGGGGACATCAACATCATCACTAGTTTTAAGAAACTCCCTTCAAGGGATGGTATCTAAAAAGATAAAATTAAGAGATGAGAGAGGAATGTATTGGGAGGAGAAATAGACAAATGCAATGGGGCAAATTATCTTTCATAAAAGAGGCAAGAAAAAGCTTTTTCAATGGAGGGGAAAACAGGGAAGGTGAGCAGGGGAAAAAGTGAAGCTCACTCTCATCACATTTGGCTTAAGGAGGAAATAACATGCACACTCAATTTGGTATGAAAATCTATCTCGCACTATAGAAAGTATGGGAGAAGGGGATAAGTGGGGTGTGGAGGGGTGATAGAAGGGAGAGCAAATAGGAGGGGGAGTAATTAGAAGTATACACTTTTGGGGAGAGACAAAGTCAAAAGAGAGAATAGAATAAATGGGGGATGGAGGGAAATATAGTTAGTCTTTCACTACATGACTTTTGTGGAAGTCTTTTGCATAACTACACATGCATAACCTATATTGAATTGCTTGCCTTCTCAGTGGGGATGGGTGGGTAGGGAGGAAGGGAGAGAAGTTGGAACTCAAAGCTTTAAAAATGAATGTTAAAAATTGTTTTTACATGCAATTGGAAAATAAGAAATAAAGGTAATGGGGTATAGAAATCTGTCTTGCCCTACAAGAAAGCAGAAGAGATGGGGATAAGGGAAGGGAGGGGTGTGATAGAAGGGAGGGCATATTGGAAGAAGGGGTATCAGAATGCATGGTGTCTTGGGGTTAGTGGAGAGGAGAGACATGGGAAGAAAATTAGGAACTTAAAATCTTATGGAAATGAATGTTGAAAACTAGAAATAAATTAATTTAAAAAAGAAACTCCCTTCATAGTCTTTGTTTACTTTTTTTATTTTTAGCATTCTTTTTGTTAAATTTTGAGTTATTCTCTCCTTTCTCCCACCCACTGAGAAGGCAAGCAATATGATATCAATTGTATAAGTCTATACCTAATTATTAATGAAGAGTAGTATACAGTTATGTGCCGTACTGGAAAAAGAAGACATACTTCTTGCAAGTAAATGATTTTTTTTAGTAGAGGACTTTAAAAAAATGAATTAGTTTTGAATTAGTTTTTCTTTTCTTGTTTGTTCTTGTGTAGCTTTTTAATAAGTTTTACCAAAAAAAAAAAAAGCACAAATCATCCAGACACCGAAGTGTGAGATCTTTTTTTGTCTTTTCTACTTTGCCAAATGAATGGCAAAGATAAACAGAAAGTAAGAACTCAGTAGGGGATGTCTGTATTAGATAATTATTTTCTGTGCCTCTTAGAATGAACTTTCATCCCTGGCACTGAAATAACATTCTACACCCTTTACATTATATTTCTTCCTTGAAAATTGAATATCTCTTGGGATGGATGTGTCACAGAAAAGCACATCACAAAAATAAATGGAATAATTGCAGGCAAACAATTTTCAGCTTGTGTTCTCAGGACCCTTTATTTTGATTGATGTTTCACTTACTTGGGGAATCTTTGCTGATAATGTAATCTCAAAAGTAACTTGGTTTTTGTCTGACCTTTCCATTCAGAAACATTTGTCCAAGTGTTTTTGCATGCAGTTTTCCCCTCATCTAAGCTCTATCTGAACATTTTGATCAGACTGCTTTATTTGGGTGCACACTGATTTCATCCCTGAACGTAAGTTTAAAAGAGGCTACCGGGATAAGATTTTTGTGTCTCACACAACTGATCATATCAGGCATCTCCCTTGACTCAGTAGCTATGTGGTCTTGGTGTCTCTAGCTGTCATGAACACAAACCAATGAAAAAGTAAATGAGGATATGGCTCCCCTTTCTCCCTAGATCATAGATGGATGGGATTAGTTTTACTCTGTTCTTTTCCTCTCAGTTTGTATTATCATGTGTCTCTTTGGTGATCATAGATTCAATTTGTCATCTGTAGTTTAAGGGGCAGGGAAGATTTTCCATATCTCCCTTAATACCAGTACTTGGAGTAGGCAATGTGGATACCTCTCTGGCACCCCATTTAAAATATTGAAGACTAGCAATCAGAAAGAGGGAGATAGAGAAAAGGCTAAGGAGGTAGCTTGGGTATGCATCTCTCTCCAGTCCCATCACTTTACCCTTAGGCTGTGTAGAAGAACTTTGGTGACCCTAGAGAGGCAAGGAAGCTATGAGTAGAAAAGATATCTTCATGTTTTCCCCAAAGCAGCTGTTCTCAAGATTTGAGAAGGACTGGAAGAACTAAGCTGTCATCTAACTGCCTACACATCTAAGGTGCCCCCTTAATTTTAGCTCTTAATGAAAGCTAGACTGAATTTTATAGAGAGAGCACTTATACAGTTTACATGTAATAATTAACAAAGAAGTAGTCATCACCTTACAGAGGCCTGAGCTACTTCTTTAGAAGCAGACTCAGGTATTTTCTAAATTATTATTCTCTGTCCCCAAATTACTCCTTAGATTTTGTTTTACTGTGGTTCTCCCTACTTCTATCTCTGACTTCAGTAGACTTCCGTAAGACTAAGTTAGTGAGTGAGATAGGTGATGTTGGTGGAGAGAAATTACAGCCGAGAATTTTAGGTTTGCTCATTTAGCCCTATTTCTCACCCAATATAGGCATCCCTTCTACATTTTTCCGTTGGAATACTTCCAGTGAAAGAAAAAATGCGCATCTCCCCATGTATCCTTGTTCCCAGTTCCTTCATATGTAAGGGAAATAGTAAGAGGAAGGGATGAAGGAGATTCATTGCCTGCCAGCAGCACTTTGCTTACCGTATATTAACACCTTTTAAACACTTTACTTTTGTACCATGATTACATCCTTTACATTTATATCAAGTCAACAAGCATTTTAATGTATTTACCATATGTCAAGTGCTTTTCTAAAAGTTGAGAAAAATAAAAACAGAAGGAAATCGTTACTTCCCCCAAGAAGTTTACATTGTAACAGGGGAAAGACAAAACATAAAAGGAAGCTAAAGGTATTGGGGAGTAGAAATGAGATACCCTCACAGAGTCATGGAGAAGAAAGTCTGGAAAGGTAGAAGTCAAGCCAGGAAAGAAGTAAAGACATGTCTGACCTGGACACTTTACTTAAAATGGAGATTCCAGGAAATGACCAGTCAAAAGAAGGGGCCTCAGAAGCAGAGAGAACTTCTAGGGTGAGGAGGCAACTATGCATTAGTGTAGAAAGTCTGGATGGAAGCCAGGATGACGTGTAGTTTCCATTGGTATAGTGGAAAGAGCCTGAACACAGCCCCTGAGTTTAGCCAATAGGACTCTACTCATTAATTGTCATCTCTTCTAAACTACCTGACCCTCAATTTCTTCTTCTTTAATATGAAAGGGTTGAACTGGATGACATTTAAGTTCCTTTCCCTACCTTTAAATCATTGATCCATGAGGTTGTGACCCTTTGCTTGTCAGGCTCCCCTCCTGGATGCATTTCAATTCATCAGTGCCCTTCTTAGGATGCAGGTACCCTGAACTGAACACAGTGCTCAAGTCCAGTGTATCCAGTGCAGAAACCGATCTGATATTGACCTCTTCCAGTCAGGACTTTTATTAAAGCTTGTATTCATAAATTCTAAAATGGCATTCCATTTCTTGGCAGAAATATCACAATGTTGACTCCAAATGAATCCATAGGTCTAACTAAGAAGCATTTTATTAATTAAAGTGGTCTTATGGATAAAGACCTGAAAAAAAACCCACCCAAAAATGAATTCTAGTCCTGCCTCTGACCCTTTTACTAACTGTGTGATTCTGGAAAAGCCATTTAACTTTTCTTGTAAAATGTAAAATTTTTACATGTAAAATTAGAGGATTGGGCTTTTGAAGTCTAAGGCCCCACCCAGCTCTAAATCAATACTGTATGACCTCTAGGCCCTTATAATTTCTCTGCTTTCCTCTATGTGCAGATGACTTCTCAGTTATCTGTTGGTCTTATGCTTTCAATACAACTGAATTCTATTTACCTATCTATGCTCATTTGTCCATTTAATAGGCATTTAAGCATTACCTCCATGCTAGGTGCTTAAGACAGAGACAAAAAGGCATGCATTCTGTCATTCTTCATATCTTATCACCTTCTAGATGTGATAAATGTGATGCCCCAATCAGATTAGAAACCCACATCTCATTGGAATGCCCAGTCATAAGAATGCAGCTATTTTTCTGATTTTCAACATTGTGATTCTTTTTAAAAACATGAAATGCATTTCCATTCCTGATTTTCAGGCAACTGTAAAGTCAAGCATATTTGTACAAGAGATGTGTTCTTGTCCCATCTAATTCAGAGTCCTTGGCCTGTGCCCATTAGCAAAAGAAGGTTATGGATGGGGCAACTCCCACCAGAAACCAACTTTGAAAATGCAGATGCCTAACTTTGTCAGGCTGATAGGAAAGTACAGATGTAAGTTAGGTAATTGAAAGGCAGAATTAAGCAATTATCCTCACTATGTAAAGCTGCCTCCATGCAACCACCCACTCATTTCCCAGTCCCTAAGAGGAGCACAATGGTGTTCCTTCACTGTGGGAAGCAGTGGATAACTATAAGGGGAGAGCTACCCACCCCTCCAATAAAGAGAACATTTTACCCTTAAGAATCCTTTTTGATTTCACTAGCCGAATATTTGTGAAATTCATGAGTAATTAGAAAGGGACTTAGAGGAGACATTTCCAGAATTGTTGCTAGTCATTTTTTTGATTCTTTAAAAACAACCTGACCAATAAAAATAGTTGGGACTTCTACACTTGGAAATTTACAGAGTACTTTTCTTCCAACAACCTAATGAGGTAGTTAAGCTCATTAATGTTATCTTCTTTCTCCAGATGATCTTGATGAGGTTCAGTGACTTTCCCAAGGTCAGCTACTTAAGAGCTGTAGCAGCCAGAATTCAGCCCCAGTTCTCTCTTGGGTACTTATCCAGGGCTCTTTCCTCCACTTCTTGGATTGTTTAACCATAAGAATGGCTCTGTTTGCTGTGTAGAATATTCAGTTATGCATTTTTGTTCATGTACATCCTAATAGCCAGCTACTATGGGACTCCAGCTAGTTATTTATCATGATAATTAGCAAGCATTTTTTGACTACCTACTAGGTGTTAAGGTTCTGGGGAGACAAAATAATTGAAAGTATCCCTACTGAGTAGGAGCTTGCATTCTGGCAGGAGTTATTGTTGTTTTCATTATCATAATCTCACTAATAGTAGCTAACTTTCAGAAAGTCATTGAGAGTTTGTAAAGAGCTTTATGTCCATGATCTCCTTCAGTCCTCTTAACAACCCTTTGCGTAGGGTGCAATCATCATCACTATTTTAGAGGCCAGATTGGTTTAAATGACTTGCCTAGGGTCATGCTATCTAAAGTAGAATTCAGTTTCAGGTCTTAAGTTACACACTATACATTATGCAACACTCTCTTCTGTGGCTCTGAGTTGAAAAATAAAGAAAAAAAGCTATTTTTAATAGCTTTTCTAAAGTCTAGTTAGCTATAAATATAGATTCCCTGCTAAATAAAATGTTCAGAGGATTCCTACATTTGTAAAAATGTAATACAAATTGTCCTTATCCTAATAATCCCTTCATGCTAAATTGTGATGATCACACAAGCTTAAGGTTAATAGGTTTATGAGATTTACTCCAGTTATATTTAGTTCATCCATTAGAAAGTTATTGAGACAGAAAGAGAACTGTAGCTGATCTCACTTAACTGAGCTAAAAGGAAAAAAAAAACTCCCTTGTTAAATTATTTTTAAACTTTTTCTTATGGGGTTCTATATACATTTGGTGGATTACTTTTAGGTTGTATAAATTCATTAGGTTCCTTTGAGAAGCAAGGAAGTTGAACTGTACAAAAAAAAATGAGATTCTTTAAATTGGAAGGTTCTCAAGAACTGACATGTCTGATATAGTGGTAAAGGGATAAGATGTTACAAGTAGCTGGTTTAACTGGCTTCTTAGGAGCCATTTAACCCTTATTCCTCTGTTAAGTCATAAGCAATATACGTCTTCACAACTTTAAACTTTTAGTACATTTTTATACAATTCAAAGTTAGATCCTTACTTGCCTCAGCAACTTTTGAGCTATTCACTTAAACTCATCATCATCCTCATGTTATTTTTAAATGAAAGAGATTTTATAGTTGAAGCAGAATGATAATCTGTTTATAAATTCTTCATCCCAAATTCCTAAATGTAAGTTCATACATAAAGAGATGTAACAGTAATGGTGGTGGTTATTTTAATTCTTTTTCTATAGACCTATGCTTTCCAGAAACTCTTCTCAAATAAACTTGCACAGTGTAGGGCATCTAGTAGGCACTTTTCTATAAATGGGCTCTTCTTTATAGGCATATTGTTATTTGTCCTTCATTTTTGAAGGGGACCACTGATATCAAGGGGTGATGTTTTGACTTATTCCTGAATTTAATTTGAGACAGATTTGCACAGTCAGTAACCTCCCACTCCCTTCCAGAATCTTCAAAGTCGTGGCAATAGTAAAGTCAAGACAGCTAGTAATAGTTCAGGAAGCAGTAGATAGCCTTGACATTTTCAATGTTTGACCAAGCGCTAAGTGATCTACAACACATGTTTCAGCCACCTTCATGGTCACTGGAACAAATCGTTCTCATTCACCCATTCCACTGGGGGAAGTTTTCACATACTCAGAGTAGAAATGGGTTTGAGATCCATTGGTTACCCTCAGCCTGATTTGGCCCACCTGCTAAGACAGTTTACTGGGGTGTGGCTGCTGTACATATCACAGCTTCTTGGAGCCACAGGTGAGAGTTGAGTGCCAAAGATTGATGAACATCCCTGAAGAGGGTTTGGCAAGCCCTTCCACCAGAGGTTCTAGTCCTTCCTTCAACACCCTGTCCAGATATGAATATAGTAGGAAAAGTCATAACCCTAAACTTAGACTAAGGAAATCCAAGCCATTCAGTGTTCCTGAGCCTCAGTTTCTTCAATCATAAAATGTGTTAGGTTATTTTCACCAAATACGTGCTTGTATTTGATGGCCTTTGGTCTTTATGGGGCACCTGTGCCTTGACATATCCTGTCCCCTTCCACCTTCCCAGTGACCAATATGCCATGATTCTCTCAACTGCTAAGATTGCAGCAACCATGGCTATGGTAGAACATTGCCTCAAGTTTTTGGATTTTGGGTACATGTACTACATGTACAGTCAGCCATATGAACCAGTGAAGGGAGCTGTACTGGCAAGGAGGGAATTTTACAATCCAGTTTTCAAAAAAGAAAAAATTTCCATCCCTGCATCTCAGTCTCTAGAAGCCCTATGTTTGATAGTTTGGTGTTAACTCTTCTAGAAAGAAAAAAGGAATTTGCATATATTACCATATCCTTGGGGAGAAGAGCCATGGCCTCCGGATATTGAAATGATAATAACACCCAAAGGGCTTTGTGAGGATCGTAAAGGACCATCCTTGTAAAGCGCTTTACAGACCTGAAAGTGCTACATAAACACCAACTATGTTGTAATCATCATTTCGAGCTCTGAGGGCCCTGGCTCTTCTCATTTGCCATTATTATTCTTAAATAAAGGATGAATAACAGTAACCAGTAACCTTCCAGATCCATATTCCATTTAAAAAGAGTTTAGTGACACTTTTAAGGTCAAATTTGCCCCCTCACGTTAGAGTGTCTCGTTCATCTTTCAGAGTTTATATTACTGACTCTCCTTAGCATGGTCTCACTTCAATTACTGGTCCTATCTACTGAGTTTCTCCTTCCTACTTTATATGTCTTAGCTTTTGGGGAATCTGCCTTGGGAGATCTAGCTTTTTGTTTTGTTTTTTTCCCTCTCTTTTTGGTAGTCCCTTCCTATTTGTCTTAGTTTCCTCATCTGAAAAACAAAGATAGTAACAGTACCCACTTCCCAGGGTGGTTGTGAATATCAAATAAAATAACAATTATAAGGAGCCTGGCGCAGAATATGTACTAAATAAATTGTAGCTATTATTTTTATTATTAGTGTTCTGGTTTTTTTCTAAATTTAAAATTCTCTTGATCATTGTTGCAAAAGGGGAAAGAGTAGGGAGCATTAATATTAGCAAATGAGGAAAGTCTTTCACTTAAAGTTCGAGTCGTTGTTTTGTTCTAGGAACTATGGTCTTACTTTCCTTGACTTAGAGGACAGAGGATGTGGTAGGGAGGAAGAAAGGGGCCGGTGAGAAGTGAAAGGAAGGTGCCTTAATAAATTGGTCTTTTGCTGTGTCTTCCTACACCCTGCACAATTCTTCTTATTCATGGATGTTAGACATCCCCTCATGCTAACCTTTAGGTCAGTGATGTCAAACTCAAACAGAAACAAGTTTCCTAAACCATACTGGCAAACTGCATATTGACTTAGAAAACTACCTGTTAATATTATCTATGTTTTGCATTAACTTTATCTATATTTATTGTGATATTATTTCGTTAAATATTTCCAATTACATTTTAATCTGGTTCAGATTCAGCAGTGATGTGTCTGCCACGTCTGCTTTAGGGTTTTAGATTAGCTGCGTAGTAAGTGGTGATCTGTATTTAGCCATCATATACACACTCACAGAGAAAACTGTTGATATTATTTTCTCAGTGTGACATCACATGAGTTGCTTAGCAATAAGAATCTAATGGATTTGCATCCAGAATGATAGTAGGACCAACAGGAATAAGCTAAAATTGAAGCAATTTTAGCTCTCTAAACATGTGTGAGTCCCTTTGCCTCTGCAGATTGGCAATAGTAGTCCTAGGCATCTGAAACAAAACCAAAGAAGGTCCTAAAACTCTAATTTAAAGTATTTCATGAAATTGAGGAATTGAATTGAAATGAGTTGAGGAGGAATATAAAGGAAAAAAATGATATATGGGGTAAAAACATAAAATATGTCTTCTATATTTTCAATGAATGGATAGTAAGTTGAAAAATAATTTGCAACAAAGTATTTCAGTGCCTGGCTGGATTAGGATCAATAGTCTCTGATTTGTTTTCCCCAACTTCTCATGGTACAGATGTACTTGACAATTTTGCCGGAATATTTATTACAGTTATGGACACTGGAATCCATGAAAGTCTGTTTCTAAGAAGTAACTTGAATGAAATAAACTGCATTCACTAAAATATATTCCCTTAAAAGATATTTATATGTAACCAAGAAGAAATCACTGTGACAAATGTGAGCTATTAAAATAGCTTTCAATAAAAAACCATGATATTCGTAAATCTCACCTCTGTATTGCCACACCAACTTGAAAATTAAGCTTAGATGTAATACCTACCCACTAGAAGCCTTTCTAAGTTCAATTTTTGAACTATTTCAATTGTATAATGAAGCACAAGTTTATGGGATATACTTTTATATTAATCATACAGATTTCTATTTTACATTTTCATCCGCATCCCAGCATTTGATATCAAGTACCTAATGCTGCTGAAATGGATACAAATACTCCAATAAAGTCTATATTTTTCTTAAAAACACCAGTTTTCCTTATTATCTCTTTGATTATTTGATGGATTTTGTTATTGTGAGCACAACTCTCCACTGATCCTTTGATGCTTTCTCGTTTCCTGTTGTTCTTAGCCATGCCTTCCTCTTGATCTCTTAGTATCTAGGGGCTACAAAGTACAATTTTTGTCTATTTTGTCTTTCATCTTTGCCACCTACTTCTCCTTTTCCAACCAGACATTCCCTCAATAATGTCTTCTCCATCCCTTTCCTTGTGTAAGTTTTCTGGTGATATATTTTAGTTTGTGTGTGCCCTTTGACCTATTGGGCATTTTAGGTCTTCTGAGATCATGGTAGTCCATGATTTGCAACCATATAACACAATCAGAAGAATAAAGAAGATGACTTTTTGCAGCATTTGGCAGTTTGGAATAATGGAAAACAATGTTCAATTTCCCAAAGGCAGTCATTAATTGTTTGACATTTAGCAAGGTGTTAAACTCAAAATATGTCCTGCCTAAGGTCCAAACAAATGAAGCATTTCCCAAAAGTGGTGAAGTTTTCCAAAGGGTCTTATTTTACTGTTTCCCTCCTACCTTGATTTAGTTATTTTTCTTTAACTCATTAAAGGGGCCATTCACTGACTACTTCATAAATAGACCTATTCAGTGAATAGGCATTACCTCACCCTAAGTGAGTATCTGAATAGGCCTGGCCTAAAGGGGCCAAGGTCTCACATTGCATTCTGAACCATCTCCAATCATCCTGATGAATATCTGGTCACTGGATCTAGATGGCTCCAGAGGAGAAAGTGTGACTGGTGACCTTGCACAGCCCTTCCTGACTCAAAACAAAGTCGAGTACAAGTCATGCCATCATTCTCATTTCTCTGGTCTTCTTTGACAACAGACAAACACACCAATTTCACATGACTTTATATCTATCACATTAAGTGCTAGAACCCTGAAAATTCCTTCTCCATGAAGTCTATGGTAACATATAAGTAGTTGGCCTAACCATTTACTCTGAAAGACAAAATGAATGAAAAATGCATATTTCCAGAAGAATAATGAGTGAAACCCAGAATTAAGTGATAGGAGACTGAGCTGAATCATAAACAGTAATAGAAGGATACGGAAACTTAAAAATAATCTAAACCTCTCCTGCATTCTTGGCTACTATGCACCAATAATTACTTCATTCAGCCTCAACATTTTCATGTCCAAATCTCATCCCTCCATCTCTACACCTCAATCTGTTTATGGGACCCCTGACTTTTCTCTCTGTTCTTCCATTGACTATCCTTCCTTGGGATTTTGTTATTCTCTCTTCTGTTTTTCTTACCTCCTCAAAGAATAATTCTCTGTCTTGTATTTTTGTCCCTTCTTTCTCTTTCTTCATCCCTCCCTTTCTCCTTCCCTTCCTTCTTTCCTTTCCTACTTCCTTTCCTTCCTCCCTCCTTCATTCTGCCACTCCTTCCCTCTTTTTCATTTCTCCTTCCTTCCTTCCCCTCAGTACTCTAATAGTCATTGTATTTTCTTCTACACAAATTCCCCTCCCTTCCTACAATAATCACTAAAAATACACTGTAAATATATAATGGCAGAAATCCCTATTTCTTTAAGTGTTTCTTAAACAACATTCTGTATAACTAATACTATTAACCATGCTTTGTAGATTTAGATATTGAGAAATGGAGAGTCTCATTTTTCTCATGGTTTTGCAGTTAGTTTATGCAAACATTTGTTATAATGAGGATCACCAAAATACTTAAGAACTTTGTGACCTCAGAAAATAATAGATATAATAATAGGTAACATTATCTAGTGTGACAAGCATGGTGCTAAGTGCTTTATAATTATTTTCTCATTTAATACTCACAATAACCCTGCAACTTAGGTGCTATTTTTATTCACATTTAAAGATGAGTCAGCTGAAAAAATGCAAAGGCTAAATGACTTGCCCAGAATCACAAATGGTTTAAGTGTCTGAGCTGGATTTGAATTCAGTTCTTCCTAACTCCAGGCCAGTGTACTTTTCATCGTACTACTTTACTGTGCCCTTACTATTCTATCATCAGCATCCAAGTAACCCATAAATGAGAACAGTTGAAGATTTCCAGATTGAATCTGGAATATTTTGGAAGCAGGCTCTACATCAAACTAGTGAGCCTACATTAGTGGGCATCATCAGTTAATTGTCACATGGGTTAGGGATTTTTTTTTGTGACTAAGTAGTAGTTTCCACTTAGTGTGACTTATCTAAGATTTTTAAAAGCATTCTTTGGTAATAGAACATCTTCATTTCCCTTTTTCCCTCTCTGTTTGTCTCTCTCTCTTCCCCTCTCTCTCAATCTCTCCCCTCCTCCTCCCTCTTCCCTGTGTCCTTTTCCCTTTTCTTTTCCTTTCTTTTCTCCTGGGGGGGAGGGAGGGGGAAATGTAAGTACCTAAGAAGTAAAAGACCAAACAAAATAATGTATATAAAGATTTTTTGCAAGCTTTAAAAAGTGCCTGGCACATAGTAGGCACTTAATAAATGTTTTTTGACAGACTTAGAGTATATAATAAACCATACTAGGTGCTGAATGTTTTAAAGTTTGTAAAAAGATTATATACATTTGGTCTTTTACTTCTTGGGTGCTCATACTTTTTTTTTCTATTAGTTCTGTACTAAGAACCATCACCATCATCACTGGTGCTATTATCATTAATAATAAATTCTAAATTCTTTCTCTTTTTAGTAGAGTTCAGATAGAAATTATATGTGCCTTAGATAAGTTGCTGTGCTGCTACTATTCTTTTATAGTTAATGTTTTGTGGACTATTAGGTAATAAAATAACTGCTTTTTATAATTGAATAAAAGTATTGGGACATAAAATCATCTTCTGTAAGCTCCCTGAAAACATCTTTAGGGGAACTCAAATAGCATACATAATAATAGATATAGGTAAGATGTAATATAGATAAATATTTTAGCCTGTTATCACATGGTTTTGTTTACTTTGGCTAGGAAACATTTTGAATGTTTTTCACTTCACTTAGCTTGTAGGCTATTAACATTTAGTATGGCAAGATCTATTAAAACATCATTAGTATCTTATCAAATCTATATCCAGGCAAATGGGAGCAAGAGTTTTGTCTGTGATAATTGTCCAGTTTCACTTTTGTTAGCTGACAGATTTTTAAAAGGATGTTTTGATTTCTATTTTTTTCATAAAGGAATTTATTATGTTTATAAAAAGCTAGCAGGATTCTGACATATAATTTTAGCCACCAGAATTTGTCAGTCTAGATATTTGGCAAATAGTAAGAATTACATAGCTTAGGGGTAGGGACAGACTCCTCTCATCAATTAAAAACCAGGAGGAAAAGAAAGAAGAAAACAGTGAAGGCTTGTTACATATAAACATTGTGAAACAAAACTGATCGAAACCATTTCTAAAAATGTATGTCTCTGTACCTTATTCTCAGTGTCTTTTTCAAGAGGTGGGGAATATGTTTCATTATCAGTCATTTGGAATATGGTTGGTCATTATCTTAATCAGAGTCTTTCCAAGTTGTTTGTTCTTTACAGTGTAATTGTCCTAGTATGACTTGCTCTCCTGGTTCTGCTCATTTCACTTCACGTTGCTCAAGATTATTTGAAATCATCTTTTTTTTTTTTTAACAGAGCAATAATCTTCCATCATATTCTTATTGTCATAATTTGTTTATTACTTCTCCAGTGATCTAGGGGATAAAAATTATCAGGAAGTGCCCTATTGCATTCTAGTTCTTTTCTTTATTTTCCCCCTTTTGTTTGCCCTTCAGGATGAAGTTTGTTTGGCTGGTGTTTATTTCCTTTTTTATATTATGCCTCCTGTAACTACCCCTCCCCCAACCTGTTATTTTTTCTCCCCAGGTTTGGTGTATTTTGCATCTGTGTGTTGTGTGTGTGTGTATGTGTGGGGTGTGTGTATGTGTGTGTGTGTGTGTCTGTCCCTCCATGTCCATGTCTTTTGTTCCTTTCAAATGAGTGGGACACTTCCAATATCCAGTTCCCTCATCCCTTCTTCTGTGTTATAATGTTCTCCCACACCATCATTATGAGAAAAAGCAACTTCCATCTGCTTTTTCCTCCTTAATATACCAATGTAGTCTTCCGTTTACCATCTCTTATCTTGCACCATTTCAGACCCTCAAAACACATACACTGTAATCCCAAGCCTTTTTTTCTTATTTAACTCCTTTAATACTATATGATGACATTAAAAGCTGAAAAGATACGTTTCTTCTCCCCTTATTAGAATATTAACTCTTGTCTTCTAGGTAGCTATTTATGGAGCACCTCCTTTGTGCCAGACATTATGATAAATGCCAGGGATATGAAGGAAGGCAAGAACAGGTATTCCCGTCTCTTGTGGAGCTCACATAATCATACAGTTTCTTCAGTTGTTCAATTAAGTTTACTTCTCTTGGTTTCTCTTGATTCTCAAGTTTTTATTTTTAAGTTCATGCCCAGCTGTGATCTTTTCATTAGAAATATTTGATTATTCTCTCTTAAAATTCCATGTCTTCCCTACTCCCCACCATGCTCTCCCCCACCCACAGTATTACACTCAATCTTGTTGGGTAAGTTATTCCTAGTAGTAATACTGTCTCTTTTGACTTTTGAAATATTGTATTACAAGACATTTCTCAGTACTTTCAGCTCTAGACTGATGATCCTAAGAAGTATGTACACAGAAGGTCTAGGATGTAGGTATTATAGTTTTGAGATTTGGGGGGAGGGGAGACTGTTCTCAAGTTATTTGAGAGAGGGAAGGATCTTAAAGATGAGAGAGGTAGATTTCAGACTCCAGTATTACAAAACTTATGTTGTCAGAGAATTATAAATAATAAATCCAATGCCTACCCTTTCATATTCACAATATATTTGTGTGTGTGTTTGTGTGTGTGAGTAAAACCTGCATAAACATTAAAGTCATCCTCTGTGAACATATGAGGAGGAATAAGTGCAGGCTTTTCCAAATTATATTCTGGAGGAAATCACATTTATGTATAGATATAGATCTTTACAAAGTATAGAAAATATAATACCCTTGCTTGTTAACTATGGAAGTCCCTTGATTTTATAGAGAAAAAAATCTTCCTTAAAGACTTTCTCCCATGCATATATCAAAGTCATATAAGATTCACAGAAAGATTTAACAAAAGAGATATTGATGATCCTGTGGTTATTAATATGGAAAGAACCACTATCAATCAGAATGCTGGAGGTTGTTGTAACTGTCATTATGGTCCAGCACCATGGAAGAGGGAATCCCTAGAAATATTGAGGTCTTATTCAGCACTGAGATGATTTCATCAAATCCTCGAAAATCTCAGAAGCTTTTAAATGAAATCCATAATCACTTGAGAGTGTTGCTAAATTATACCAATAGGGAAAAAATTAGACAAAGAATGTCCAGAATATCTATTCATGTTATGCCCATAGATTGTTCTTTCTCTTTGTTTGATTAATGAATGATTAAATCTGACTAATTCTTTGGTCTCTAGATTTTATTCCCATTTAATATTTATTACTATTTAGACAAGCTTATGAAAAATACTGGAAAGATTTCAAATATGGCCTCAGTGACAAACCCTATGATCATTGTCCAAAGACCAGCCCAGTCAACTTCAGAGGGTCACATCTCCAGGTGGGCCAAAGGATGATGAATTTTTAACCATGTCTGGTTTCAAAGTCCATTTTCTGAGTGATTGCCTTTTGTTTCAGTGAAGAGAATACCCACTTGGACAAAGTCATAGATCTCTGTAATACTGAAGTAATTCAAAGTTATCTCTCCTGAAACTCATTTTTATGTTGATTGTTACTGCCCCTTTCAATTTCTGAGTTTCACCCTCCAATAACTGCTTTTATTGAATTTCATATCTCAAATCATTCCTCTTCATTTGCATGCAAAAGTATAAATAATTATTAAATTAAAAAGTACTAAATTTGTAGTCAGATGATCTGAATTCAAATCCTGCTTCTCACATTCAGTACCTGTGTAACCTTCAGCAAGTCATGGGCCTTAGGTTCCTTATATGTGAAATGAATGAAGAGGACTGGATATCCTCTAAAATCCTTTTAAATCTTTTATATATGATTCTGTGATCATTAATATATGAGTCCCAACATTCTTTCAGAATTTGTTTGATGACATTCTCACAAATATACTTTTAAAAATAGATGTATGAGCTGTTGCAATCTCTTGATTAACAACAAATTTTGTCCTGTGGTCACTTTGATTTGTGGATCAAAAGAACTTTGTCTTGCTTATCCACTCATTATTTCATTTATGTTAAATTAGAAACATTTTCCTGCAAATCTTTTTTATTAAATGTTTCTCTGTTATAGGTAGGATATGAATCAAAGTTAAGCATTCTTTAACCTCACATAGACTAATAAAAATAACTCATATTTAATAAATCTCTTAGAAATAAATCTTTTTATGCCTATACTTTGCTCTTCTTTCCCTACCCCATGCCCACTTGGTTATGTCTTACATTTAATGGATAAGAAAAATTCCAGGAGCTCATCCCCTGTGAATCTGACCTAACCACTGATTACGCTAAGTAGAAGCCAAGAGATTTTCTGAGCCAAAGAACTATAATAAATTATTCATAAATAAGCCTCTCTTCTTGCGGTTTTGGTATTTCCCAGAGTGTAAGGGATATTTGATATGATGTATGTATACTAACACAGTGAAATGTTACTAAGGGAAATGGGAATTGAGAAGTTGTAGAGATTTTAAAGTTTTACATTTTCACATTTTGTGTAATACTGGATAAAACATCTTTTACAATGCAGGGTAGAAGGTGGTTATGGAAGAAAATTTTAGGGGAATAATATGAAGGGAAAATGATTTCATCATCATTGGATACTATTTATTAGGTGCACATATGAGAATGGTGTTATGTGAGTCCTAAACAAACTAAGTTAAATACAGAAAGTCAACATCACTTTACTTCTTTTCCTTCTTTTGCACTACTCCTAAACACATCCTCTCCATTTCAGAGAAACTGGACTTTTCTCTTTGCCCTTAAAGCACCTTGCCTCTGGGTCTTTTATCACAAAGTCCTGAAGTGGCTACTTTCTTTTCAGTTTGTTGAATTTCTACAAATCTTTTCTAAGGAAAACTCCAGTCATCCTCCTCCATGATGACTTACTTGGCCATTCTCCCCCCCCCCCCACCCCTTTGTGGGCAATGACCAGTTAGTTCCTTTGGACATCTCACATAGTTCTCAGTATATATGTATTTATGCATTATATTGTCTATAAACCAGTCAGAGACTGTTTCATATTTAAACTTTAACTTCCCTCAATAGATCTGGTGGGGAAAATGGTATTTTATGAATAACAATCAACTTTTAATAAGGATATTGGCCTTCCCTTTTGTCTACTCACCAACACCTCTAAATCTTTTTCCTAAAGAATTTTCCTTTTTTTCTTTAAAAAAACCCCTTTATTAGCCACTATCCTGGATGAGATGGATAGATGAAAAATTGCTATTAAGTGCTTAGCATGTATTAAAATTTGTGCTATCGTAAATTATGTAGAGATATACAGCAAAGTAAGACAGGCCCTCTTCTTAAGGAACTTACATTCTAATTGAAGAAGACAACACACACATAAGCTACTAGGCAGACGAAAAGACCCTTAAGGTGAAGCAACAAGAAACTTCAAGTATAGCAACAAGGCAAAGGATAAAGCATCTTCTTTAGTATCATTCTGTGAATCAAACCGCATCTTCTGATGTTGGATCATTTCCTGGTACTAAGGACTTTCGTTTCTGGGTGCTCAGTAATTAAAGCTGTAACCTCTCGGCAGGGTTCATATCTGGTTGAACTAAAGGAATCTGGTTATTTCTGGGGATCAGCCATAATAATCATGTTCATGATTACTACTGTGGGGGCTAGGCTTGAAACAGGGCTGATGATTTGAATGGAAATATTATTCCTGAGTATAGTATCCTGAGCTGGCTCCATTATAATCTGAGGGAATTCTGTAGTTGAGGTCTGGTCATTGTTCTGACCCACCTAGCCTGTCTGTTAATAACCTCCTATCTCTCCTTCAGAGCATCTTGCTTTTTTTCCTGGCCTTCCTGTGGGGAGCAAATATTCTTTAGGGGAGATAGCAGAATTGTGCCTGTTTGTAAACATGTTGTCTCAGCCTTACAATATTCCTGCTTGAAACCTTAGAAAAGATGAATTATTCCTCTCTAGCCAGAGATCTTCATGGCTACCAGCAACATCCAAATAAGACTTCCCTGTATAATTTCAGAAGAATCTTAGGAAAGTAATCTAAAAGAAGCACTTTGACAGTTGCAGTAAACTCAGAAGGATCCATAGTTACTTGTGTTATAGTTGCATGCTCTTATATATTGGACATGTTTCTCAGTGCTGAGTTTGACAATGACATCCTCTTTTGGAGAACTGATGAGTTCATCTCTGGAGGTCCTCACAATGGAGCTGCAATACCTATTTTTGTAGAAAATCTTGTAGATGGGATTCTTCATTCACATGTAAGTTGAACTACATAACATCTTATGTGCCTCTCAATTTTGAAATTCTTTTGACTTTTTTCATTGATGATTATAGATATAAGCTATCTGGCTGGGAGGCCTATATACAAAAGAGATCACATCAAAAGGAAAGGTCCTATATGTAAAAAATAAAATGCTTATAGCAGCTCTTTTTTAAGTGGCAAAAACACAAAACTAAGGAGAGATGGCCACCAAGTGGAGAATAACTGGACAAATTGTGGTACATGAATGTGAAGGAATGCTGTTGTGCTGTAAGAAGCAAGGAAATCAGTGGCTTCAAAGAGACATGCAAAGACTTGTTTGAACTGATGATGAATGAAGCAAATTAGAACCAGAAGAACAATTTATACTATGATAGTATATAAAATTTAATAATTTTGAAGACTTTCCTAAACTGAAAAATGAAATAAGCAGCACTAGGAGAAAAATTTAAGTAACAAGAACAGCATTATAAAGACAAATGACTATGACGGCAGTAAGAAGTGCCTGCTACACAACAGACACTTAGATGTTTGTTCATTGATTGTTTCATCAGCCTGGTAACTATCTATGATATCAGAGGAGTATTGATGAAATATGCTGTTTACCTCCAAACAGGGAGGTAATGGATTCAAGGTGAAGAATGAGGAGTATAATGTTTAGAAATGAACAATGAGAGATTTTCTCTTTCTTGACTATGAATATTTATTACAAGGAATTTGGTTTTCATTTTTATTCCAGTAATGTGGGGAATGGGAAGGAAAGACGATAGATATCTGTTCATTTTTTTAAAAAATATTTTTACAAAAGGAAACAGTGATGATTCCTTTGTGGAGTCATAATATTCCATTCCTTTGATAAATGTAGCAAATTAATTGAGTATAATATCTGTAATCAAACACATGGTAGAGTCTTTAATAAAGTTAAAGAGATATTTCTTAGTTTCTGATCTTGGACTTGATTCGCTGATTATGTTGCCTCTTCCCGACTTTCATCAGAAGCTTAGTATGCCTTCCTTTTAACTTTAACCAAAGCATCAAATAGGCCTTATTATTTGTAAATTTTTTATAGTCAAAGTCATTATAAATATCACAACCGAGCAGCTTTCAGATTTTTTCCTCCACGGGAATCTCTTGTCATAAATAGTATACCCCGGTAGATTGAAGATGAAGATATTATATCACTGGAGGAAATAGATGGCAAGTTTCTGAACCAATTTTGGCAGACAGTTTTTAACATTCAGCCTCAATCTGCTGAGACTGTCAAATGAGCATGTGCATTGCAGTGAACTATAAAGAAATGATGGGTACCATCACCCATTGGATCAAACTGAAGACTAGAAATCAGGAATTTTAGTCAATAGCAACTCGAATCCAGATTTAGTCATTATTTTTGGCTAGGATTCTCCTTAATTAAGCACCCCTTATCTCCTTGCTGATAGCGTCTGTGAAATAGGGATCATTCTAGAATTGGATAACAAGCTTTAAATCCCTTTAAACTCTCATGTGACCATAACTTTCTCTTTAAATGCCTCACTAAAGAAGAATAGTGAGGTATAATAGGGATCTTTAAAAGGGATTAAAATGTAACCATGCTGTTCAGTTTTGCTGAGCAGGTCTGCAGTGACCTTTAATTGTTCCTCATGATGGTTCCTGGTTAGCAACATGCTTTGATTAAGAAAAATGGGAATTCACACCTGTAGTATTGGTGATTATCCAGACAGTCAGTTTTACTTGCTTTTGGCTGCCTCATGCAGGCTGCTCCCTGGATAATCGAATATGCTTTAGCTGTGAGTTTCCAGTTGTTACAATAATGTCCTAACATGATAGTCCCTTGAAACAAGCCTACTCATTAACTGTGCTGCCCAGAATGCCATCTGGAATATTATACAATCATCTACAGTTGTTCTGCCTCCTCTTTCTATTTGGTTATCTGATTGGTTGGTGGATGGAGTGTTTTTTGTTGGAAGTAGGGAGAGGTAGTATAACTTCTACAGGTATCCCAAAAGTCTTAGTGCATTTTAAAGCTTTTTTTAAAGGCTTTGGAATAACTTTAAGCTTCTAAAGCTTTCATGACTTAAAACTGCATTAAGATTTCTGTGACACCCTACCTTTTGCATGATCACATATATGAAGAGAATAAAGTGGAGTAAGAGTTTGTGCCTGGATGTATGTTTAACCCTCCACTTCTGTGATAGTTCTGCTGTCTGCATGAAATAGCCTGTATGTAAAGTACAAACAGGAAGATTATTGAGTGCTTCTGTTAGACAAATGATTTAGATGTCTCAATAAAAGCAAAATTGAATTGGTCAGATATTGATACCAGAAGATAGATTAAGGTAGCATTTGAAATATTGTTTTAACATTGTGGTTTTCTATCTAAAATGACTTCGTTTTCTTCTTAGAGGAAAAAAATGTATTGATCTCTTGCAGAAAGGGAGTTCCTTCTGCTCCCATCATTCTTTAAATATGGTTGGTTCTCGGGAAATTCTGATGATCCAGTACATTTTGTGTAAAACTGTGTCCCTCTAAGTCAGGATAGGTGTAGATAAATTTCCATAACTTTGAAGTGCCTTAGTAATAAGGTCACTCAAAGTACCTGATGCAATTTATTAGCTCTTTTTCCTCTCTGTCTCTTTTGCTTAACAGACATATCTATAAACCAGCCATTAATTTGCATCCCTGAATTCAAGACTTATTTGAAAGTCCCTAGTAAAAAGTCAGAACCTAAAAGAAACTCCATCTAATTCATACAGCCCCTAGAATTATGAACTAACTTTCATACAAATTATGTATGAGACAAGTTGGTTTGGGGCTTCCCGAGTGTGGACTGAAGCAATATTAAGAGTCCTGGACTAGGGATCTTCCTTCTCAGAATGACTTAGCATCCTCCGAGAGTCTTAAGAACCAAAATACTTCTCTAGGGATTCCTCAGAGTAGCTTCAATCTGTGCTTAATGAGGTTCTCTCAGGTTGAATGGAGGCTTCATAACTCAACCCCAGAAATTCCAGAGGCTCGTGCTTCACTTGAATTTGGAGTATAGCTCTACAGTCTAAATTACTGACCCACATTTTCTAAAAACACAATAAGCAATGAAAGACTCAGAACTGGTTCATCGTACATTATTATTCACTTATATAGTAGAATTACATCTTTGCCCAGAGTAATCTCCTATTATACATATAATTGTAATCAGATCAGTTCTCTGCTTAAAACCCTTCAATGGCTCTTTAGGGGTTATAAATAAAGTGCAAATTCCATAACTTAATATTTGCTGTATTTTTCAATTAACAACTATATTATTTTCTCTCCATCCTGCCCACCTCCCAATTTAAAGAGAAAAAAAAACTTTGTAATAAATAGTGTTAGTCAAGATTTTTCATTGCCATACTATCTATGTCTTAAAATCTGTATTTCATTCTGAATCATGAATCCATCAGTTCTCTCTCTCTGCAAGTGCATAGGTTCAAGGGAAATGATAAATGTTGGAAGTGCTGTGTGAAAGCAGGTACATTTATGCATTGCTGCTTGGATATATGAATCAGCATAGCAATTTTTGGAAGGTAATTTGAAACTATACCCAAAGGTCCCTAAATTGCATGCACCCTTTGACATGGAATTACTTGTGCCATACCTATATCCTTATTTTAACATTGAAGATTGATTACAGCCTATCTTCCAGCCTGATATCAAGCTACTGCTCTTCAATCAATTTATTCCAGTTTAGTCATCCTTTAAAACCCAGTTCAAATGCTGCCACTTCATGTAGTTTGTTCTCATCTTCCAGTGGGAGGATCCCCCCACTTTTGTTGCAAGCCATCTTGGGCACTTGTATTCTTCCACTTTATATTTTACTTGACCCAGTGTGCCTCATCTCTCCTACAAGATTATTAAATCTTTGAGAGGAGAGGCAGCATCTTATTTATCTTTGTATCATCCAACGCTGAGCTAAGTGCCTAGTATGTTAGGAATACTTAATAAAGTTGTGAAAGAATGAATGAATGAACTTTTATCTGAATTACTAAAGACTATCACAATCTGAAATTCTAAATGAGTAACTTGGAATATAAAAGAGAAGAAAAGCATAGCATTGTGTGAAAACACATGAAAATCATCTACTAGCCTATTTCTGAGTTCAGGGACATATATAGTATACCTGTCATATTTACCAATTGTTAATATTTCTAACACTTCTGCACATAAAGATTTGTCAGGAATGAACCCTGATTTTACATTAAACTTTAAAATGTCTGTTATGTCTACATAATGCAGAAGTAAATGGCAAGAAATATTTGGGATTAGGTATAGGCTGCCACACTTAGTTACTCCTGAACAATGTATATAAGTAACTGTGTCTATCTAAGGTCAATTAGTGGAAAGAAACACATATGTTACTTTTCTTCCTCTTTACTCCATGAGATACAAAACCCTATCTGTACTTTTGTGCTGGTATCTTAAAAATGGGAGTGGAGCAAGGGATTATGAAGGACATGAATTTCTTAGATAAACTTATTTATACCCCTACTCAGGAAAAAAAAAACTTTAAAAGGAGCTGTGCTAGTGATTATTTTCATGACCTGCAAGACATTGAAAAAAGTAATTCAACAGGTTGATTTCCTTACATTTATTTGCTCTAAGGACTAATTCAAAACCTGCCTCAGTTTGAGCATTTTAAAAATCACTTTACCATCATTTCTATTTTAGTAAAATACTGATACTACTGCTTTGTAAAAGTTCAGGAACTATTTGAAAATCATCTGTCTAATCTGGTTTATTTAGCAAATTTGCTTTCATTTTGAAATTTGACTAGACCTCCAGGCAATTAAAAATTTTTACCAAAGTCTAGGGTGGCATGGAAACCTGGCACTAGGTTAGGAATGAAGTTCCTACGAAGAAAGGCTTAATTAAATAAGCCACAGTTGGATTTAAATTCTAAATTTCTACTTGGTGCCTGATTTCAGCTTCCCATCCAAAGCTGACTTAATTTTTATATAGCCAACACATCCACATACAGACAGTAGCCCCATCTAGAGGAAGGACTTGATGTTTGTTTTGCATGATTCTCCATACCTGCAGTACTTCTGAGGAGGAAGGGAGAACTTTGTGGACAAATCAGCCTTTAATCTGATAGACTAACAAAAGAACTAAGAGATGCCTTTGAGCGTGAATTGGCTATGATGGTGCTCTGTGGGTAAGAAAAGAGGTGTCTGTTTTCTGGTTCCAAATTCAATATTGCTCCTTTGGTGTCATCCTTTATTCTACAATCCAATAGTGGATTCCTCCTTCCCATCTTTTATTATTTCTATCCCAAGACAAAAAGAAAGTGACTGGTCTAATGGTTTGAACTCTGGAGGGTAGGAGAAATAGAACTTGGCAGTATGAGGCTTATAAATAAAACCAGAAACCCTAGTGTGGCATAGGGTACTAAATGCAAATTTGTACCCTATCAGTATTGCTTGCACTGTCCCCACTATTCGTTTCTTTGTTTATTTTTGAATTTTTAAAAATAAATAACAGTTTTTCTACTTACATGTAAAGATAGTTTTCAACATTCATTTTTATAAGATTTTGAGTTCCATATTTTCCTCCTTTCCCCCCCTCCTCAAGATGTCAAGGAATCTGATATAAATTATACTATGTAATCATGGAAACATATTTCCACATTAGTCATGTTGTGAAAGAAGAGAAAAAATAAAAAACACAAAAAGTATAAATGATATACTTCAGCCTGCATTCATCATTTCTTTATCTGCATATCAATATCATTTTTGGTCATGAGTCTTTTGGAATTGTTTGGGATCATCGTATTGCTGAAAAGAGCTAAGTCAGCCATAGCTGACCGTTGCGCAGTGTGACTGTTACAGTGTACAGTGTTCTTCTGCTCGCTTCATTCAGCATCACTTCAGATAAGTCTTTCCAGATTTTTCTGAAATTCACCTGCTCATTATTTCTTAAAGCACAACGGTATTCTCTTACATTCATATACCACAAATTGTTCAGCTATTCCCCAAAAGATGGGCATCCCCTCAATTTCCAGTTCTTTCCATCATAAAAAGAGCTGCAATGAATATTGTTGTACATGTGGGTCCTTTTCCCTTTTTTTATGATCTCTTTGGGATACAGACATAGTAGTAATACTCAGTTTGCTTTTTGGGCGTAGTACAAAATTGCTCTCCAGAACAGTTGTATCATTTCACAACTCCATCAACAATACGTTAGCCTCCCATTTTCCCCACATCTTCTCCAACATTTATTTTTCCTCTTCTGTCATATATATACAATCTGCTAGATGTGAGGTGGTATCTTAGAATTGTTTTAATTTGCATTTTTTTAATCAGTAGTGATTTGGAGCATTTTTTTCACATGGTTATAAATAGCTTTAATTTCTTTGTCTGCTATTTATATCCTTTGACCATTTATCACTTGAGGAATGACTTGTATTCTTATAAATTTGACTCATTTCTCTATAGATTTGAAAAATGAGGGCTTTATCAGAACCACTGGCTGAGAAAATTGTTTCCCAGCTTTTTGCTTTCCTTCTAACCTTGATTGCATTGGTTTTGTTTGTGCAGAAGCTTTTTAATTGAATGTGATCAAAATTATCCATTTTGCATTTTATAATGTTCTCTATCTCTTGTTTGGTCATAAATTCTTCTCTTTTCCATAGATCTGACAAGTAAACTATTTCTTGCTTTCCTAATCTGTTTATAGTGTCACCCTATATATCTAAGTCACGTACTATTTTGACCTTATTTGGTATATGGTGTGAGGTCTAATGCCTGGTTTCTGCCATATTGTTCTCCAGTTTCCCCAGCAGTTTTTATCAAATAGTGGATTCTTATCCCAGAAACTAGAATCTTTGGGTTTATCAAACAGTAGTTTAAGATACTAGTTTACTGTTGTGTCTTGTGTGCCTAATGTATTCCAGTGTTCCACCACTCTATTTCTTACCCACTACCAAAGTTTTGATGATTGCCACTTTATAATTTAGTTTTAGATATGTTATGGCTAGGCCACCTTTCTTTGCATTTTTTTTTCATTAATTCTCTTGATATTCTGGAATATTTGTTCTTCCAGATGAATTTTTTAAAAAATTTTTCTAGCTCTATAAAATAATTTTTGGTACTTTGGTATGGCATTGAATAAATTAATTTAGGTGGAATTGTCATTTTTTTTATTGACTCTGCCTGCCCATGAGCATTTGATATTTTTCTAATTCTTTAGATCTGACTTTATTTCTGTGAAAAGTGTTTTGTAATGGTGTTCATATAGTTCCTGAGTTTGTCTTGGCAAGTAGATTTGCAAATATTTCATATTGTCTACAGTTATTTTAAATGGGATTTTTCTTTCTATCTCTTGCTGCCAAGCTTTGTTGGTAATATATAGAAATGCTGCTTTATGCGAGTTTATTTTATATCTTGGTACTTTAATAAAGATGTTAATTATTTCATGAAATTTTTAGTTGATTCTCTAGGATTTTCCAAGTATTACATCATATCAATCTGCAAAGAGTGATAGTTTTGTATCCTCATTGTTCATTCTAATTCCTTCAGTTTCTCTTTCTTTTATCATGAAAGGTTTTTACTTTTGCCTTTTATCTTGAAAGGTGTCAGTACAGTGTTGAATAGTAGTGGTGACAATGGGCATCTTTGTTTCACCTCAATCTTACTTTGAAGATTTCTAACTTATCCCTATTACAGATAATGTTTGCTGATGACTTTAAATACATACTACTTATCATTTTAAGGGAAACTTCATTTATTCCTATGCTCGCTAGAGTTTTTAATAGGAATGTGCTATATTTTGTCAAAAAGCTTTTTCAGAGTCTATTGAGATAATCATGATTTCTGTTATTGATGTGGTCAATTATGCTAATAGTTTTCCTAATATTGAACTAGCCCTGCATTTCTGGTACAAATTTCGCCCAGTCAAAAGTGTTATCATCCTGGAGATAAATTGCTATAATTTCATTATTAATATTTTATTTAAAATGTTTGCATCAATATTCATTAGGAAAATTAGTCTATAATTTTCTTTCTCTCTTTTGGCTTTTCCTGGTTTAGGTGCCAGTACCATATTTGTGTTCTAAAAGGAATTTGGTAGGATTCTTTCTTTACTTGTTTTTCCAAAAGTTTATATTGTACTAGAATTAATTATTTTGTAAATATTTGATAGAATTCCCTTCTAAATCTATCTGACACAGGAGACCTTTTCTTGGGGAGTTCATTGATGGTTTGTTCATTTCTTTTTCTAAAATGAGATTATTTAAATATTTTATTTCATCTTCTAATCAGGGCAATTTATATTTCAGTAAATATTCATCCATTTCACTTAGATTGTCATATTTATTATCTTGCAGTTGGGCAAAATTGCTCCTAATTATTGCTTCAATTTTCTTTTCATTAGTGGTGAATTCATTCTTTTCACTTTTGATACTGGTAATTTGATTTTCTTTCTTTTTTAAACAAATTAACCTATAGATTATCTGTTTTATTGGGTTTTTCATAAAACCAGCTCTTAGTTTTATTTATCAATTCAGTCATTTTATTTCAATTCTATTAACCTTTTATTTTCAGAATTTCTAATTTGGTGTTTAATTTGGGATTTTTATTAGTTTTTCTAGCTTGCCCAAATTGCGTGCCCAAATCATTGATCTGCTCTTTCTCAGCTTTATCCATGTAAGCATTTAGATATAACATTTCCTCTAAATATTGTTTTACATCCCATAAATTTTGGTATGTTTTCTCATTGTTTTCATTCTCTTGGATGAAATTATTGATTGTTTCTATGATTTGTTGTTTGACTCACTCATTCTTTAAGATTATATGCTTTAGTTTACGATAAATGTTTAATCTCTCTTTACATGGCCCTTTATTATATTTAATTTTTATTGCATCATAATCTGAAAAGGATGTACTTAACATTTTTGCCTTTCTGCTTTTGACTGTGATGTTTTTATGTGCTAGTCAGTGGTTGATTTTTGTGTGGGTGCTATATACTGCTGAGAAAAAGGTGCATTTTTCTATCCCCATTCAGTTTTCTCTAGCAGTCTACTATATCTAACTTTCTAAAATTCTATTCACCTCCTTCTTGTCTATTTTGTGATTAGATTTATCTAGTTCTGAGAGGGGGAGGTTGAGGTGCCCCACTAGTATACTTTTGCTTTCTGTCTCTTCCTGTAACTCACTTAGCTTCTCCTCTAACAATCTGAATGCTATACCATTTGGTGCATTTATGTTTAGTATTGATATTGCTTCATTGTCTAAATCTATTTTTCCTTTTTGCTTTATGTGAAATCAGTATTGCTACCCCTGCATTTAAGTTGAAGCATAATATATTCTGGGCCGGTCTTTTAACTTTAGTGTGTGTGTGTGTGTGTGTGTGTGTGTGTGTGTGTGTATGTGTATGTGTGTGTATGTGTTTGTGCATGTGTTTTTGTATGTGTACATGCTCTTCAAATGTGTTTCTTGTAAACAACATATTGCAGGATTCTGGTTTTTAATCCACCCTGCTCTCTACTTCTGTTTTGTGGTAGAGTTTCTGCCATTGACATTCATAGTTATGATTACTGTATGTTTGCCTCCATCCAATTTTTCCCATTTATACTTTTCTCTCTCTCACCCTTTCGCTCCTTGCCAATGTTTTAATTTTGACCACTGCCAACCTCAATCTTCCCTCTCTTCTGTTATTACTATCTCCCCCTTTTCTTCTTCCCCTCCTACTTTCTTATAAGGCAAGGTAGATTTTTTTTACCCAATTGAGTGTGTATGTTAATCCCTCTCTGATTCAAATTGAATGATAGTGCTCACCCTTTCCTTTCTTTCCCTCTACTGCAACAAGTCTCTCATGACTCTTCATGTGATATAATTGACCTCATTCTACCTCCCACTTTCCTCTTTTCCCAGTACAATGCTCTTTTTCACCCCTTTTTAAGTTCACATCAAAGTCAAAGTCTTCTAAGTATATTCCTTCTAAGTATCCTAATAGAGATGCAGTTCTTGAAAGTTACAAGTAGCATCTTTCCTGTGTAGTGACGTAAACAGTTTAACCTTATTGCATACCATTTTTGTTGTTGTTGTTTTTCCTGTTTACCTTTTTATGCTTCTCTTGAATCTTATATTTGAAGATCATATTTTCTGTTCAGCTCTGGTCTTTTCATTAGGAAAATTTGAAAGTCCCCTATTTCACTGAATGTCCATCTTTACCCTGAAAGATTATGCTCTGTTTTCCTGGGTAGTTCATTCTTGGTTGTAATCCAAGCTCCTTTGCTTTCCAGAATATCATATTCTAAGCCTTCTGATACTTTAATGTAGAAACTGCTAAGTCCTGCGTAATTCTGACTGTAGTTCTTTGTTATTTGCATTGTTTCTTTCTGACTGCTTAACCTGATAGTTCTGGAATTTGGCTACAATATTACTTGGAGTTTTCATTTTGGGATCTCTTTCAGGAGCTGATCAGTAGATTCTTTCAATGACAATTTTACTCTCTGGTTCTAGAATATGAGGGTATTTTTTCTTGATAATTTCTTGAAGATACTCTCCAACCTCTCTTTTTGATCATGGTTTTTATGTAGTCCAATAATCCTTAAATTATCTCTCCTGGATCTACTTTCCCAGGTCAGTTGTTTCCCCAGTGAGGTATTTTACATTTCCTTATTTTTTTTCCATTCTTTTGATTTTGTTTGACTAATTCTTGATGTCTCATACAGTAATTAGCTTTCACTTGTCCAATCCTAATTTTTAAGGCATTATTTTCTTCAGTTAGCTTTTATACCCCCTTTTCCATTTGACCAATTCTACTTTTAAAAGAGATGTTTTCTTCAGTGGATTTTTTTTTTCATTTGACCAATTCTAATTTCCCAATATTCATTCTAGACAGGGCTGCCATTCACAGGGTGACTTATCTCATAGCTTTTCTCTTCATGATAGCTGAAGTACGGCACACTCTTGCAGGTTAGATAACCTTTCCTAATTCAAAAGACTGAGTTTAGAGACAAGGAAAATCACTAGAAATAAATGTGGAAAGACTTGAAGTTGTTCTTACATGTAGAGAGGGCATTCCCAATTCTTTTCCCTCATACTTCTTTTTTTATGAGCTCATGGTCAGTTATTTTCTCCATGAGGAAATCAGTGTAATAATAACTATTGTCTTAGTTTCCTGTGGAATCTATAAAGCCAAAGCTCAAAATGCAAGCTGTTGATAAATTTTTGCTTATTAAATCACTTTCTATCCTTACCTAAGTTCACTGAGCTCTGCTTTATACTTTGCTTATCACAGAGTGATAAAGCAGAAAACTGACTGCCTATAAAAGCCCAGATTTAATCTTGGCCACTCAGGGTGGCAATTTGAACTGAATTATGTATGGCCAGTTCCCACCCCCATTTGGAGCAAGTGAGCCTGAGTGGAAAGAATAACCAGATTAGGGAACTCAGTGTGACCATTTGCATAACAGAGCTTGCTTCAGCAGTCAGAATAAACAGCCTTCCTTTGGCTGGACTCCTGGGACCTTGTGTGTATTTAAAAAGAGAGATAGAGAAGAAAAAAGGGGAAAAGAGAATAATGCTGCATTCAGATATAAAACACTGGGCCTTGAAAAGTGACTGCACAGATGTGGCTTTTCTGAAGCTGGAAGTTTTAAAAAGAAAAAAAAAGTATACTCAGCATTATCCCTTTTGCAAAAGTGGTCCTGTAGCAAATAATGCATTTTCTCATAAAGAAAACCATTTATGAGGTAATAATCTCCTTCCTTTTTTTTTAAATAAACAAAGGCATTACCTTTGTGGGAAAAGTGCATTCAAGACCCAGAGACCTGTTTGCTTGCAAGCAACCGAATGTGTGCCAAGAAATATATTGAGTATTTAGGACAGCGGAAGATGTTCTGTGTGTGGGCAGCTGGAAGTCTAAATAGACTGTAAGTTGTCTTGATTCTTTGCAAAATGTAATGAAAACACCCCGCTTTGGTCAGTACCTCTTAACAGCCTCCAGAGGTTTGAAGGCAGAGGTCATCCATGCCCTGGAAAAATCAAATAAAACAAAAGCTTTTATGTGTTAAACTTGAGAGCTTCTTCACCCAGTTAATAAAAACAGAATAACTCTGTTGCCAAGTAAAGCAAAAAAGTCAAAGTGCCCCTGACTCCTTTGACTATTATTGAGGATGCCTACAAAACTCCTGCTTCCTTTCAGTTCAAGTGTACTATGTATGTGAGCTCATGCTTGTAAGCAATCCCTGTGGAATTTTTTTAGAAGTATTTTTTACTTTCCAGTGTAAGGTGTTGGAGGTGAGGGTGGGGCTTACATCACTGTCTTATTAGTCCAGAGCAGATTGTTTACTTTGGTTTCTCTTTGCTTCAGGCTATAACATCAGATGTAGTTCTTGGAGGGACAAATTCCAATTGTGACATCACAATTTGTTCTCCATAGGGGCAGGAATATACTGTCTTTATTTATTTGTGGTCATTCTAACTACCCCTGGGGTAGAAGGGATTATGAAGTTAGACTGACTGCAAATAAATAATAAGATATTTGGATATTTTAGATATAAATATACAATTATATGTTTAGATCTATTCTAAATATATTTACATATGAATAAATGTGATTTATCTTTTCATTATAAATATATTTCTATATAATTATATACATATATACACACATTCAAATAAATATATGATATAATAATTCAGGTTGGTAATAGATATTTTTGAGAAAGGAAAAAATCTGCTAGAAGTTTTAGGGTAAAACACTTTCAGCTGTTCATTATAATGAAAAGAGTTCCTGATTTACAGCCTAGAGAGATGTGGATTCAAACCTTAGCTCTATCACTAACAGTGACTGTGAGTTAGTCATTTAATTTCTGAGACTCAGTTTCCTCAAGTATGAAATGGAGAAAATGATGCTCCTCATAACTCCCTTCCCTGTTAATAATTCAGTTTCAAGGTGGAAACAGGATTTTAACTAAGAATTTGCAGTATACTTTGTGACCCATTTGTAATATCTACACATTTCACTGACAGAATTAGAGAGAGCAACCTCCATTGGACCAATTAAACAAAATTAGATACAAATTTGTAGGGCTTTAAATATCAGTCTTTGGAGAGTTTTGAGTAAGTACATAGTAGGGGCTTAGTAATACTTCTGAGAGGAAAAGTATCTCCCGGTTTCATCCCTTTCCTTCAAACATGTAGGTTTGTCTTATCCCTATTGTATGCAAGGAGAATTTTGTTATTCTTTTAGAGTTTATTTTCTCAGGATCCATGGCCATGGCAATGTTCGGGTGTCAGAAAATAACTCCCAGAACAGTTTCAAGGATTCTAGGTAGTAATTCCAAGAACTGAAGTGACACAGTCCTACTGAGGCCATGCCATGAAATAAGGGGTGACAGTGTATTATTAACTGTGCTTGCACAGAATGATGATATTGTAAAGTGAGGCTATTGTTGTTATTTTTGTCTGTTGTCCTATAAAAGCAAGTGGACATTGGTCAGTGATGGGGGGAAGCCATGGGGAACCCAAAGGGGGAAAACCAGGGGGAGCCTATTGGGGAATCTGCATGTGCCTCAACTGGCCCACTTAGAGGCTTGAGGGGATTTAGGGGAGTTCACAAGTGTGCCTGTCTTGATTGACCCCATTGAGGGGTGGTTGCCTCTACTTCTTGCCAGCCCTTTCAAGAAGGATGATTAGGGAATGCTGTAGGGCTGATTCTGCCAAAAACCATTTAGATAAGAATAAAGCTGATTATTAACCACTTTGAAACTGTCTGCCTGTCTGACCAGGTCAAGAGTGAACCTGTTAGAGGATGGAGCCCAAGATCTCCAGTGCCTCCTATGTGTTATCTGTGAAATACCTATGATCAGGCATGTAGATCTGAAGGGGATTTACTTCTATGTGACAAACTCCTATTCAGGTTTTGGAAAGTTTGTTCAAGAGACTTCAAAATCCAATTGAGGAGGCAGATGTATATATCCTGATTCTTCTATGGAGAAATAATCTACCCCAAAAGAAATCTAGCTGTGAGCACAAGAGAAAGTTAGTTCTAGTGGTCAGTAGTTGGTTCCTAAAGTTAATTTATGAAGAGAGAAGAGACTTCTAGGCCCTGCAGTTCTGGAGATGTGAGAGTCTGGCTATGATTGTGAGTTTATTATTGAAGTTTGCACCAACTTTTCCCATGAATGCCACCTGTACCTCTGAACAACACTCTGACTTGCAGAGGGAACACTCTGCAAGTGTCCCTCTGAACAGTGGACTGTGCTGGCTGGTATTACAGCTATTGTCCTTACTGTGACATTTTTTAATCTATTTCTTTGCTAAGAGCTCACTGTTGGCTGATTGTTAATGGGAAAGGAGGGCGAAGGATTAGAGTAGACTTGTGGATTCTAAATTTGGGGGATATCTGGTGCTCTGTAACATATAATTTGAGAGAGCTGATTGGTACTCTGAGAGGTTGTGACTTGCCTATGGTAATATAGTCAGAACTAAAGTCTGAAGTCAGAACTCAATCTCAAATCTTCTTAACTCCATGGTTGGTCCTTTATTGAATATGCCACACTGCTACTCTCACTGAAAATTATTCAACTAATTTTCACAGTTTGCCAAGGGTTTTTCCTATACTTTTAATTTTACCTTTAAGGATTATATCCTTTAGATTTTCATAAATTCATAATTGTGTAAAAAATGCCATCTAATCTGTTTATCTTTATTTTTTACTGAAATGTTAAAAATAAGGAGTTCATTATTCTTGTTCCTCAAAGGATACCTCAATATGCTTTCTAAAAAGACTGTGTAGTTTATTGTTTTATGAACCCAAGAACACCAGCTGGTCATAGGAGGGCATGGATTTGAGAGGGAAACTGTGAGAAATGGCAGAAAGTATAATTAGAACAACAATTTACTCCATATGTCACAATAAGCTCCAAATGAATAGAACTGAAATATGAATGATTATGTCCTTTTTTAAAAATGGAAGCATATTGAGTTACTTTTCACAACAATGATTAAAGAAAGAATATTTTTTGACCAAAGAAGTGATATATGTAATCTTAAAAAGTGAAAAAATTTTAATCACAATACCAAAACAATAAATTGGAATAAGAATAGATTCTGTCAAGTAGGGAGAAATCTTTGCATCAAACATGGCTAAGAGAAGTCCAATAACCCAAGATATAAAAATAGCTAATCCAAAGAGGCAAGACTAAGAATATTTCCCAGATAAGTAATATAAAAGATATAAACAGTTTTCAAGAGAATTTCTATCAGTTGTCGCATTGCATGAATATATTGTTGCCTGTGCATGAATTTGTCCAACCATTTTGGAAAGTGAAATGGGATTATCTGAGAAGTTACTAAACTGTTCATAACCTCATAAACAGGAACCCCATTATTGGATATTTGTATGCCTATAGGAGGTCAATGGAAGAAGCTTTGCATATATAACTAAATTTTCATAGCAACATTCTTTATGGTAGCAAAACGTGGAAACAAATTGAATGCATGGATTGGAGAATGGCTGAACCCATTGTGGCATATGAATGCAATGGAATATTGATATGCTGGAAGGTAGGGAAATCTGTGGAAGGAAGTAATGCCTGTAATTTGGAGGATTAGAGAAAGCTTCCCCCCAAAATGTAATACTTGAGTTGAGACTTGAAAGAAGACACAAAATCTGAGAGGCAGAGATGAGGAAGCCATACATTATAGGAGTGGGGGAGATGAGTGAGGGAGGAGAGGTGGGGGTTGATGATTAAAAAGGTTCGAGAGACGTAGTTTCTGAGTAATTAAATGATATTATTAACAAGGTCAGCGGGATGGTTATTTGGCTGTCTTAGAGCAAAGAAAATTCTGGCATCAGGCTCACAGGAAGACAGAATTCAGTGAGGGGCTGAGAGTGACATCATGTCTAAAATCTCTCAGTACTCAGACCACCAGCAACCTTGGGCTGTCTAGAAAAAGAATATGTCTCCACCCAAGTTTGAGTAGAACACAATGGACTTTCTCACATTAGATTAAATTCCCTAAAAGGTTGGGTAGGTTCTGACCAAGATCAGGAGAATTAATTCAGTCCCATTCTCAGTAATGTCCTTAAAGAGACTGAACTTTTTTTTTCTTAATTTTATTTATTTAACTTTTTACATTCATTTTCACAAAATTTTGGGTTCCAAATTTTCTCCCCATTTGTCCCCTCACCCCACCCCAATACACTGAGCATTCTAATTCCCCCTATCAACAATCTGCCCTCTCTTCTATAATCCTCCCTTCCCTTGTCCCCATCTTCTCTTTTGTCCTGTAGGGTCAGATAGCTTTCTATTCCTGATTACCTGTATTTCTTGTTTCCTAGTAGCAAGAACAATACTCAACAGTTGTTCCTAAAACTTTGAGTTTCAACTTCTCCCCATCCCTCCCTCCCCACCCATTCCCTTAGGAAAGGCAGGCAATTCAATATAGGCCAGATCTGTGTAGTTTTGCAAATGGCTTCCATAATAGTCATGTGTAAAACTAACTATATTTCCCTCCATCCTATCCTGCCCCTCCTTCTATTCTCTCTTTTGATCCTGTCCCTCCCTAAGAGTGTTGATTTCAAATTGCTCCCTCCTCCCATTGCCCTCCCTTCCATCATTCCCTCCACCCTTCTTATCCCCTTCTCCCCCATTTTCCTGTCTTGTAAGATATGTTTTCATACCAAAATGAGTGTGCATTTTATCCCTTCCTTTAGTCGAATGTGATGAGAGTAAACTTCATGTTTTTTTCCCAGCTCTCCTCTTTTTCTCTCCACTAAAAAGTTTCCTGCCTGTCTCTTCTATGAGAGATAATTTGGCCCATTCCATTTCTCCCTCTCTCCTCCCAATACATTCCCCACTTAACTTCATTTTTTAAGATATGATCCCATCCTATTCAATTCACTCTGTGCTCTCTGTCTCTGTGTGTGTGTGTGTGTGTGTGTGTGTGTGTGTGTGTAATCCCACCAACTACCCAAATACTGAAAAGTTTCAAGAGTTACAAATATTGTCTTTCCATGTTGAAATGAAAACAGTTCAACTTTAGTAAGACCCTTATGATTTCTCTTTGCTGTTTACTATTTCATACTTCTCTTCATTCTTGTGTTTGAAAGTCAAATTTTCTTTTCAGCTCTAGTCCTTTCATCAAGAATGCTTGAAAGTCCTCTATTTAATTGAAAGACCATATTTTCCCC
>JAQQSK010002874.1:606-15690 GCA_028658325.1 Potorous gilbertii | reverse complement strand
AGGTGCTATTTTCTTCAGCATTTTTTTGGGCCTCCTTTATTAAGGTATTGGCCCATTTTCCATGCTTTTCTTGCATCTCTCTCATTTCTCTTCCCAGTTTTTCCTCTACCTGTCTAACTTGATTTTCAAAATCCTTTTTGAGCTCTTCCATGGCCTGAGCCCATTGGATATCTATTTCAGATATTCATAAGGCCAAGAGGCCTTGACTTTTATGCTTGTACCTGATGGTAAGCATTGTTCCTCCTCAGAAAGGAAAGGAGCTAACATCTGTTCACCAAGAAAGTAACCTTCTATGATTTTATTTTTTTTCCCCTTTTCTGGGCATTTTCCCAGCCAGTTACTTGACTTCTACGATTCCTTTCCACCCCTGCCTAGGTCCGCCCAGCTAGTGCTTGGGGTCTGAGATTCAAATGCTGCTCCCTAGCGTCAGGGCTTTCAGCTGCAGGCCAGGCTGCAATTCCATGAGAGCTTAAGTTCTGGTGCTCAGGTAGGGGCAGGGCCGCCTCCCAGGCTCAGATCCCTGATGGGGTTTTGTAGAGACCTTCTGTAATGGAGCTACTGCCCGAGCTCCTGCCTGCTCTGGGAGCCTCTGGCTGCCCACTGCCTCTGCTGCTGCCTCCCAATGGGGCCTGAGTTATGAAGACACCCCGCTCCCCTCTTGGCCAGCCTGGAAGTCTCTCTCACTGACCTGCAGTGTCTGTGGGTGGAGGGACCCCTGTGCCCAATAGAGATTCTGTCCCTGAAGCCTGCTCAGATCCGCTCCTCCCGGGGCTGTGCGGACAAGGTAGGCCTGGGTTCCACTCTGGTCCCATATGCGACGGATCTTTGTTGAGGGTTTTTCAGGTCTTTGTGGAACAGAAATTTCCTCCACTCTGTTGTTCTGTAGCTTCCACCACTTCAGATTTGTTAGGAGTTCTTCTTTACAGATATTTTATAGGCTGTGGTTTTGGAGCTAGCATAAGTGTGTCTTTCTACCCCACCATCTTGGCTCCTCCCCTCAACATTCATTTTTAAAGCTTTGAGTTCCACATTCTCTCTTTTCCTCCCTCCCCACCATCCCTCATTGAGAAGGCAAGCAATTGGATGTAGGTCATACATGTGTAGCCATGCAAAACACTTCCATAACAGTCATGTTGTGCAAGACCAACCACATTTCCCCCTATCCTGTCCTGCCCTCCATTTGTTCCATTCTCTCCCTTGACCTGTCCCTGCATAATGCTTACTTCTGATTACCCTTTCCCCCAATCTGCAGTCCCTTCTATTATCCTCCCTCTCATTTCCCCTTCCCCCACTGCCTTCTTGCCGCATTAGATTTCCATACCCAGAGATAAGAACAGTTCTTGAGCAATATCTCTCTTGTAGAAAAATGATGATGGTGCACAGAGCCCCTATAAATGGAGGATCACTGAGAGACTCAATTCACAATAAGACGGAACAGAAAACCCATACAACAATTCTCCTCCCAGTCACTTAATTTTTGAAGACAGTGCCAGTCTAGCAGAAAGGTGGGGAGCACCTGTCCAGCTTCAAAGTATATTACTTTCCAGAGGGAGTCTGAATTACAAGGTGGTACTGAAGTCTGAAAGAGGATTATATAGGATCCTATGGGAGAGGAAATGCGTTGGAATGTCAGGGTGTTGCTCAAGTAGTAACCCCAAGTTCAGTTTCTTTCCAAAGTGCATTTAGAACACAAGATGGAGCTGAATCAGGAGAATACTAGGACCTTAGTGGGCCTCACACTGAAGGAGAAGAGCTGTATTATTTATTTAGGGATTACTACAAGTATATGTTTGCTGTTTATTTACATTTACTTATGTATGAGTATTTTTGCATTTTCCATAGGATGAAATAAAATATTCTCAGTATGAAATTTTTACCACAAGTTTTTGGATAGGGGATAGAGGTCTTGCTACCCATTTTTTTGGAAGACTAGACACATGTACATGTTATTTTATTGGAGATTTACCTTATTAAATGCTATATGGAGCAAAATAAAACACGACCTTTGGTCTGCTTCCAGGATGGGACTTAGCTTTTTATGATCTCAGAGCCTCAAGGAATTCTGGATCATGAATTATAGCCAACCAAATATATATTAAACAGACTGATCACCATTCATGACATGAAAAATCCCAATGTAGGATCATTTTCACTTTTTTGTGACTTCTCTAATTTTATTCATATGATGCAAATATTCCCTTTCTCTAATTTTCAATCATTCCTTATCTACTAGTTCATTCCTTGATATCAAAACACATACAAGTTTTCCCTGTCTTTAAAAATCTTTCATTTGACCCTATCAATGAGGTTTAGAATTGGAAGAATTCACTTGGACTTTCTCTTTTAGCCAAAGGGAGCTTTTAATTTTTTGTGAAAAAGCATCACAGGCCTCCGTGGCGAGAAAGCTAAGTGAGACCCTGATATTTGGGGGAGTTATGCTTACACAGAGGTTTCAGAATGGTGATATAGTTTCAGAAGTTGTTATGGAGGTTAAAAATTAAAGACAGGACAGGATGACATAGGATGTGGGAGACAAAGGGAATTCTTTATGGTTTAAATTCTTTATGGTTTAAAGGTTTAAATTTAAAGATTTAAATTCTTTATGGTTTAAAGATTTAAAGACAACATAAGAGGATACAGTTTAAAAATTAAGGGACCCAGGGGAACATAGGATAAGGGAGAAAAAAACAATTATTTTGGTACATGTTCAAATAAGGGGGAAAGGTGCCTTCAAGTTACAGAACAAGGCTTCACAAAGTATTGGAAAAGTAACCATTAATATTATTTTTAACCCTTAGGATACTGTTTGTATCCAAATCATTTCCCCATTCAACCAACCACTAGGAAGGAGAAATCTTTCAGAAAAGGTACGAAGGTCATTATCTTCTTCAATCACTTTCCTGGCTAGTCACATCCTGGTCTTTTCTCCTATTTCACATCCAGCTTTCTCCATCACAACCATCTCCACACTATCAACATCTATCTCTTCTCTCTTTCACAGCCCAGTATCAAAGGATATGGAAGTAAAAGCCTATTTACACTGTTCTTTTCCCTTTCTCTCTTTTCACTAAATTCTCAAATCTTTGTTATCTGTAGTTTGACCTATTAACTCAATTGAAACTGCTTGTTACCAAACAACTCTTCATTGCAATCCAATGGCCTCTCTGGAGGCTCTGGAGCATGTGACACTGCAGACCAACCTCTCCTCCTAGGTGTGCTCTTCTCTTAGGTTTCTAAAACACTGCTCTTTCCTGGTTCACCTCCTCACTCTTAGATCATTCCATCTCTCTTTTGCCAAATCATCCTCTATTTCCTTTCCCAGGTATATCCCTAGGGTTTTGTCTTGGTCCTCTTGTCTCTACATACTCTATCAGTGGCTTCATCAGCTCCCATGGGTTCAATTATCATCTCTATACAAATGATGCTAAGATCTATACTCTCCAGAACTAATCTCCTGAGCTTCAACACATTATTGATTACCCATTAGAATTTCTGGTACAGCAATCTGGTACTCAACAGACCCCAAAAGGAGCTCATCTTGCCCCATTCCACCTCACATCTTTGCTAAATTTTCCATTTCTGGTAATAATAACATCATTCTTCTAGTCACTCATTTTGAAAATCTCAGTCATACTTGACCCCTCACCCTACATACAACTGGTCAGTTTCCAAGTCTTTCTGAGCACCTCTTTCATCTGTGGCCTTCTCCTTGCTTACACAGCTACCATCTTAAGTTTGGGCTCCCATCACTTTTCACCTGGACTATTACTGTAATAGTCTCTCTGCCTCAGGTTGCTCCCCTTTCCAACCCTTCCTCCACAGAACTCTCATGTACACATTCCTAACCAGGTATTACCACTATGTTCCAGGTACTGTGCCAAGCACTGAGAATATAAAAATAAGTGAACAAAAAAGGATTAGAGAGTCTCTACTCTAGAGAAGCTCACAGTCTAGTGGAGGAGCTCCCCATCTACAAAATCCCTAGGTCCCTGCAGGAGTCAGTTCAAGTAAACATCCTACATGAAACCTCCTCTGCCCTCTTCACTTCAGCTGCCCCCAGACTCCCCCCTCCTCCCACACATACACTTTTTCTCCCATAAATTACTCTGGTTTCACTTTGCATATATTTTGTATTTACTGATTTATATGCATGCTGTTCCTCTCCAAATAGAATATAAACTCCTTGCACACGGGGTACTTCTAGTTTTTTTATCTGAACCTCCAATGCCAAGCTCATTGTAGATATCTACTACTATTTGTTGAACGAATAAACAAAGATTTTGTACAAGCAACAGATGTAAGTTTAGTATGCTCAGCCCTTTGAAAGTAGAAATTGTTTCATTCTTTGCATCTGTATGTCTAGCAAAGTATCTAGCAAGCAGTAATTAATAAATGTTTACTGATTGACTGTGTAATTACATTCAGAATTGCTACAGTTGCATGAAGTGGAATAGGTGGATGGAAAGTTAAAAAATAAAAACTTGCCTATCTGAAGCATATATTCATATCTGTATCTATCTATATATATTATATATATATATATATATATGTATGTAGGTAGATAGGCATATGTAAATATAGGTATATGTATGCATATTTATATATATATATATATATGTGTGTGTGTGTGTGTGTGTGTGTACATATATTTTAAACACATGAAATTGCTGTAGAAATTGTTGCTCAATTGCTACAAAATGTTACAACAATATCTCTCTACACCTATTGGATGGATTCAATTTCATCATGAGGTTGCCTCCTTTCTTCTTCTAATTTCTCCATCCTTATTCACAACCAGAGTCTCATTCTTACCAAAGTTTCCCCACTCACAGGCACACATCATCTAATAAATTCTCTCTTAAAAATGTGAGTCATGTACTCAATTTTCTGTTTCACTTAACCTGCAAATTCTTCTTTCTATAGTGTAAAGAGCTGCTAGTCACATTATGCAATTCATCCCATACTTTAAAGTAATCTAACCTCTGAAGACAGCATGTTTTCTTTCACAATTTGTCCTGGTCACTATAAATTTTGTCTTAAAACTAGACTTAGAATCAATTCTATTCTTGTTCAATGTATGTTTCCTGCTCTTTACCTCTGGTCCAGTATTCACTCTCCAATTCTCAATTCTCATTCATTTCACACCTAACTAGTCCCATTCATATTAAACACTTCCTTACTCAGTTTGTTAGTGTTTTACAAATGAACCACTCCAACAGAAGGTCATTGTGTCCTTCCAACAAGAGAAATCCTGAAAGCTGCTTAGAGCTGAAGAGGCAGATTGCTAGTCTAATTCTTTAAGTCTCCCTAGTACTCCCAACCAATTTGAGATGCAAATGTAGTATTCCCAGTGCTTGGAGTATTCAAGATACACTATAAATTGTGTTGATTACAGCAGTGAATTTCCTCATACTTTTATTCCCAAAGCTCTAAGCAGAAAAGAGGAAGCCCTACCTTAAAAGGTAACTGGTTTTAGCTGAGCTAGTATTTAGTGGAAACTCAATTCCACTTACAGTTAGAGCACATTTGACCATTAATTCTGTTTAGCAGACAATATAACTATTTGATAGGATTGTGTCTTTTTTTTTTCAAGTAGCCAAAGTCACATACCTAAGGCTCATAGCAGGTTATTTGCAGACTTCCAAGATAAATAATGCAGCTGTCTGTCCTGCTTTTTGATTGTGCCTTTAATAAGACTGGAAAATATCTATAAAGAGGAATATATAGTAGTTTTGACTTTTTTTGAAAGCAGCCTTGTGATGTCATGAGTATAGGGAATTTGTGAATAGAGATAGGTATTATCTCCTTTGTACCTTATATTCTTGGTGCATTTCCTAGAATGATGGCAGGTTAAATTACTCACCAAGGGTCATCATCCACATCAGAGGCAATTGAACTTAAGTTTTTTCTGACTTCAAGTCTACTAATCTAGCTACTACACCATGCTGCTAGCTCTCCACTATCTCCTCCACCATGCTGTCTCTCAGTAGAGAAATGGATGCTATTTAACTCAAAACTGATTATGATGATGACGAAGAACAAGAAGACAACAAGAAGAAGAAGTTATAAAACTTTAAGGTTTACAAAACACTTTATATATGTTATCTCATTAGACTCTCAAAAGAACCCTGACTATAGCTGACATTATTACTTCCATCCTCAGAATGGGGAACTGAGGCAGAGGACAATCAAGTTGGGCAAGCCAAGATTTGAACTCAGGTATTCCTGACTCCAACTCCAGCACTCTATCCTTACCTCATATAGGCAATGCAGTTGGAAGTTTGTTACTACTGGTTTCTGGGTAGAATTTAACTCCTCTAAAGAAATTTAACTGTTTGATCTGTTTCAGTTTGGGATGCTGGTCCTCTCAATCAAGTAAACAGCACTATGTGTGTCAGGATCAGAACTGCCTACAGTTTAATGCATAGATAAATAAAGCAGTCATTTATGTTGACAGGGCTTAAAACTCAGAAAGTCCTTCTGGTCCCTTACCTCTCCTAAGATACCTGAACTTCTAGTGGTGCTCACTGCATCTCTGAACTTAGCTAGCTGGTCTCAGTTGCCTCCCGACTCCAACTGATGGGGTATGGGCTCTGGGAAACCCCTTGAAATCTCCTTGGATTTCCCCGCTTGATCTGGCTTTCCCTTGAGATCATAAGCTTTTCATTATCTCTATGCCCAAATCTCTGTTACCTCTGGATTTCCTTCAGTTACTTCCCATCCTTGATTCTATCAAAAACCCATTCTCTAGGCTACTGGCCACTCCCATCAAGACCATCGCTGAAGCTCCCCTCACCAACAACTTGTCCACCCCTGAATTCTTCCCTCAGTCTTTCTGTATATAAGGTCCATCTTGTTTCCATGAAGGTGTTCAAGTCATTCTGGCCAGCTTGTCAATACAAGTATCACAAATGCTCAGATTCTATTTAGCCTCCTTACATTAGTTTTACAAAGGCTCAAGGTTCAATCTGGCCCACTGGCATAAGCAATACAGATGCTCAGATACCTTGAAAGTCTATCCAATATCAGATCTTTAATAAACTTTGTTTTACTTTGGCTGAAAAAAAGCTTGGGGTCAAATTCAATCAGGCAGGATCTGGCATGTCAGTATTTTGGGGTCTTGACCACCCCTAAACCTCAACACTACCACTTACTATTGAATTCTTTCCAGAATCCCTCATTGCCTGGACTCAGTCACCATGCCCTGACCTGGGTACCTCATTTTGCCATTTTCAGCTTTTTCATATGATGTGTTCCCCCACTAAAAGAGTTCCCTGAGAATAGGAATTATCTTTCCTTTTGCTTCTATTTGTTCATAAGTGTTTAAAAATGAATGCTTATTCAATAAACTGACTCCTTAGATATTAAATTTTTGTCTTTATATCCCAAGTACCTATGACAGGGTCTCAATCTTAGTAATCACTTAGAAAATGCTTGTTGGTTCATGGATAGTTTAAAATACTCAACAAACACCTCCATTAAAATTATCTGGTAAAGGCATTTTCAAGTCAACTATTCTTCATTTGTCATGTTTCTAAGGTCATCAGTTAGTCAATAACATTTATTAAGCACCTAAAATATTTCAGGCACAGTGTCAAGTCCTGGGGATACAAAAAGAGGCAAAAGATAATACGTGCTCTCAAGGAAATCACAATATAACAGAGGATATATCAAATAAATATATTCAAACAAGTTACTGACAGGATAAATAGGAAATGCAGAAATTGAAAGTAGGAAGGCGCCAGAACTAAGAGGAGTTAGGAAAGGTTTCTTTGTAAAAGATGAGATTTTTGAAGGCAGCTTGAGAAGCCAAGAAGTGGAGATGAGGAGGGAAAATATTCTAGGGTAGTGTGAGGGTCAGAGAAGACAATAATTGAGAAATTATTGAGAAATTACAAACTTGAGAATTATTATAACAATAAAATCAACAGGCCTGAGCAACAGATTGGCTACAAAGGCTGAGAGAAAGTGAGGATGCAGGAATGACATTTAGATTGCTAGCATAGGTGACTGGAACAGTAATACAGAAGTTTAGTTGGAGGGGAAAGATAATAGGTTTAGTTTTAGACAGGATGAGCTTAAGATAACTATAGCACCTTCAGTTCATGGGATCTAACAGGCAGTTGGAAATGTGAGACTGGAGATAAGCAGAAAGGGAAGGAGTGGTAGATTTGAGAAAATGGATAAATAGGCTAGTGTAGATTTGGGAAAGAAGAGTTACAGAAGGTAGGCCTCACAGACAGCTGCAAGGCATGAAGGAATACTGCATAGGTTCATTGAGAGCTAACCAGAGGAAGGAAAAGGAAAAAGCTCAGAAAGGGTGATGAAGGGGCAAGAAAGACAGAATTGACCTCGTTTATGAGTCTGACTCTAATTGTGAATACAGTGATAGAACTGAGGTGCCTTAGTGGGCAGATTTTGGACTGGGGGTTAGGAAGACTCTGCATCTAAATCCTGCCTGTGGGACTCTAGGTAGGTCATTTATGTAAACCCTCTGATTCTCAGCTTCCTCACTGGTTAAAAAAAAAATAAAAATTGGTAATGACAGTACTAATAATGGAAGCACACACCTTACCATAAGAATCAAATGAAATAACAAATGTAAAGATCTTTGCGAACTTTAAAGGACTATATAAATTACTAGCAATTTTTCACATGTTACAATTATCCAAGTAGAATGTGAAGAATTTTGTCTGAATGCAGTACTATAAAACTACTTAACCTTACAACTTCACTGCACAGAGAAAATGTAAAAGACTTACTAATATGCAAAAGTTTTAAGTATGATGTGATGATGGAATGTACGTCTATCAGGTATAAACTGGCCTAGTTCATTCCAAGGGAGTCATAAATAGTTTTATAGGGTTATAATATAGAATTGTTGTGGTTCTGACCAAAATAATACATGAGGATATAGACCTTTTTTGTAGTCTGTACCAGTAAAAGACACAAAAAAGGAATCAGAAGTCCCTAAAAGATTTAATTTCTACACATACATGCATGAATGTGCTCATGTATATGTAAACTTACTCACACAAACTCACTTTAATATAGTCAATAGAGCTATAAAGTAGCTTGGTTCAAGTCTTGCCTCTGACATATAAGTGCTATGTGACCACAGGCAAGTCACTTAACTTCCTGTTACTAAAAGCAGTTCTCTAAAGCCAGTGGCCCATTTTCTTCTGTTGAGGAAGTTTTCCCAACAATAAAATCTGATTTAATGAAATCAATGGTTCAACCAAAAACAGACATATATACATAAATTTGTATGCGCACATGTATCTATGGCTATATCTACATATATGTATGTCAATAGTAATAAAGCTTTATCATGTTTTTCCATTAGGCTGTTACTCTTGGAGATAAAATGAAAAATGGATGGCCCCTGGGACAAATACTGAATGCCACTGTCTGGAGGTCTCAGACCTTATACTGAATGCCATGAGCAAAGTCCCAGATATGCCAGGCCTTCCACAAAGACAAACTCATGACTCCTATTTGGAATATTTTCTGTAACTTGGGAAAATGTGAAATGAAAGAAGACAAAGGATCTGAAGAGTCATAGGGAAAATCCAATGTGTGTCAGGAGGTAAAGAATAGAAGGATATCACACAGAAGAGGAAAGGATAAAGAAAGACTGATGAAAAATGTAACTAAGAAACACATTTGATTCTGCTCAGGAGAGATATGAATACTCTGAGGAGGAAGGAAGCAGCTGTTTTGTCCATCAAAGAATGGCCAAATAGAGCCACAGGTGTGATCATGTGCAGAGATAATCCATCGAGGGTCAGAGGAAAAAGGCCAGAATCAGGCGTGCCTACTGATGCCTCACTGTTACCTACCCCCTACTGTCATCTTGATATCAACAGAAGAAAGTCCTAATGTCTTCCAGAGGCATGTATTCATGATGTGACAGGGAACCTCCCAAGATGTATCAAATGGAAGGACAAATTGCCTGCTCCTGGTAGTCACATGAGCACAACTAATACTGCTGAAAGGAACTTAGAAGGTAATGCTAAGGACCACAAGATCTTGGACAACAAATTTAAAACAAATTGTATTCTGATCTTGGCTTCCTTCCAAAGATAAGGACTACAAGTAGAGAAAAGGAGATTGGGTTAATGAGTACAGATGACCAAGAAAATGGTGGCAGCAAATGGGATTTGTATTTCTAGACTATAGTCTGAAAATAGCAATGGCAGTCTCTTATCAGGAATGAACTACCTCTAATGAGAGCTGGTAAAACATTTACCTGGTGTCTTACAAATTCAGTCAAAAAGAAGAGAAATAAAAAAAGGTGTGTATGTATGTGTGTATATACACACATACATACACACCTTTTTTGTAACAAACTAGTTCCTATAGAGAGTAGATGCAATGCAAGAATAGTAAGTGACCTACACTGCAGTTTACAGGAGGCAAAATCAAGGAAAGAAGCCCAATAGTAAAACCCATGACCCTAAATATCTATACACAAATGTACAAAATATAGGTAACAAGAAAAGATCAGGTGGAGCAAGAAGAAGAGGAAAAACAAGAAAAGGAAAAGAAAGAGGAGAAGAAAGAAAAAGAGAAGAAATAGGAGGTACAAGAAAAGAAGGAAAATAATGAAAAGAAAGAAGAGAAGGACAAGAATAAAAAGGAGGAACAAGAGAAGTAACAAGAAGAGGAGGAAGAAAAGGAAAAGAAGATGGAACAGGAGAAGAGGAGGGGGAACAGAAGGAATAGGAAGAGAATCAAAAAAGAATAGGACAACTAATCAGAACGAATCAAATAATAACAACTGACAAGAGAGAAGAGGGATATTCGTTTCTTATTTTACTATTTCTTTCTTTGCCAAAAAGCCTAATCTTTGAATAGGGAAGGAATGGACTATAGCTCATTGGGAATTGATATCCAAGATAAAGAAAGGGATGGAAATAGATCATTTAGCTGCCCTTGACAGTTTCAAATCTCCAGGCACAGATGAACCACATCCTGAGGTAGTGAAAAAACTGGCATATAGGTTTGCTGCATCACCCTCTCTAGTGCTGATGACTGTGGAGAACTGGTGAGGTATCACAGGACTGGCAAAGGATCAATTTGTACTAATACCTCCATCTCCCCAAAAAAAGGTAAAAGAAAGGAACCTGCATACCATAGTCAGGGGAGTTTCACTTCAATTTCCAGGAAAATTCTAGAATGTATGTAAATGGAGATGACCAATAAAACTATATAAAATGAAGTAGTGATCACACAGAACCATAGATTTATCAAAACAGGATGATACTAGGCTAAACAAATATTTTTCTGATGGGGTTACCAAGGAGCAAGTCAGTAGGATATTGGAAATACTGTTTACCAAGATTTCAGCAAAGCATTTTATAAAGTTTTCCATTCTAATATTATGGAAAAATATGGAAAGTTGTGGGCCAGATTATAATATAATGAGATGCATGTGGAACCAATTGAGTGGCTGGATCTAAAGATGAGCTATTAACAATATGATGCCAAAGTTGGAAGGAGGCCTACAGTGGAATATAAAAGGGATATGTACTTGGCCCTGAGCATCAGTCTCTCAGTGATATGTGCTTGGTGACTGACCCTGTGTATCAATGACATGGATAAAGGGATGCCATTCTTATCAAATTTTCTAATGATACAAAGCTGGAATGAAAGATCCAACTCTGGATGAGAGAAAGCTAAAAAGATAATGACATGCTAGAACACTGAGCCAAATCTAATATGATTTTATTTCATAGGAATAAACAGGCATATCAATGCCACAAGTACAAAATAAAGGAGAAATAGATATTAACTCATCTTCAGTTCAAAAGTAAGAAAGACCCAGGGGATTTAGTGGAAGGCATTATGAACCAAAGTATGATGAAGTCATTTATGGTCACTTATAATTCAGGGTCAATTCAATGAACAGTACTTTATATATTCAGTTACAGCTTCCTTTAAAAATCTATATAATCTTTGCTGTGTTTTCTCCTCAATTCAATCCTGATAACAGGGTCCACTTTGAAAGACAGAATAGAATAATAGGCCAACATCAAAATGTTATGATATATTCATATTTAGCGATGCTTACTTAATATTATTTCAACAGAAAATAAATCTTCCCATTACACATGATTTTTGATGATTTACTTAATTCTAGAGTATGGTTTTATGGGACATGGAACATGGTTTTCTTGTAACAATTCTATCCAAGGCTTGTAACTTAAGTCAACAGGAGAATGCAGGTTCATATGCATATGTTCAATTTGTATGTAATTTTTCAGGGATATCTACATATAGGCATATCTGTAACATTCTCTGACTAAAATCCTTTTTTATAGTAAAGATATACTTAATTCAAATTTAATTCTGTCATAAAATACTGCTCCCCAAATGCCCCTTGTATGCAAAAACAATTGAGTATATTTTTTATAAATATGTATATCAACCCATGTTTGAAAAAGTTACTTCAATTATACTTTATTTTCTAATCCTATAAGCATTCAGTTTCACTACTGTGACCAATTGTTGCTTCAGTCACTGATTATTCAAGAAATAATATAAAATCATGAGAATTGGAGAAAGATATCAATGTTTTCCCTATCCTTAAAAAGATCTCTGATATAATTAAGCTAAACTGAAGGCTACACACATTTCCTGTATACCTCAAAGTCCCCAAGGGATAATACAAAGGAGACAGAAGTTTGGCTGTTCTTTTAATAAAGAAAACAAATTAAGAGAGTGCTTTGCACTGAGACATTTTAATCTCAGTGGCAGCTGCCAAATTAAAAAAATAAATAAGCGACCATAGATCAAGCTGCAACAGAGCCGCTCTAAATCATGGCTGCACCCACAGGCCCACAGCCTCTGTAAAGGATGCTCCTGCTTCCGCTCCACATGCACAAATGCCCTTCATTTCTCTTTGAAAATCACCTAGTGGTTCAAATGGAGAATGCTACATGACATGCACTGCCAAGCTCAGAAATGCCATTAACCATCATGAAAAGACTCCATTAGAATTCTAATCCTACAACTTACTTTTTTCTCTCATGGGGAAAGGAAACATTCTAAGCAGCAGACAGAGTACAGTTAATTTTACAAAGTAGGCAGGTGTTATGTCCATGATACAGGCCTCTAGTTGGACCCCAAAGAATAGATAAGTGATAGCTCTGTCCTCCCAGACCCTTAGAAAAGGGAAAAAGTACAAGTTGCTCCGTAGCTTATGTAGAAAACATCTTTTTGTTCCCCAAGATGATCAAACCACATTTTAAACAATCATTTTTTCTAATTTTCTGATTATAGACAAAAGAAAGTTTTCAGGTAAGTTATTCTTCTTTAAAAGAGTACATCCATCCTATCCCCCTCCAAGATTTTACCTTCAAAGAAAATTTGTGCAAATATGATGGGAATAGTGGGGCAAAGTCTTCATTATTTCTGTTGCTGGATTTTGAGATGCTTTATAGATTCTCAGTAACAAAGTCAATGAGCCATTGGCAACACGCTGAATCTGATATACTTGTCAGTCAACAGAAAGCAAGTGCTCACTGTGTGCAGAGCACGGTAAGTTCAAGCAAATCACAATGAAATTTACTCGTCCTTCAAATCACCTTGCCTGGTTAAATAATAAGATGTATCTTTTTTGATCAATACAGAACTGCTCTGTTCTGACCTGATGTTGCTTCCAGGGATAGCTGTACCCTGGAAGCTAATGAGCAGATAATTAACAATCTTCTGATAATGAAGATTATGATGAAAAAGAAAGCTATAGTACCCAATTCAGCAAGGAGAATGTTGAGAGGACTTGGAGTCATAGAACCTCAGTGGGTTCTGGCATTTGCTAATTTTGTGACCGGGGCAAGAAACTTAACATCTTAGTATGTTTCTTCGTCTGTTAAATTAGAGAGTTGGATTAGAACAGCAATGCTTGAACTTTTTGGCCTCTAGGATTCCTTCGTACTCTTAAAAATTATTGAGGGTTTCTATCAGAAGAATCATTGTTTATATGCATTATGTCTATTGATATTTACAGTGGTCAAAATTAAAGCATCTTAGCATTATTATGAAAACAGCTTTGCCTTCACAAAGAATATTTTGAAAACCAGCATCCTAAAAGATCTTTAAAGTTAATCCTATTTCTAACAGTGTTCTTTTTAGGGGAGCTAAGAAGGATAGTATATAAGGTCTGGAATCAAGAACTGAATTCAAGTTCAGCTTCAAATATTGATTAGCTGTGTGTCCCTGAGTAAGTCATTTAACCTTGTTTGATTCAGTTTTTTCATCTGTAAAATGAGCTGGAGAAGGCCCTGCAGTATCTTTGCCAAGAACACCCTAAATGGGCTCACAAAGAGTTGAATACAACTGAAATGACTGAACAACCACAAAGCCAATCTCTTCTAGCTGTGGGTCTATGACCTGTTTTTAATTTATCCACCTAAGAACTGGTTAGAACAAATTAGAAGAGTCTCATTTCTGGCATGAAATGTTTACAACCGGATCCCTAGTTCAATTTAATCCCATAGGTTTTTACCCTTTAAGCTTTCTGATTTTACTTAATAATGAGAGCCTACAAGTCAATAGTGCTTGGTTTAAAACCACTGACTTTTTCATCAAAGAACCTGAAGAAGACAATATAAGGTGCTTTACAATTCCTGATAGTCTGACTTGGAAATCACTACAAGGTATTTTTCCCCTTTCGCACCCTTTTAGTCTCCATCCTTAATATGAGAAGAAAACAATAAACACCATCTAAGCTCTGGCTTCTATAAATAGAAGGATCTGAGGGTGTTAATTGCATCAATTAATGTACTCTATAATGTAAAACTTGGTGAAATTTACCTTTACTTCACAAAACTTCTTAAAACAATGGCGATTCATCTTCAAAAGAGCTCGCCCTTTACATTTGAATTTTGTTATTATTCTGGACTTGACAAGTCTCAAAAAAAATAATCACTTTCTTTTTTTTGTTTTTTTAAATAAATTTATTTAACTTTTTACATTCATTTTCACAAGATTTTGGGTTCCAAAATTTTCTCCCCATTTGTTCCCTCCCCCCTCCCCAATACACTGGACATTCTAATTACCCATATCACCAATCTGCCC
>JAQQSK010002872.1:0-123960 GCA_028658325.1 Potorous gilbertii | reverse complement strand
GGACCAGGTGGTCCCTCCAATTCCACATATACAATTCTATAATTCTTAGCAAAGCCTTGTGCCATTAGAAAAGGAGACTCATTACCAGTTGCCACAAATTCAGAAACCTAAACCAATATACTCAGTGGCAGAATTAGTATGTCAATGATTAATTTTACCATTTGTAAAATATTTAGCACATTGCTTGGCACATAGTGGGCACTGCATGAGTATTTATTCCCTTGCCCCTTCCCTGAAAATTACAACATATTGGGGTAATCAGGTTGCACAATAACTACAGTTCAAAGTTGTGTATGACAGGGAGCATATAAAAGGTACAGGGATCCTCTGCAGCCCCAAACCCTATGATTCTGAGATAGTAAGTGTCATCACATTGTAGGAGTGGGGAAAGGGAGGGGAGGAAGGAGGGGGGGAGAGGGAAAGAAAGAGAAGAGAGAGGGCAGAGAGAGAAAGAGAGACAGAGAGGGTGACAGAGAGAGACCGAGAGAGAGAGACCGAGAGACAGAGAGAGAGAGAGAGAGGGAGAGAGAGAGAAAAAGACTGACAGAGACAGAGAGAAAAAGAGAGACAGAGAGGGTGACAGAGAGAGACAGAGGGAGAGAGAGAGAGAGAACGCACTTTCAAGCTGGAGGATCATGGAGAATCTCATAAGGGAGGGATCTGAAGACTAATAACCACAGAAGTAGAAATGGAAAGGACTGGGAGCAGGAAGGGAAGAGCATGAGCAAGGGCATAAAGGAGGTTGATGCCATATTGTGGAGGGTCTTGAATTTCAAGGTTAAGAAATCTGGACTTTATTTCTATAAGTGGTAGAAAACCATTCATTTTTGAGCAGGAGGAGGCAACATCAGTAAAGTGGAATTTTAGGAAAATTAATTCACTACTGAGAGGTGGGGTAATTAACAGACTAAGGGCAACAAGAATATTGCAATTCCATGAGATAATGAAGGGTCTGCACTAGGCTAGAATCAGTGGTTACCGAAAGAAAGGGACAGTAGGGAAATACTTTGTAAATCAAGAGAATTCTGTGACTAATTAGGTTTATGGGGACTGAGTGTTGCTTCAGTTGGGACAATTACATCCATATAGCAACTTACCGAGAGATCACATATCCTCTAGTCTCATAATCTCGAGCACAGCTGAGAACCCAGAAGGAATTAAGGAAGTCATCTGAGAAGCCAAAATAGATATCCCAAAATTCATGTGCTTGATTCATTGGACAACCTCTTGCAGAGGCTCACTCAGAGCCTAATGACTCTAAATGTAGACACAAGTCTAACAAGCTTGGCTAGCTGTTTTCCCAGCTCATAGTAGATCAGAAGCAACAAATAAGGAGATGAGGTTTCTGGAAGATACCCAGTGAAAACAACTAAACATGGTAGTCAACAGACTGACAGCAAAGGAGACAGAAAAACTACAAAAAGCAGATAGAACTCTAAAACCACAGCAGTATGAAGCCACTTGCAGTAGGACAAACAGCTCTACCCATTTTCAGCAATTCCTAAAAACGGGCAAGAGAGAACAAAGCACTGTCCAAAGGAATGTTCAACATCATCATACTATCTGTTATTTAACCATCTAGGTCTCCCCTTAAAGCAATAGGACTCACCACTGCACAATGGAAAGAGTTCTAACTGTGGAGTCAGAGGTCTTGGGTTCAAAATCTGCAAGACAAGTTACTACTTGCATAACCCTGGGTGAGTCACTTAAACTCCCCTAGCCTCAGTTTCCTCATATGTAAAAATGGGTGTTGACAAGAAAGGTTCTCAAGTATCTTCTTCTCTGGATCAGATGTCCTTAACCTTTTGGGGTCACAGTCCCTTTGGCAGTCTGGTAAAGTCTTATAAAACTCTTCTCAGAATACCGTTCTCCATGTTTAAAATAAAATACATTTGATTATAAAGGAAACCAATTATACTAAATATGGTATTTAGCACATACCAAACCATATGTTAAATATGGTTATCAAAAAATATTTTTAAATATTTCATGAAGCCTAGATTAGGAACTTCTGCTCTAGCTTTATGATTTGGAACATGGTATCTAGATATTAAATGGTGAGCTATTCTATTAGACCATGAACTCCTTAAGAGCCAGAACTGTCTTTCGCCTTTCTTTTCATCCTTAGCTCTTAGCACAGTGCTTGGCACAACAGTAGGCACTTAATAAATGTTTACTGACTGACTGTTGACTGATTGGCAGTGCCATGCCAGTCTCTTCCTACAAGGGAAAAAGACTTGTGAACAGGTAACTTCCAAGACACACAATAAAATAAGGCCAAAAAGCAGGTATAGCAACCAGCAATAACATCACCCCTTTCAACCACTTCTAAGACTGGTTATGGCCCAAGTCATATACAACTCTCTATTCGCGTTTGTATAGAGCAAAATGTAGCAGGAAGTCTCTACTCAGCTGTGGGCTCCCTGGGTTCCATGAGGCAACCGGCATACTTTCCACGCAGGAGGAATTTAATAAATGTTTGTAGTTGTGGGCATTCGGTCTAGTTGCACCTGGCCTGTCTCCTGTTTTCTCTGTTGTCCAGTAAATTGAAGTAGATGATGGCACTTCTAGAAAGACAAGGTGACGAGATGCTGGTAAGAGGCACATCTACAACAATGAATATGAAGAAGGAGGAAAAAGGAGGAGGAGAAAGAAGAGGAAGGGGAAGAAAGACGAGGAGAGAAGAAAGGAAGGAAGAGGACCAAGAACAAGAAGTCTTTCTTTTCTATGTGCCCCAAAATGAAAGTTACCTCTGAGTACGTCCTTGGGATAGCACTGAATCTGAGACATGAAAGTTCCTAAATGAATACATGCTTATTGAACTGGGTGAATGAAACACTGTGCTACTGAAATGTTTCTTGTTTTCCTTCCCTTCACAGAGTTCTGTTTATATTTTTAAATACTTGGGTGGCAACAGAAGAGCCTCTAATTCTTAGTAATTGCCGCTTTATCAAGGGTGTTACATAGAAACATTTGGATAATGTGGCAGTGTAAAACAGCTCTTACAGAAAGAGAAGAAACTCCCAAATTTATCATCCTCACACATTAGATGTTTGCCACATAAAGGAAGCAAGAAGAAAATACCTTTGTATATTTTCAGTGATAGGGTAATAAGATGTATTAAAATGATTAGTGAGGGTAAGAAAATTCTGTTGACCAGGGGGATGGTGAATTCATTGCCCAATGGATATTCTTAAAGTCATCTCATTTTCAGCTGATATCATTTATTTTGGTCAAAATCAGTTCAGGGCTCCTCTAGCATTGGAAACTTCATGGTGCCTTACTGCACTGCCTGTCTTTGGGATTAAAAGCTCTTGTTCTGTTCAGAGATCACTTTTCCTTACAGGAAGGGGTACGTGTGGACTGGCTTTGTAGCTCTGAGGATAAGAATTAGATGGTAAAGGGGAGGCAGGACAGCATGATGCTGGTGAATGTTACATTTTTACCATATTTTAACCTCCTTCAGCCTGTTCAGTAAAATGTATTTCGGCAAAGCATAAAGAGTGGGGTTATTTTGGTTGAGTGAACAGTTTATACATACTACTGCCACTAGAGGGTCTGGACTAGCCCTGGGGCATGTTCCATTTCGAGGATTTGTAGAAGACTGAGTATGGCCAAGGATTAATTGCCAAGGATTTAGGTTTTCCAGCCTGGTTTGGCCCAAAGTGCCTTGAGGTCCCTGAAGATCTAAAGATGAGAAATTCCCTTGCCAAGAGTTATCGGGACTAGGAATGACCAGAGGCCAGTATTGGCACCACCAACATTACTGCTGAAAGGAATAGAAATTCCTAAACCAGACTGATTCAAACCCAAGAAAGATGGTAGTCCAGACCTGAACCAGACTCGGGAACTTCCCAAGTTAAAACCATAATTCTACTTGCTATGATATACCTGAGCATTCCTGACTCAACCAGACCAGGAGAGCATACCTGTTTCAGAAGTTTTAATGTAATTCAATATTTGATTTGCTAATCTCTTATTTGCTGCCTCTGAATAAATTCTTCCTACAAGAGAGAAAAACTGAAGTTATATTATCTGTGATGTCAGTCCTCTCTGACCAAAAAGATAAAAAAATCAGCCTACTGATTTTTGCTTACATATGTCTTTTCTTTGAAAATATAAAAGCAGGTACTTTACTGGGCTTTTTATTTAATTTACAAGAAAAAAACAAAATGGTCTCCTTCACAACTAAAATATACATACCAACTGGCATTAAATTGACATTAAATACCTAATAAGTATGGGAAGGGGAATTCATGAAAGAAGCAGACTGTTTTCTGCTAGAGAGACAATTCTTACAATTTTTAAAGAATAAGAAAACTTTTCAAATTTTCCCCTAGGTAATAAGAATTTATTTATACTCACATATATGCATGTGTGTATATTTCACTTTAAATTTTTTCTTTCTTATTGATACAGGATAATATTGCCTGTTATTAGTATTAACAAATTTTTAAAAAACCATTAATATTGAAAAGTAATCTCAGATAAGATGATTTTACTATCCTATGCTTACAAAATCTAAGGAACAAAACTAATTTTCCAGCTGCCAAATAAAAAGTATGCTCCCAATTTTCATTTTTAAAATTGGGTTGACATATTTAGTTGAATAATAAGGACACAAATCATTGCTTCATATTTAGTTGAATAATAAGGACACAAATCATTGCTTCAATCTGAATGTCAGCAGTAATGGATCAAAAAGACTAACTTTTATGTCCAAGAGTAGAAAATTTCACTCTTGATAAATAAGTACATATTAAGTATATTGTGCTTTTCATAAGGCATTTTAACCTTTAATCTTAAAGCATCACTAATCTTCAGATTATCCCCTCCTTAAGATCCAAGAATACCTTATTAAGCAAGAATGATCATGCTCACATGCAGAAGGAAAAATTACAGCACACCAAGGGTCAGTAACTATGCATAGTCTTAACATAAATTAAAGGAAGAAAATGAAATAGATCCCAAATTGCTGATTCCTTTCAAGTCAATTAGCATTTATCAAGTGCTTACTATGGGTCAGGCACTGTACTGAGCTCTGGAGATAAAAAGAAAGGCCAGTTCTTGCCCTTCAGGTCTTCACATCCAATAGAAAACAATCTTAAAATATTAACAGTTGGTAACTTTGCACTGTTTATGCACAGTCATGATGCTCCTCAAGAATCTTCTTTGGCTCCCTATTAATCTTTATCATCATCATCATCATGTCTCCTTCTTTACTCTCATTTATAGAGCCTCTTTAAGGCTTAGAAGGTGCTTTATATACACAATTTCATTTGATCCTCACAACAACCCTGTAAGGGAGGGGTTACTGTTATTCCCATTCTACAGACAAGAAAGCAGGGTCTCAGAAAAATCTGAAAGATTTGAGCAGGGTCACACAGTCAGTAACTGAAACAAGATTTGAATCAAAGCTTTCTTTGTCCTCTTGTACTTGTTCTCTGTCCAGTATACTATGTCACTTCCTTGTCTCCTGAATGAAATCCAAATTCCTTTACCTTATGTTCAACTTTATCTCACATTATACTCCTCCAGCCCCCTTATATTCTAATCAAACTGGACCACTCTATGTTTCCCATCAATCTAAGCATTATCAAGTGCATACTACGTACCAGACTCTAGGGCTACCAAGGTAAAAAATGAGACAAGCCCTGCCTCAAGAAACATTCTATTGGTGAAACACACCTTTGTCATTTCTCATCTTCATGCCTTTGTATATGCCATTCCCTCAACATAGAATATTCCGTCTCTCCCTCTTCCCTGCTGAATCCTCTGAAACGCATTTCAGACCTTTGTTGCCATAGTGTTACAGCATTCATCTTGTAAAATAGAATTCCAGCTTTGCTGTAAATTCAATTACATTCAACAAACATTGTGTCTAATGTATTCTAGTCCCTGGGAGCAATAGATACAAAGGTTAGATAATACACCATAACTGATAGCATAGATCCTAGAATCTAGTATTATTAGACACAGATAATGATGGGCAATAATATACAATATTTCTAAACCTTGAAGTGCCATGCAAATGAGTTACTATTATTTAAACGATAAATGGTACATTCCATAGAAAAGCACAAAGCTAAATGATCTGTGAGGTCCAAGGGAGTAGGTTTTATAGTGAGGGAATCAGATGAATTGGACTTTAAGGAGGGAGGGAGGAAGGAAGGAAGGAAGGGAGGAAGGAAAGAAGGAAGGAAGGAAGGAAGGAAGGGAGGAAGTAAGGGAGGGAGGGAGGGAGAGAGGGAAGATTTATTAAACACTATGTGCTAAGGTATTGTATTAAGCACTTTATAAATATTATCTCATTTGGTCCTAACAACAACCCCAGAAAGTAGGTGCTACTATTATTGCCATTTTGATAGCTGAGGAAACTAAGGCAAACAGGAATTAAACAATTTGCCCAGGATCACATAGCTAGTAAGTAGCTAAAACTATATTTGAATTCAGATCTTCCTGGCTCCAAGTCCAGTGTTCTATCTGCTTCACCATCTGACTGTACAATAGGAGGGTCAGTCACCTATATAGCAATTTTTATTTATTTTTACTTCATGCTTTCTGCATGTTTATGTATATGTGCTTGTGGTGCTACTGTTGTTTTCTTTTCCAGGGCACCCTCATAATAGGAAGTTTTTATACCCCAATGGAAAGCTATTCATACTAAACTTTCCATGACAAGGTAGGACCAGACTTGGCTCTCAGTCTCTATGTTGTTTATCAACGTATCCTCTGGAAACTTTACTTATCAAATACCTTTTTCTACAGCTGTCTGAATTTTAGAATAAAGACTACAAATGTTTTACTACATGTGACTTACTGGCATTTAAAGAAATGATCCCATCTAAAGTCCCAAGCTTCCTTGTGTGATGACCAATCAATTTCCATAGACATATGAAGATGTGCAATATACATGTAAATCATATATACATCTGTGTATGTACATAAATATAAACACATGAATTCTTTCTGTTGTAGAATGACTCAAGGGTTAAGTATCTGGAATTTGAGAAAGGGAAAAAAAAAGATGAAGAGTCCTTAGAAATAATGAGATTTTTAGTTAACAAAAGGTATTTGTCTACCTCATAAAAAATTGCACATAATGTTTTTCTAAGCCATGATGTTCATGTGGTGTATTCTTCATCAGAACAAGAACAATCATGTTTTAACAACAAATCAATGACTAATTTTCCTGTGACTTGTCAAATGTGGCCACACCTGAATGAGTACATGAGAAAAACCAGTTTGCTAATTAGAATTTCTTACGTAGGATATTGGATCAAGAGAATTAAGGACAATAACTATCTCTGCTGATCAGGAAAAGATAGAATACCCTACCTACACGACTTTTAAATAAGTGGTCTGGTTTCATTATCATTAGCTGAAACAAAATTAATCTAGCTCCTCTGCCAGAAGCACAATCTGCATGTATAAAATATCACAGGGGCTACATCAGTCCAGCAGATGATCATCTAAATTGTCTTGGCATTAAAGTGTAAAAATCCTTTAGGACAAATAAATCAGACTTTTGCTGGGTGTTGTTCATCTAAGACGAGTTGAGGTGGATAAGAGCACTGGCCTGAAGCCAGGAAAGACTGACTGTAAGTGCTAACACTTACTGTGTGATCCTGGGCAAGTCACTTAACCTCTGTTGGCTTCAGTTTCCTCAGCTAAAAATGGACATAATAATAGTACCTATAGCCCAGGGTTATAAGGATCAAATGAGATGAGATTTGTAAAGCATTCAGCATCATGCCTAGCACATAGTAGGCACTTAATAAATGTTTATTCTCCTTCCCCAACTAGGATGGTACTCTTTCTGCCATTTCTCATACATTATTGAATACTTTCAAAACATATGAGGTAATAGGCATTGTGATTCCCATTTAAAATATATTCCTAACATTTAACCTCAAGAGAATTCTGCCTGTGGCACCAGTGCTATCAAACAGATTGATTTCAAGCATTAGTATGCCATTATAAACCTCTTGGACATACCTGGTAATCAAAAACTAAATAACATGTTCCCTGCAATTTACACTTGTTCTAATGGATATCTGTTTTTCAGAGAAATAGCTGAGCTCCTGTAATGATTCAACTAAAACGAAGCATGTTTGAAAATACTTCAGATAAAATAAGCAGCAAATTATGACTTAGGATAATACTGGTCATTCCATAGTATACACCTGGGAGGAAAGAGAGGAGACAAGCAACTGGCATACTTTGTGTTTACTTGCCCAGCATCTTCAAGAGGGAAAAAATCCTTCATTTATGTCACTCACTGAAAACATCTCTAAAATGCCTTCATTTTCTTTTCCCTGTGTTATATGTGCTCAAAAACAAACTGCAATCATCTCAGCCTGGAACCTTAACCCCAAAGGAAAGAAATCTGTTGGAACATCAATTTATCCTTCTACTTCTTTTTGTACTAACTATCAAAAGGCAGTTTTTCATTTTTTATTTCCAGGGGGAGTCTCCTCTAGATGCCTATTTATTTCCCATCCCAAAGCTAAAATACTGCACCTTCCTTTGCTAAAGATCTGTCCTCTTGATGCTAAAACCAATGGCAAATTATGTGGTTGAAGAGAATATGTACAAAATGAAAAAATATTTCCCTCTCCTCAAGTAACTTACATTCTAAATATATAAACTCACACTCCCTAGATATTCTACTGTTCCTAAAGTACTAATCTTCAACCCTCAATAATTGCTACCTGTTTCTTTCTGATAATCCTAAGAAGACACACACACACACACACATGCACACATGCACACATACCAATATTTTACCCACTATGAATTTATGGTGTATAATCTCTGCTGGATTTTAAAGCTACTGAACAATCCTTTTGCTCTACTTTTGTAACAATATAGGCTCTAAAGGTGTTTTTCACAATGCCCATTTTCACTTGCAATTTGAGTTGCCAGAGCACCAAGCTACTGCTCCATGTCCCTGAATGAATTGAGGGGGACCCCTGATGGACAGTGGGACGATTCTTCTCTAATCAGCTAAAAATCCAATTCCAGTGTTTTGCCTCAAATATGAAACCTTAGTTACAGTTAAACCCTCCCCATACCATTGATTAACCCAATGATTAATATCCCTCTATCAATCTAAACATTTACCACCTTGATATAATCAATTAATATTAATAAGCTTTTACAAAGAGATATTTAGAGAATACATAACAATATAACAAAATATATAAGAAAAACAGAAGTACAAACACATTCTTCGGAACCAGGGGCATAGACTCCCCTCCATCACTTTGGTCTCTGGGACTTTGGACAATGGGCTCAAATTTAAAGTAGTTGTTACAATTATTCTCTACCAAATTCAATTCCAAAAGCAACACAGTCACTGGATCAGGTATTCTCTTGCTACCAAGATATTTTGTCAATCTATTATTAGGCTGGGTCCCCCAGGACCATCCTTGGACTACATTCATCCCCTAGGACAAGGTGAAGTAACAACTTCAGCTCCTGGAACTCTGATGTTCTGCCATCCTCCCAGAGCTCACAAGATCATAGCCCAGTCCCTTTCATCACCAACACCCATTCACTTAGAGCAGGAAAGAACAAAACACAATAGACAAAATAGACATCATGTATTTATGTCTTTATATTGACACAAAATGGGAAGAACAGACTAATGCACTCTCCATGCTCAGAGACATAGAGCAGTTATTGTCTTGATTATCACCAAGAAAAAGAGAGATTGATTTAGCCCGCTGGAACCTTTGCTTTACCATACAGTAAATGGACAGGAAGTCAGGAATACACATAAAGCTCTGCAGCAGAGAGAGAGCCCCTCCATTCTATGTCTTCACCAGCTTCCAGAAGCAGGTTTGCCAAATACCGATGTGCTCCAAGAACTATCGGCTCCAAGAACTTGACCCTCACTGGCCACTCTGCTGTTACATGCTTATTGACTTCTATCTTACAATGTTCCTCTCAAAATCTTCCTTCTCTTAAAATGCAAAACCACCCCCTCCTCTTTCGCACTTTATAGCAGATGGCCAATCCTTCCCACTTCACTGAAAGGAGGCTGTGGACTGTGAATTCCCTCAAGCCCTCCTCCTTAAAAAACTTCCTAATCATCAAATCCAGTGGTTTTTGGTGAGTTTTCATCCTCCTTGATTTCTGCAGCATTTGATACAGATGACCATCTCCTTCTAAATATTTTCTTATACTTTGGCTTCAGAAATATCATATTCTGATTTGGGGCCCGTTTCTTTAACCAATTCCAAAGCTCTCTTTCAGTCTCCCTAAAATAAGTGCTCCCCAATATCTCCTTCCTTTTTCTCTTTTTTTTACACACTTTCTTCCTCCATTCCAGTCCAATAAACATTTATCGAGTGCCTAGTATGTGCAAGACATTCTTCTGAGCGCTAGGACTTCCAGGAGAAAAAAAAGATACAACCAGTTCCCTTCCTTTTAGGAAATTACATTATTATGGGGTGAGGAGAGTGGAATAAAATATGTAAAGAGATAAATATATGTGTGCATATGTATGTATGTACATCTATATATTTTGTGCATGTATGTATACACATATATGTGATAATTTGAAGAGAAAAAAGAATGGAGTGACAATTAAGGGAACCAGGAAAGGCATAAGATGACACAAGAACAGAGCTTTGAAGGAAGCTAGAGATTCAAAGTGGTGAAGGTGTGTTACAGGCAGGGGTAACAGCATATGCAAAGGCATGAAAGTGGGAGATGGATGTGCTTTGGAAAATGAAAGTAGACAATTTGGGCTGGCATGAAAAGCATGTGGGTGTGAAATGAGCCTGGAAAGAATGAATATTTATAAATTATTTACTAAGTGTCAAACACTGTGCTAAACACAGGAGATGGAAAAACAAAAGCAAAGACAATCCCTGACCTCATGGAACTTATATTCTAACTGGGGCAAGGGGGAATATCATATATGGGGTATTAGTGACTGGAGATGGGAGGATTTGGGTTTGAAAAGTTATAGAGACCATGAGTGGAATCATAGGGGGCTCTAATATACCCTTTGTAGTAGCAATGGCAGTATTGATGTATTCCAGAATTAGAGAGCCGAGATGGAGGGAGGGAAAAAAACTGTGCTCAGAGGCAAGATGGCCATTGAAAAGATGGTGAGAGAGTAAAGGGAAGCACTGGTCTTGACTAACCAGCCTGATATAATGGACTTTAATTGTTAAGCTGAAGAGTTTATCTTTTATCCCACAGAAAATAGGGAGCCACTGGAGTTTACAAAGCAGAGAACTTAAAAAGATCAAATTTATGCTTTAAGAAAATTATTTTGATATGGGCATAAAGGATAACTTAGGGAAGAGAAAGACTGACAGTCAAGAATCCAATTAGAAAACTGTTGGAACCGTTCAAGATGGATTCTGATCTCCTGTGGTCATTTTAGTGGAAAAAGAAGAAAGATAAGAGAGATACTGAACAGGTAAAAATCAATAAAGCTCACAAATGGCTGTCTATAATGAATAAAGGAAAGAGAAGAGTTAAAGACAGCACCAGGCATTAAAATCTGCCTGCCAGAAAAGCTGGTAGTGACCTCAACACAAATAGGAAAATTTTGAGGAAGTTTGGCTTTGAGGAGAGAGATAAGTTCTGTGTGTCTTGGATGTGTTGAGCTTTAGATTCCAGACAGACATGAAAATTGATATTTTTAACACACTGTTGGTGATGCAGGATTGAAACTCAAGAAGCAATATGATAGAGTGCTAAGAGTATTTGATTTCAGAGGCAAAGGAACTGAGTTCAATTTCCAGTTCTTCTGCATGCTATTTGGTGACCTTAAGGAAGTCATTTCATCTCTATCTACATCAGTTTCCTCATATGTAAAATAGGGATAATATCAGCACCTACCGTATATGGTTATGAGGACCCAATGAGATAACATTTTATAAAGCACTTAGTACAGTATCTGGCACTTAATAAATGTTTATTCTCTTTCCTTTCTCTAGATTTCAGTTCCATCATCTGTAAAATGAGAGGTTTAGAATAGATAGCCTCTCAGGTGCCCTTTAGGTTTAAATTTATGATTCTATCATGTTGAAAGAGACTAGGGTTGAAATTAAAGATCAGATAGTTATCCACATAGAAATGATCATTGATCCATGAGAGCTGATGAGGTCATCAACAGAGAATATTTCAACAGGGAAGAAGGCAGAGGACAGAGCTTTGGGTGACAAATATTTTTGCAAAAACGTAAAAAGGAAACAAAGGGAAGTTGGATAAATAGGAAAACACACTATCATAAAAGCCCACAAAGAGAGTATCTAGAAGGAATGGATGGATGGTCAACAGTGTCAAATGCTACCGAGAGGTCAAGAAGAATGAAGACAACTCATTTAATGCTATGACAAATGACAATGTGTGTGTGAGTGTGTGTGTATATACACAGGCTATATATGGGTGTACACACGTACACATATACACATGTATGTGTACATGTATGTATACACATGTATATGTATTTATACATATAAGTATTTGAAAGTACACATATATTTAAAGCATTTCTCTTGAAAGTTTCCTCCTTTTATTTCATTATATTTATGACACAACCCTCCTTCACTCAAAACAAAGTCAAGTGCAAGTCATGTCGTCATTTCTCTGATGGCATGGTCTTCTTTGGCAATGAAGGACAAACACAACATTTCTGACTGGTTCCACTATTTACCTAGTCACCCATGTTTGAACCTTGGTGTTATCTTTGATTCTTCCCTTTCTCTTCCATCTAATCAATCACCAAGTCTTGTTAATTAGAACTCCGGAATCTATCTTCCTTTCCATTATCAGTGTGGCCACCGGACTACAGGTTCTTTTTACTACTCTCCTGGCTTACTAAAAAAGATCTTTACCTTTCTCTCTGCTCTTCTTCTAATCCACTCTTCACACAACTGGACACTAATCATGACACTCCTCTGCCCAGAACTCTTCAATAGCTCCCTCCCACGCCTCTCTTGCTTGTTTGGGTTCAGAATGAGTGTAAACAGCATTGTTTTCTGTTCCGGTCGGAATCTCTGAGGGTCTCCCTCTCCCAGACTAATTCTTTTGTGGTGGCAAACTAGGACATCTTTTATCTCAATTCTTACCTAGCCTTTAATCACTGAATGGGTGTTGCCTCAGACAGACTGAGACCAGGAAAAGACCTTAGCTTAAAAAGGTCACAGTCTCCCACTGCAACCTGGGTCATCGCCAGTCATCTTGCCACTGGTCTCTGGTGATTCTGAAGGAGAAAGTGACACCAATGACTTCAAGTGAGCTCTGCCTCAAATCCAATTCACTTGCAAGTCAAGACATCACCCTTGTGATGTCATTGATCCTCTTCAAAGAAAGAAAGATGAACAACAAGAGTTCCCTATTGTCTATTTAAAAAGTTCCAAGTCTTTTTATTTAAGGTTCTCCACAATCCAACATCATCTTATACTTCTGACTTTTTCTCGTACTGATCATTTTGACATACATTACATGCCAAACAAATTACATTATTATCCCCTCTACATGTCTCATGCTTCTTCCCTCTCACCTACTTCTTTCAATATTCATTTTTGTGCCCCCTGAGTTGAATTCATACTTTCCTACTAAACAGATTAATAAATTCATGACGTAAATGATTGACTAAGCTCTTCTCAGCAATACAACAATCCAAGACAATTCCAAAAGACTAATTATGGAAAATGCTATCCACAACCAGAGAAGGAAACATGGAGTCTGAATGCAGATCAAAACATACTATTTTCACTTTTTAATGTTTTTTGTGTCTTTTCCCTTTTGTTCTCTTTCTTCTTTCACAACCTGACTAATGTTGAAATACGTTGACGTGTTTGCACATATATAACCTATATCAGATTACTTACTGTGGTGGGGAGAGGAGATGAGAGAGAGAGAGGGAGGAAGAAAAATACTGAAACTCAAAATCTTACAAAAATGAATATTGAAAAATATCTTTATGTGTAATTAGAAAAAACAAAACACTATTTACAAACCAAAAAAAAAGGATGATACCTGGGTGGGGGGGAATGGTCAATTTTTTGTTCACCTTCTAACAATTATATAATAAACTTCACTAATGACAAGACCAGGATTTGGAGAAGAAAAAAAAGACCAAGTTTAAAATTTTTAATTAATAAATAAATTCAAGACCTCTGATTTTATCGCTGTGAGAATTCCTTCTACTGGTGGAGATTACAGGCTAGATCCTATAGGTCTATGAGAGGTGCCTGAGGCTTTTAATGCTTAAAAGACTTGCCAATGGTTACAAAGCCAGAGCTGACATGCTGTAAAGAGCACTGATCTTGCAGTCAGGAGCAACTTGGGTACAAATATTCCCTCTGACATCATGTGATCTTGGGCAAATCATAAGCTCTGCTGAGACTGTTCCTTCATCTGTAAAATGGGAGTGGGGGGGATAAAAGTACCTAAACTTTACAGGGTTGTTTGTGAGGATTAAATGTATAATGAATATAAAGCACTCTGTAAATGCCAAGTAAGTGTGAACTACTGGTATTACTGTTGTCAAACACCACTTCCTCCAGGAAGCCTCTCCTCTTCCTCCATCACTCATGACCAGTACATTCTCAGACCTCACAGGGTACTTGGCTTGCACTTGTCAAATACAAATAATTAGTCAGTAATACATACATACATACATACACACACACACACATATATATATATGTATATATGCATGTGTATATACATATATATCTGTCTAATCCTTTCCTCCACCCCCAACACACACACTAACTTGAAAGCTCCATAAGGACAGAGACCAGGTCCTTAAATACTAGATCTCTCTCCAATTGCCCATATCTGCTCAAAGTTTGTACTTGGTAAATATTTGCAGAATTGAACCCAGTTAAAAATACAAGAAAATAAGAGGGGGTTCTAAGAATATCTGAGTAGCTGAAATTCAAATTTAACTAGGAAGCTAACAGCTGAAGGGCAAATCTTATTCCTGATGCCTTGTCCATGCAAATCATCCCAAGTGACAGATATACTTTTACTACAGGCACAAGCAAGGTTGTCATATAGATTAGATGACATGTTCTTGAAATAGCCTAATTTCAGTCCCAAGTTTAAACAAGACTGACTCCTTCTCTGTCTCTGTTTTCAATAGACTCTCTCTTCAATAAAGCTGATTTATTTTCTTCCACACAGGGCCAATCCTCCTGACAAGGCAGGCAAGCAGGCAGAGAGAGGAAGGAAGGGAGGGAGAGAGACAGAACCAGAGACAGAAGACAGAAAAAGAGAAGCAGACACAGAGACAAATAGATACAGAGAGACAGAGGCCGACAGACAGCCATAGACAAAGAGAGAGAGATAGAGACAGAAAGAGACAGATTTCAAAGGTGCAAAGAATGACTTTCTGCTCAAAAAAAATTATTTCATATACTTGTAGTACTATCAGAGGTTTGTTTCTTTGAACTCTGTTAAAATATTAATATGCCTCAAAGAAGTTCATGAATCAAACCACTTTTCTGAGGAAAAAAAATTTTTTATGGGGGAAGGCAAAGAGAGGAAGAATAAAAAAACCACGAGGATTCAGGCAGCAGAAATGAGAAGGAAGGACAAAAGCAAAAAAAAAAAAAGTTTGGTTGCAGAAGATAAACTTCTGATGCTCTACTAAATCTCACTATTTGGTTCTTCCCTTTCAACTTTTTCATATAACTGTACCTCCTTTGAAATACTCCCTCAGCCTAAGTACCTCATATGCTTTCTCTCTTTCTCTGGATACTTTTGTATAGTGAACTTTTTTTCTTTTTTTGGAGGCAATCGAGTTAAGTGACTTGCCCAGGGTGACACAGCTATTAAGTGTCTAAGGTCACATTTGAATTCAGGTCCTCCTGACCCTAGGATCAATGCTGTATCCACAGCACCACTAGCTGCCCCTATATTGGGAATTTTAAAATATTTTATATTTCAATGTAATTGGTTTCGATTATAATTGTATGTATTTTATTTTGTGTAAAAATATCAGTCTTCAATCCATCAAAAGGATCCAGGACACAAACACCAAAAGGTTAAATACCCCCTAGCTAATTAAAAGAGCCCAAGATTTGGAGTCAGCGCTTATAGGTTCAAGTCCCAGCTCTGGTTTCTGTTACTGATGTAACCTTGGGAAAGTCAAAAAGTGGTCATTGAGTTTCTGACTCCAAAACCAGAGCTCTTTCCTCACACTGCCTATCCAGGAGGCTTTTAGTGTTGGTCCGCAAGAGAGTCCATTTCACCATCCAGCTGCTAAAATCATGCTTTAGTTTCTTCTATATCCTATTGTCATTTTCATCTATTTTTATGCTGTGAAAAACCTTAAAAATGTCCATTGCCAAAAATCAGAAATAATTCATTGGTTGGAACACTCCCTGGCAGCTAGGTGGCACAGTGGATAGAGCACCAGCCCTGGAGTCAGGAGGACCTGAGTTCAAATCCTACCTCAGACACTTATTAGCTGTGTTACCCTACGAAAGTCACTGTTTGCTTCCGTTTCCTCATCTGTAAAATAAACTGGAGAAGAGAATGGCGAACCATCCCAGTATCTGCTAAGAAAACCCTAAATATTGTCATGAAGAGTTGGACATGACTAAAACAATAGAACAACAAAGAACCAGGAATAATTCATTGTTTAGAACACTTGGTTAGATCTGGGCATCTTGGATTCTAGTCTCAGATCTTCAGTTCCTGAAAGGAAAAAACCCACTCCTCTACAAATCAAAGTATTTTATTTATATAGGTAGAAGTCTTTAAATTATTAACATGGAAGCAAGTACCTTTTTTTTTTAAATTTCCGTAGATGATGGTCTTCATCCATGGCCTTCTACTTTGTATTAGGACTTCTCCAACTATATAAAAATAATTCTTCAGTGGTTAAAGAAGTGTAATAATCTCAAACTCAGAGAAGCATCAATGCAGTTCATATCCTCAAAAGACAAGTTTTGACTTTACCAGAACTTGATTACAAATCCTACATTCTATTTCATCAAGCTTAATCATAATTTGTCCATTTGATTAATTATGCCTAAAGAAGCAGGCATTAAACTGAAAAAGCATTGTCTTTGCCCTCAAGGAACTTAAATCTACTTCTGCCAAGACAATGAAATGCAAATCAAATTCTTGTGCAGAGCCTCCCCACCATATGGACTGTTTATATGGAGTGGCATTTAAATTTAAAATCTATTCAACCTATTCCATGAAAGCTTCTAGGAAGGTGACTATTGTCTAGGGAGAAAAAAGCCTGAGTGACTATACAGAGAGATGAAAACCAACTTGGTCAGAAGGAGAAATGGATCTAGTTTCTAAGCTAGTATAAAGGAAGAATGATGCTAACAAGCCCATAACCTGATTGGAATGGAGTAAATTGATAGGACAATAGTAATCCCGTTGAAACCAACAAAAATATAATAAATGCCTACTATATATCAGGCACTGTGCCAAGCACTGGGGATATAATTAATAAAAAGACAGTCCCTGCCCTCAAGGAACTTATAATCTAAGAGATAAGAAAGTGGATAGGTGGGGAGAACAGGGGAGATACCCAGTGAAAGAGCATCTTGTTTTATGGAGTTGATACCCAGCAGAGGAATACATACAAACCTGAGGGTCTAGTTTCAGCCCTCTCTAAAGAAAAGCACTAAGAGGATTTTGATACTCTGCCCTCCAACCCTCCAATAAAAGGGGAAAGGAGGCTAAGAGAGGTGGTATAGTCAAAGCTTGAGTTAACAACATGGTGGCAGGAAAGGCATTTTATTCTATGGAGCTGAAACAAGGCAGGAAAGCAGATGTAAAGTAGAGTAGTAGCAGATGCAAGAGTAGAAAATAATGACAGTAGAAGAAGGGATAGAGAAGATTGAGAAAAACAGGGAACACAAAATTGGGCTTCCATGCTGAATATCATACAACCAATGGCCAGCATTTAGCTACCACCTCACTTTGACTCAGGGTCACAGAATTTCATCCTAATCTACAAGTTCTTAAGCTTTTCCTATTATGGACCCCTTTAGCAATCTGGTAAAACCTATGGACCCCTTCTCAGAATAACGGATTACAATGGAAACAAATTATAGTGAAATACAAATTATCAAAATATTTTTTAAAGGTTCACAGCCCCCAGGTTAAGAACCACTATACTTATCTTAGGTGTGACTATTACCATGTGAAATGGTAATTTCACATAAGGGAAGAACAGATATGCATATGTGTGTATGTGTATGTATGTGTATATGTTCTCTAAATTATAATAAGATGTCATGAGTAGCCAATTCTGTGAAATGATCCTTTATTTGAGAGGAACAAACAGGCTTCACCTACCCTTGACTTCTGTTAAGATAACCTCCAAAAAAATTGATTTATTCGATCTCAATCTTTTCTGAGTATGTCTATACATACTAAGTATACTAACACTACTATTAGTGAGGTATTTTTTGGTCCAGACCTGAGTAATGGTAATTTAAATGGGAAGATCTTTCCCATTCATGCTTATCATATAGAAGCCTGAGTCACATGAGTCTAAGTCACATGGAACAGAAAGGGGTAGAGCAGGAAGGGTGGTACAGGAAGAAGGAGAGCTAGAGCAGAGTTGAGAGAAAATTTTGTCAGAGCAGTCAGAACTGAGGGAGAGACAGAAAAGCAGGCAGCTGGTTAGTGTGAGTGAGAGAGATTGTGTGTGATTTGTTTAAGGGAACTGGTTTGTGGGAAACCTAACAGAAGGAAGACTTGGGGATGGTGTTGTCCTCTGCATTGTTTTTGTGTATAGACTTTTGTTACTATGATGGATTTGGTTTTCTGGTGTCTGAATAAATGTTTTGGTTCTGTCTTCCATGTGGAGAACCTGTTGCCTTTCATGATTCAGAATCACACTGGGCACATTCATAGTTGCTATAGGCACTGTGAATATTGCATTGGTGCTACAACTTGTGATTTCATTAATTAGTGAATTCTCAGTGAGGAAAGACAATTCTACCAATGTAAATGGAAAAATGTTGCAATATATAGTCTTAGGGTACTGCCTTGGGCACCAAGAGGTTAAACTTCTTGTTCACAGTAACAAAGCCAGACCTGTCTTATGAACTCAGGTATTTTGACTTTATGGCCACTTCTCTACCAACCATGTTACTATGGCCTCTATAAAGGGACCAGGTCCAGATTATCTATTGTTGTTGATATTGATATATGGATCAGTTCTTAGAGTGGTGTTAAAAAGGGACAGATGCACCCAAACCAAAATGTTCATATCTTCTTTTAAACTTTCTGAACATTGGCCATTTTGGTTCACATGTATTGCTATTCAGATTCATTCTGAGTGCAGGAGGGGAAAAAAATCATTGAAGCAAGCCATTAGTCATAAAATTCAAATATCATACCACATACTAAACCTCATCCAAATGTCCAAGCAATCTTTCAATTCAAATTCTGTTATAATGAAGATGTATATATATATATATATATATATATATATATATATATATATATACACACGTGTGTGTGTAGATGTATATGCATATGTGTATGTATCTATGTATGTATATGCCTTGCAAAGAACACTTCTAACCTATTCAATGACTACAGTTTTACTGTAGTAAAGGGGGAAAGGTAATCATACATTTTCTCCCTTCAACTGAATTCAATTCATTGAATATTTACTAAATGGCTCCTATATTCAGAGGTAGGTACTAAGGGATAAAATAATCCTTATTAACCCAGTTCCTTCCCTCAAGGAATTGATCATACAGTAGCTATAGAAAAAACAATTGAGAGCTCTAAGACATAAAAATTCACCAAAGTCTGTAACACTAATATACCAATTATTTTACCAACAATACATTTCAATAATTGACAATATAAATGAGAATATATGTATTAAAAATTCCATTTTAGAAAGTCCTAATATTATTAGACTATGTTGTTAGGAATGTTTTTCCATAGAAGAGATGAAATTAAGCAATGGCTCAGATTTATCTGTATCTTGCTCATCCCAGGCTTAACTACTCAGACAGTAGACAGATCTACTGCTGTGACTAGAAGCATTGCAGGTTACTGATAAGGGCAAGAAGCTCAATGAATTTAGTTGTTTCCATAGGAATAAAGATCATGGAAATGGCTAGAAAAGTCTGAAGATGCAGAGAAGATGTAGATAAACAAAGTCTTCCCAACTTAACAATAGTCACTAACTCATTTTTTTCCCAACCCAGCTTAATTGCCAAGGGGCTAAAGTGTGAAGAGACCATAAGAAAACAAGGCACTAAAACACAGACTCATTTCAAAACTATGGAGGAGACCATTGTCTGAGCTTTAAAAAAAAAAGTCTGAAATGTAATCAGTGTAAAAATTTGATTAAACATAAGCAATTGTACTAGAGAAGACTCCAAAGGGAAAAGTACTTTTGATATGGTTTTGTTTTGCTCTTTTAATTCTCATATCTGGGTATAGGGTCAATATCTACATGACTTTTAAAGTATTTTATTATAATCCTTAAAACTTCACAGATTGCATTTGTGAGAGGAAAAATTATGAGTTTTTTAATAATCAGCTCTCTATTCCCTATGTTAACAAAAACCAGAATAAATTAAATGCATAGATAATCCAAGAGCTTCCTTCTAAACAGACTAATAAGTAGCAAGTCACTCATTTACATAAGATTTCCACTTGTGCAAAGTATTTTTGGGATGGGAACCAATTTTGAAATCTGAGCTACGATTTAGTAACTAAAGAAGGAGGTCCTCATCCAAGCATAAGGATGCAACAATGACAACATTCATTAGAATCACCAATCCTGGACTTCAGCATGTAGCAAAAATGGCTGCTGCAACTGTATGCATACCTCATTTTATTACACTCTGTGGACACTGTTTTTTCACAAATTGAAGATTTGTGGCAATTCTGCATCAAGCAAGTCTGTTGGCACCATTTTTCAAACAGCATGTGTTCATATCGTGTCTCTGTGTCACATTCTGGTAATTCACACAATATTTCAAACTTTTTTCATTATTTTGTATTTGTTATGGTGAACAGTAACCAGGGATCTTTGATGTTACTACTGCAATTGTTTAGGGGAATGACAAACCGTACCTCTATAAGATGGCAAACTTAATAAATGCTGTATGTGTTCTGACTGTCCCATTGGTTGCTATTTCCTAACTCTCTCCCTTTTGAGACACAATATTGAAATTCAACCAATTAATAGCTTGTCAATGGCTTCTAAATGTTCAAATAAAAGGAAGTCCATCCAATGAAGTAAGCTTCATTATTGTCTTATTTAAGAAATTGCAAAGTCATCCCAAACTTTGGCAACCACCACACCCTGATCAGTCAGCAACCATCAGCATCAAGGTAAGACCCTCCACTGGACTCACTGATGGTTCAGATGATGGTTAGCATTTTTAGAAATGAAGTATTTTTAATTAATGTATGTGCTTTTTTAGACATAATACTATTGTATACCTAATAGGCTACAGTACAGTGTAAATATAACTTTTATATGCCCTGGTGAACCAAAAAATTCTTGTGACTCACTTTATTGCAATAATCACTTTATTGCAGTGGTCTGAAACCAAACCTGCAATATCTCTAAGGTATGTTTATATTTATGTCAGCAGCCATTCTTGGTGATCAAATCTGTCTCCAAATATCTATCAAATCAGTATAATGAAAAATTCTTTCTTAAATGGCCTAGATCTCTTATGGATCCTTTTGTTATAAGAAATACAAGGGGAAATTTAGGCAATGTAAAAAAATGTCAATAAAAATTATTTTTAAAAATATTCAGCATGTTGAGATGACTAGGATGGAAGTGCTGGAAGACAGATAACCTTTTCCTCCTGTGGAGACAATGCTGATATGTAAGAAAATGGCCAAAAGATAGAAAGATGGCAAAAAGGAGGAAAACCAAGAGATCTAGGTAGTCCAAAGCCAAACAGAGTTAGACTTTGTTTTATACAATTCACAAAAGTCTACCTATGGATAGATCTTTTTTGGCATCTTGATAATATTTCCAAGTTATTAAAAACTGTTTTAAATTCAAAATTATATCCACTGAAAAGATTATGAAAACTTACACTGTGGTAGTAAAGATAGATGCTACCTTGATACTAGATGAAACTGGCAAATGCATGTGACCTCACCCAGAAGTCCCTGGTACCATTATGTAACCCTTGTAAAACAGGATATAAAGTAAAATCCTAAGTGCTCTTAAAACTAAGGTTAGAAAGACATATAAAAATATACTCAAAACAGACATCTTTAAATATAGTGTTTAACCCAAAGTATATTATTAAGACTTGTGTAAATTCACAAAGGAAATTAACAGAAGTTTTCCCCTGATGAAACATATGTGGCATAAATCAAATCAATAAAAAATATTTATTAAGCACTTATTCTATAGGCCAGGCACTTTGCTGGGAGCTAGAAATAGAAGTGCAATGAAGCTATCGCTACACTCAAGGAGCTTATATACAAATGGGGAGATAGTTAACTACACCCCCTAACACCTACACACATGCATGCACAGACACACACGCACACACACACACACATCTTTTCAACGTAAACCTCAAACTAAGCTTACCACGTGACCAACTAGACAACTAGAAAAACATTTCTAGACTTATGCAGCTAAAACTGCAGCTGAAGTGATATTCTAGGACAGTCCCTCTTCTAACTTAGGAAGGGAAATGGATTTAAAAAAGAGATGAAATCTCCTATTCTTTGTCTTACTTTTTTTAAGGGTAATTGTTTTTTCCTTTTTGAAAAGTATAAACAAGACATGATGAGTCCATGTTCACTATGAGTTCTCATAGAATTAGTGTGGATTTACCACAATTTACTCCCAATTCAATAGATAATCTAGACCTTTTGACTGGCTATCCTATTCTACACTTGGCTGTTTACTTTTTGCAAACTAGCTTTTTATCTAAATTTTTATACTACTTGTAAATACCTGCTTTGTTGTTGTTGAGTTTTTTTCAGTAGTCAGACTCTTTGTGACCCAATTTAGGGTTTTTTTGGCAAAGACACTGGAGTGGTTTGCCATTTTCCTTCTCCAGGTCACTTTACAGATGAGGAAACCGAGGCAAACAAGGTGAAATGACTTGCTCAGGCTCATACAGCTACTAAGGGTCTGAAGTCAAAGTTGAACTCAGGGCTTCCTCACTCCAGGCCCAGCACTCTGTGTACTATGGTGCCTCCTAACTGCCCTCCCATATCCATAATCATCTTCAGTTTTAAATGTATCAAGTAATGCTAGAGTTAAAGAAGCCCACAAAGATCTAGTCCAATCCCCTTGTTTTACAGATGAGGAAACTGAGTGAAGTAGTGTGGTACATTGAAAAAACACTGACCGGATTCAGATACCCTGAATTCAAATCCCACCTCCACAATGTGTGCATTGACAAGTTGCCTATCCTCTGTGGGCCTCAGTTTCTCATCTGTAAAATGACAAGGTTCTACTAAATCAGGCCAGTTAAGTGGAACAGTTGATAGAGCGCTGGCCCTGGAGTCAGGAAGACTCATCTTCTTGAGTTTAAATTCAACCACAGACACTTAATAGCTGTGTGACTCTAGGCAAATCACTTCATCCTGTGTCCTCATCTGCAAAAATGAACTGAAGACGGAAATGGGAAATCACTCTAGTATCTTTGCCAAGAAAACCCCAAATGGGGTCACAATCAAACACAACTGTAAACAGTTGAACAACAACAACTCCTAAACAGCCTTTGAATTCCACTCCAGCACTAGGTTCAGTTTCTTGCCAACCACAACACAGCTAGGTAGTGGAAGGGCTAGGATCAGAAGTCAGATGTCCTGTTCTACAGTATTGCTTCTTAAAAGGGTGAAAATCCATTCTTTCTGTATTTAAAATTTTCATATTGTGATCATCAGAAACATATACCAGTGTATCACTTCTTGGTTTCTCACGTACAAGAACTGATAGATTGTAGCTGTGTAAGAAAGGTTGCCTCCCACAGGGGAGTATCCAAAGTTAAAGCTCAGTCAGAACTAAAAACAGTGAGAAATCCATTAAAGAAATCAACACTTTTCCCATTTACTCTGCTACCTTGTCAGAGGTAACATTTTAGTTTCTTTCTAACAAATTTATAGTGTTACATATGTTAATTAACTGCTTGAAAATTTCTAACAATCTCCTCCAATGTCTATGTTCTTTCAGGCTAAAATGATAGAACAAACATCCTTGAGAGAGATACTTGGTGTGTTTCACTGCCACACAGAGGAATCTGTATGCAGAACTCTGAAAGACTAGTGGATTTGGTTGTTTTTGCTAGAACAGTTATCATTTTAATGTTACTTCTTTCAACCTCCCTTGCTTGTTACACAGATTAATGGTCCACAACCATAAAAGGGAAATATCAATGAAAATACTCAAGGTCATTTTTACCCTTAAAAGAGTTGTGTGTGCTTCATGTTCAATGTAGTGAAAATCAAGCTCGTTTCCCCAGTTATTTTGAGAAATTTTGTGATACATTATCTGCCAACCTAATGAGGAGTGGGAGCAATTCCTGTTTTTCTAAGGTACATCTAATTAGCCTTCGGTAAAATTAGAAATACCGAAAGCTTTTGTTAGTTCCAACTAACTATTACCTCAACTATTCCCCAAAAACAAAATATGGCATAAAGGCCAATGTCTAATTGAATTGGATTCTGTGGAGGCAAGACTGAGCATAAGCACCTGACAATAAAACAATGCAATCTCAGTTGCATACTTTCGTCCTTTAAAGAGTGTTGACAATTGTGAATGAAATACCACCAGCATTTCCTCCTTTTGCCAGTTTTCCTTCTCCAAGTGATTGCATAAATGAAAATTAACAAGCACATTTAGTCACAAGTTGGAGTTATTACATCATAATCACTCATCATTAGTCCATAAGGAGACTTGTCTCTGTGTACAATGAGAACATTAAAGAAATAGGAAGACAGACACTTATAAAAGTCCAAAACACGTTAAAATATAGGGATAATCTCTTTTAAGCGGGGTTTTTAAGGTGAATTCATTATAGCCTGCTCACACTTATAACCTCTGCACAAGATAAATGACAGATTTATAGACAGAAACCTAGTTCCAATTTAAAGGATATGTTCTCAGTTATTAATCTCCTACTACCACACCTTTCAAATCTCAATCACTTTAGAGAAGTAGATTTTTCCATTTAAAAATATTATTAAAGAATCTCTATAAAAGAATGGCCCCTGTGAGATTATTTTAGGAAGGTCATATTTCTGACATATATTTCAGCCTCTTGCTAAATGTTTTTAGCTCTTCAAATTTCCCTTCCTATACAAGCCAAGCTGGTATAGTCTTGTTTTTGCTCTCTCTTTCACCCAAAAAATCAGTTCTTTATCTGTTAAAAGGCAACATGAAGAGGGGGGAGGGTGAGGAGAGGCAGAGATCCCACTCTTGGGCACAGGTGTGATCCTTCTACCTGAGAACCTTCAGAGGTTTCCCATAGTTCAAAAGCTTCCTTCCTTTTCAAAGGGGAAAATCAGGCTTTTTCCCCCCAACAAAGACACTGACTGTGTGCTATTTCAATACTGAACTGTTGGAGGGGCACCTGTAGGAGCAGGCAAGAAGACTGACTGGAAATGGGAGGTTATTGGTCTCCGAATTCCGGAGAATTTTTAGGCTAGTGATATTTTTGAAAAATGTCTGTGCGCCTAAGTGCTTCCTAAGCACTTACTCACTCATACTCATTCTCTCTCTCTCTCTCTCTCTCTCTCTCTCTCTCTCTCTTCCAAATAAAGGGCATGTCTGTGGTTTAACTGCTCCATTAACTGTCATTTTTCTAATTAGTAATTCCTAAGGCATAGGCTCCTTATAGCTTCTGGATTCCATACTGCAGCTACAGAGGAGATCGAGGGAGGTGCCCGTTCACATAACAGCCGGACTGAGACCGTGCCCTTTCGTGTACTCACTCCGCACGGCAGATTTAAACGGTCCTACAGCTAGCTCTGATTCCATAGAGGAACTATATTGGGGACAGAGAGAGGGGCATCCCTCCCTACAGTTCTGACCCCAGATTAAAGCTATTGCAAGGGAAAAGAAACGCGCCTAACAGCGCCGGTTCTTTATAGACACCACAAATGGATCATGGATGCAGGGCTAACCCAACTCCCTCATTCTAGAGATCAGGAAACTGTGGCTGAAGGAGGCTGAGACTCGCCGGAAGGTCCCACAGGTAGTAGTGGCAGAGACAAGATGTGAACGAACCCGGGTCCTCTGACTTCCACACCGTGCTGCGGCGGGGGAAGGGCAGAGTAGAGTTGGTTATACGGTTTGCCCCCTAAAAAGCCTGTCGATTGCTTGGGAAGCTATAGAAAAGGAATGGACGAGAGGAAGGGAAGAGTCTCCGTCCGCCTCGCTGCCTGGCGCTCCCCCCTCCTCCTCCACCCCTCCGGGGCAGATAGGGTACCTCGCAGCCGTACAGCTGCCCCAGCTGTTCCACGATCCACTCTTCCAGCACTAGTCTTTTCCGCAGCTCCTTCCGATCGTATTTCACGGTCACTTTCCCCTGCTGATGGCGCCGCTGCTGCTGCTGAACCTGCCCGGCCACAGCAGGCACCACTGTCGAAGCAGAATCATCCCGGGAGGACCCAGACCCTGCGCTGGAGCCCGAGCCGGCGCTGGAGCTGGAGCCCGAGCCGCCGCCTGCACCAGCCCGCGGGCTCTGGAAGAAAACCCGACCGCCCCCGCCCCCTGCGCCGCTGGCCGGCTCGCTGCTGCCGGTAGCCACCGACATGGTCCCAGCCTGCAGCTCCCGGGCTGCCGAAAGCGAGCGGGCAGGCGGGTTAGCGAGCTCGGGCTTTGATCCCGGGAAGATGGGGAGCGGCTCTGGGGAGAGTAGGAGGTGGCCCCACTAGGAGCGGTGAGCAGCTGCTGCGGTCCTCCTCCCGGCAGGGCTAACCACCGAGCCGGCGTCCAGGCAGCCACCTCAGGCGGAGCCGCGGCAAGTGAAGGGCTCGCCTCTGGCACCTGCTCCGTCTGCGCACACCCTGCCGGCTCGTCTGGGAAGTTAGGGGAGAGGAGGAGGAGGAGGAGGAGGAGGAGGAGGGAAAGAGGGAGGGAGGTAAGAAGGAGGCGGGGACCAGGGCCTTAAAGAAGCAGCCCAGGACCCTCCACCCAGCGGTCCTCAGCCCTGGCCCCGCGATGTGGAGGCAGCGCGCTCCAGAGGCCAGTGCTGGGGAGGAAGGCCAAGGGCCTGGGGATGCGCGGGTGAAGGTTGGGAAGTGTGGAGGGAGGACGCGCGTGCGGGGGTGTGTGTGTGTGGTGTGTGTGTGTATGTGTGTGTCTGTGTGTCTGTGTGTGTCTGTCTGTGTGTGTCTGTGTGTCTGTGTGTGTGTCTGTATGTGTGTATGTGTGTGTCTGTGTGTCTGTGTCTGTGTGTGTGTCTGTGTGTGTGTCTGTGTGTGTGTCTGTATGTGTGTATGTGTGTGTCTGTGTGTCTGTGTCTGTGTGTCTGTGTGTGTGTCTGTGTGTCTGTGTGTGTGTGTCTGTGTCTGCGTGTCTGTGTGTGTCTGTGTCTGTGTGTCTGTGTGTGTCTCTGTGTCTGTGTGTCTGTGTGTGTGTCTGTGTCTGTGTGTGTGTCTGTGTGTCTGTGTGTGTGTGTCTGTGTCTGTCTGTCTGTGTGTGTCTGTGTGTCTGTGTGTGTGTCTGTATGTCTGTGTGTCTGTGTCTGTGTGTGTGTGCGCGCGCCAGGCTCACGTGTGTGCCTGCCAGAGGTGGATGCAATCGGGCTTATCCCTGGGAAGGTGAATGAATGTGACTGATTTGCTCTAAGGCGCCCTGCAGAGCCTCACTTGCTTTTTCTCGCCCTAGAAAGAAACAAACTCAATTTCTCCGGCTACAATCCCACAAGCTGCCTGCACCCGCCCTCCAGCTCCTCCCCAAGCAGTTTCTGGAGGGAGTAGTGGCCAGGAGCGAGCGCCGGCTGATTCCATTAGCTCGAAGCCTCTGTCTCAGCGGCTTCGTCCTGCAAAGGGGACGGCGCTGACTAGGATGTGTAAATGGTAAAAGACTGCCCTGAGAAGGTTTCTGGTTTGAGGTTCGCCTACCCAGATGATTCCCAAATTGTTTTAGATGGCGTCCATCCCACTCCCCCTCTCTCAGCCAAACCCTACCAGTCAAACTCGAGCGTCAGTGCTCTAAGAGAGTGTCTATGATACCACTCCCTTTATCAATTTGTAGAGAGGTTAGGTTTTAATCATTACCTAAGCCGCGGTGCTTAGAGAAATGATTATCACACCCTTTTTCCCTTCCTGTTGTGCCTATTTGATAGAATAAGGCATCTCTCAGCTCCTCGAGGTCAAAGACAGTCTCATTTTCCTTTTCTTTGTATCACCAATGCTTACCAGTGCCAAGTACTTAAGAATCATTTAAGAAACGCTTTGAGTGACTGGTCAATATGACTGACTTCATACATATAAGACAGAAACTCAACAAAATTCAAGTCAATTCAGCAAATATTTATCCCGTTCCTATTGTATACAAGTCAATTGTTTAATAAACATCTATTAAGTGCCTACTATGTGCCAGCCTTCAAGGAGTTTAGAGTCTAACGGGGGAGATGACACACAAAAGGAAACTGGAAAAGGAGGGGGAAGGGTACTTCTCCCATGATACAGAGTTCCAAAGAAGTCCAAAAAACTGTAGCTGGTGGGGAAAGGCAAAAAAATATTACTGATCCACCTCTTTAAATAGAGGCCTGGAGCCCATGGCCCTTCTCTATAGACTAAGGGTCCAATCAGAGGGGCAGAGGGTACCGATGAAATGTGAGCACCAATCAGATTTAATCTTGTAGCATAATGAGATTAACCAATGACGAATTTCCTGGGAAAGGAAGGCATGATGGAGAATTCCAAAGAAGTCTTTATTGTACCTTATTGTGAGTTGTACAACTTTCTCCCCAACGCTTGAATTATTAAGAATTATTATTTTAGCTCTTTATCATGCTATCTTTCAAAAGAGTTGTCATGGGGAAGAGAAAAAAAAGTCGTTGACATCAGCCTGATTTGATAGTATAGGACAATACCAGATGAACAAAGAAAAGACTAATTCTAGGGGTAGGTAGGGAGGTAATAGAAGAAGGAGAGAAAGCAGAACAACTCAACATTTATTTAACACTGAATTTCTCTAGCAAGGAAAAGAATTTTTGACCTAGAAAGGAGAGATAAAATGGTTAAGAAGGAATTGAAAGAAACCTAAGATCAGGCAGAGAGATAGTAAGATAGAACCTCTGTTGCTTCACTGAGTTTGTCACCAGGCCAAAAATGAAATATATACCATAGTACTGAAAGAACTTTCTTATGTGATTGCCAAAAGTGATCTTTGAAAGACAGTGGTGAATGGGAGAGCTACTATAGAACTTGAGACTGGACTTGAGTCCTAATTTTCAAAATAGAGAAGAGAATGTCATCTACAAGGTATGGGCCAGTGAGCTTGACTTTGACTCTTGGCAAAATTCTGGAATATGCTTTTTTTTTGCTTGTGATTATCAAGAAGAAGATTCATTGATCACAAAGAGCCAGAATGGTTTTATCAACAAGTAGTCACAACTGTATAACTTTATTTCCTTTTTTGACAGGGTTACTAGATTGGTAGAATAGAGGAATGTTGAGAGTTTACCTGAATTTAAGCCAAGTAGTTGATGAAACTTTCATTCTCTTCTTGTGAAAAAGAAATGTGTAGGGTACCCAGTGGGAGTGAGGTGGTACTGTGAGCAAAAGGACTGGACTTGGAATCAGGAAGATGACTTAATTCCTGCCTCAGACTCTTATTAGATGTATGAAACTCCCTCATCTGTTTTTTTCATCTGTAAAATGGGTAAAATAAAAGAGCCTACTGAATAAGGTTGTGCAGATCACATAATGTAACATGTTCAGTGCTTTATAAATGCTATTGTTACTATTATCTTTATTGTTTTGTTATTTAGAGCTTGTTAAAGGTCCAGACTCAACCAATGGTCATTAATGATACATCAACTCAAGAAGTCTCTAGTACAGTAATCCAGAGACCTATGCTTAGCATTGTGTTATTTTACATTAAATCAGTGCGTTGGATAAAGGCTATAAATTTGCAGATGAAAGAAAGCCAGGAGGAATAGCTAACACATAAAATGAAGGAGTAAGTATACAAAAAGGTACAAACACCCTAGAACATGTAATCAAATCTAAGTGATACAGTAAAAAGAGGGTTGTATTTAGAGTCAAAGGACCTGGGTCCAAATCTTAGCTCTTCAACTATTTGTGTGACTTTGGTCAAGTCACTTATCTTCATTGAAATAAAATTTCTTCATCAATGAAAGGAGTGGGTTGAACTAGCTGACTTCTAAGGCCCCTTCTAGTTCTAAATACGATCAAAATGAATGCTTCCTCCTTCTAGATGGTTTCAAGTAAGGGTAGATTAACCACTTGTCTGGTATAATACAAAGAGAATTCTTATTCAAGTGTGAACTAAACCAGAAAGGCCCAAAGACTCTGTGAGTCTAGGTTTTTACTCCTGTTAACTGTGTAATGTTAGGCAGATTGATTAGCAATAAGCCTCTGTTTCTTAAGCTGCATAATGGGGGAAATAATACTTGGACTATTGCTTCTCTGGGTTGTAGTGAGGCAGGCTTTTCCTCTATAAACTGTAAAGCACTATGGTAAACCACAGTACTATATAAACAATAAAGTACTATACGTACGTGACTTACTATTATTTTCACTAGGCTTCACTTTCATCTAGAGAGTTACTGTGACATATTAGGAAGAAAAGTGGACTTTGAGTAGGAAAATTCCTAGGTCCATAGTCTAGGCTCTGACTAGATAACTCTAGACAAGCCATCTGACCCTTCTCAGCCAATTTTCTCGTGTGTAAAATGTGACTAATTGCTTTCCTGGATTGTGGTTAGGTTCAAAGGAGATAATTGGGTAGTATGAGGTTGCTTCTCCTCCCTTACGAGTCACAGCTCCCTGAAATGGGAAACATTCCTGGTTCTGCTTCTTTTCCAGTTTTTTTCAATGTAGTTCCAGTGCTATTTGACTTTTCCTTTTACTCTCAGAGGAAGATGACAAATTGAAAGATAATTGGAGAGACTGGAGCAGATCCCCTGAACTCCAAAATCCAGTGGCATATGCTGAGTAAGCAAAGACCACGCCACCTGAGAATCATACATACTTACTCTGCCTTGACCAACAATGGAAAATAGAACCTCAGTCAGAAAGGTGAGTAAACAATTTCTAAAGTATCTAAATAGGCCCTTTCTAGGGTATGGAAGCAGGACCTAGTATTAAAGAACAGAAAAAATAAACAGGCTGGATCCATTCAAATCTTGGCATAAAAAATTTATAACACTTTCATTCTCCTGGTCCAACTATAAAAAACCTGACACTATTTCCTCGAAGAAGAAGCAACTGCATCTTTGGAAGGACAAGAGGCCACAATACTTGGTGGGAGATGGAACCTCACTCACAGCAAATAATTGAGAAATTGAATTATTGTGGAAAGTCCTTGACCTTACCCCTCACCCTTGCTAGAGCCCTACTATGAGAAATGAAGACAGGTCTCTATTGGGTAGGAGGAAGGAAGAGATTCCTCTGGGAGGAAAAGAGCCTCTTCTGGCTCTGTGTGCTTAGGTACAAATCCATTCTTTCTATTTTCTTCACTATGTAAATAAAATCTATTCTATGTTTGATGGATTGTGAGCTTAAGGACTTGTAAGGGGAACTGATGGCCACTCTTAATAATAAGAGAGTGCAATATACTGATGCTTCCAAGAATCACCTGGATGGTCACAAATGAGATACATACTAAAATTCCCTGGGTCCTCTTGGGTGGGGGAAAATGATTCAAAAAAGTGGTATATGAAATGATTGGAAAGAAGGTTTTATGTCAGAAGGAAGCCCCTAACACTAGGATTATTCATACAAAGTACTACATAAATATCAATGATTGTTAGCAGAAAAATTTATCTTAGAAAGTTTCACCAAAACTTCTCAAAAAGCAATTGTAATATTTCAACTTACCTGTAAAAAAATATCAGTTAAATGAATTGGCAAAAAAGTGTTTCTACACACATTTTTTAAATGTGTGCATAAAATGGTAACATCTTCCAAGTCTCAGTCTTTAATGAATTTCTATTCCAAATGATTCAGTGGTTCCATTTGAAATCTCATAAAATGAGTCATTTACAGATAGTAATAATTGCTGAAATTTACGTAGTGTTTGAGGTTTATAAAGTCTTTCATTGTATTACCTTATTTGATCCTGAAAACTCTGTGAGGAAAGAAATTAGCATTATTATCCACCTCTTAAAGCTCGGGAAATTGAAGCATATAGAATCTAAATGAATTATGCATAGTCCTACCACTGGTAAATGCAAGAGGTGGTGTATGAACCCTGGTCTTATCTGACTACAAGTCCAGCACTCCTTCCTCTAGGCCACATTGTTTCCGGACTAAATCATCTCTTAGGGTCTTTTGAGATCTAACATTCTGAATCTAAGGTAACTCAAGGATCACACTGTTTAGAGACAGCTTGGTGGTATAGTAGACCTGGAACCAAGACGTCCTGAGTTCAAATTCAACCTCAGACATTTATTAACTATATGACCATGGGTAAGCCACTAAACATATCTAAACCCCAGTGTCATCAGTTGTCAAATGGGTATATCATTATATCACATACATGTACTTCGAGGACAAAATGAGACAGCACTTTGTAAACCTTAAATGCGATGTATAAATGCTAGCTGTTGTTGTTGCTGCTACTAAATTTAAGAAAATTCCTCCTGTAGATATCCATTGAGTGGTTGCTTCTGGCACAGGTTTCCTATTTGAAGGTTATAACTCTGGAAATTGGTGCCTACCCTAACCTGTAAGTTATCCATTGGTTGTACATAACCCATGATCAGAAAGAATAGAGTTTGATGAGGATTTTTGGTCACTTTTGATGTACAATCATTTCAAGTAGATTGTACATAAAAATAAACTTACAAACAACTCTTTAAGGGCTAAAAAATATGTGCATGAAGATTGAAGGACTATTTATTGTTCATGGTTGAGCCATGCCAATATAATACAAATAATAATAATCCCAAAATTAATTTATGGATTTAGTGCCCTGTGAGTCAGCATATTAAGGGATTATTGTATGAATCTGAATAAAGTATCACAGTTCATTTAGAGAATAAAAGGTCTAGAATCTTAAGGAAAATAATAGGGAAAAAAGTAGAAATGAAGGCAGAATAGCAATATCAGACTTGAAATTACATTATAAAGCAGTAATCATCAAAACGCTAGTTAAGAAATAGAAGAAAGCCAGTCATGTGAATAGACTAGATAAGGAAGAATCAAGAAGAAATTGAACTCAATAAACCCAAGAACACAGATTACTGGTGGAAGAGCTCCCTGTTTCACAAAAACTGCTAGGAAAACTGGAGAGTGATTTGGCAAAAAATTAATTATAGACCAACAGGTATAATATAATATATATAATATAATATAATATAATAATATATAATGTATAATATACCACAACAGTCTCAAAGTGGTTATCTGACCTAAATATTTAAAGTCAAACTATAAAAACATTTCTACAGCTAGTGAAAGAAGTCATAACAAAACAGGGAAAATATGCAATCACAAAATATAAAATAGATAATTTCACTACATAAATTTGAAAAGCTCTTGCCTCAATAAAGCCAATACTAAAATAAAAGGGAAAACTGTAAATAGGGACGGGGAAAGAAATCTTTGTCTCAAACATCTCTGATAATGGTTTAATGTCCAAGGTATATGGAAAACTAACATGACAATATAAAAAAATATATAAATATAATATATATTTATTTTAAAAAGATATAAATATATTTATTTAAAATATACAATTTATAATTATAAATTTATATATAATATTATATATATAAATTTATGGTATATAATTTATAAAATATATATAATTTATTAAAAATATATAAAACAAGAATCATTCCCCTGTATATTTTTATATGGTCAATGTATATAGCTAGGTTCCTATTAGTTTGAATTATAAATCCTGTGAAGTGATCACATTCAAATTTACACTATTCTAAGTTATAATCGAATGTAAATTATGGTCATTGGTTTCAGTCCAATGGAAATATGCAATGAAAAAAATTTAAAATAAGCATTTTGTTTAATAACATAGTAACTAAGGATAAGAAAAAAAGTGTATTTCTAATTCAAGTTTATTAAAAATAATAGCTATAAAAAGTAATTTTTAAAATTTAAAAATAAAAAATTACTGAATTTCATACTTAAGTCTATACTGATTATATGATGAAAATATTATTCTCCTGGTTTAAAATATTTTAGCAGCATAGGCCAAACTGTCTTTTCTTTCTTTAAATCTTCAAACATACACTGGTGTAGGTACAGACAGTTTTATCTCTATTTTGGTAAATTTAAAAACTCACATTCTCCCACAATGAACCAAGTGTAATTGAATGACCTGGGGTATTATCTAAACTCAGATATTCTTTAAAAATGATAATTGTCCTTGGCAATATTTTTGAATATTCAACTTGAAAAACCAGTCAAAAATGGCTTTAGTCGCCTGTGTTTTCTTCTTTGACTTCCAAAGAACCAGAAATGATCAATGGTTCTAGCCTCTTAGAGCATGAGGACTTTAAGACTGATTAAAAAGCATTGTCTTCTATGTTAAATCTCCTCCTGCAATATCTTCGCAATAAAAATGTTACGTGATTTTTATATACTTTAAACCTACTTTGGAATTGTTGGGTTTTTTCTCTTAAAATGTAAGTTCTGGAAAGCATCCTTTCTCAGAATAAGCCTGTTTCATAGATATTAAAAAACTTTTGATTATTTATGCACCTTCTTTGATTATTTTCATCAAAACATCAAAACATTTAGCTGCTTCTTCCTCATCGACACTGACGTCCTCTCTAGTCATTTTTAAATTATGCTGTTGAACTCAATTTTTACAGTGATTAAACCAGTCAGTAATTGTAGTAAAGATTTCTTCACTGTCTTCATCTCTTCCACTTTATTTGACTACCTTAAATACTTTTTCATTGCAGCCTTAATCCATACAGCTAAAGGATGCTCCACTTCTATAATTTCTATTCCTTGTAGTTGTTTGCAAACCACAAAAAAGCTGATATAACTGCTTTTTTCTTTTATTTCACCTGAACATTTTATAATATCACATACCATAAATTCAAGCATACCAACATTTCGTCCTATTTTAGAATTACCACATTCATGCCTTTCAATTACATCAATTTTTTTGTTCTAACATAATGACAAGACTCTTCTTTTTTGTGTTGGCATCTTCCTTTTGTCCATTTGGTTAAGGACTCTTTTAAAAACTATAACACAACTTTTGATAATATGATACATAAGAGTATATCACAATCGCATGCAAAGGTAGACTGTATAGTAGCGGAGTATTAAAACCATTGATTAGCTCCCACACATCACATTGATCAAATTTAGCCTTGAATTAAATGAGACCTGGTATCATTTTGTAATTCGCACACTAAATCAAATTTCATTCTATTCAAATTCACATTAATCACGCCAACAGTTTGAAAACAGTTCTCAAAAATTTGCAACTATATGAAAGATCACTTCAGATCACTAATAATAAAAGAAATGTAACTCAGAAAAACTCCAGTGTTTTAGCTTTCTCCACACTCAAACTGGCAAAGATGAAAAAAAATGTCAATGTGGGAGAGACTGGGAGAAAAAAATGAACCACATCATATACTGTTATTGGAGCTGTGACTTGGTCCATCAACTTTAAAATCAATTAGGAAATATGCTAAAAGAGCAATGGAGATGTTCATACTCCATTGACACAATGATCTCATTGCTAATATGCACCCAAATATTCATAGCAGCACTTTTTTGTGTTTTTAAAGATTCAGAAACAAGAAAAGTGTCCATTAGTTGGAGGATGACCAAAAAGGTGTGGTACATGAATGCAATGGAATATTTCTGTGCTATAAAAAATAATGAATATGAAGAATTAATAGAAATATCAGAAGATTTCTATGAACTGATACAAAGTAGAATAATCAAAACCAAGAAAACAATATATACAATGACTACAACAAATATATATGAGAGAAGAAAAAAAATGCTATGTAATTTTAAAAGACCAACCTTGGCCTTGAAGAAGACCTTCCTCCTTCCCTTTTTTTGAGAAATTGGGTGCATGGTTGTGGGATACTCCCTGTGCTGTCAGACTTGGTGGGCTAGCTAGTTTTATTGAATTGTCTTTTTTCAGTTTTCCTTTTGTTACAAGGCATAGCTCTCTGGATAGGTAAGGAAGAATAGATATACTTAGAAATAAAGGCAATGGAAAAAAGATGTCAATTTTTTTAAAGTAGCATTATGCAGCAAGGTTTGGACTAAGGTCTTTATTCAGTTTTCTGTTCTATATAGCTAATTTAAATTGTTGAAAGTCAAATAAACTTTAATCATCATAAAGCTGTTAGAAACTGGATCAGTAAACTGCAGATTAAGAGGAATTAGTCTTGAACAGTGAAAGTGATGCAGTTAGTGATGGGCTGTGCTTAGTCTACTGGTATAGAAAGAAATCCCTATTAAAATAGAAGAAGCCACATAGGTTAGGAGGTCGCTACCCAATGGGAAAGAGACCTCCCTGTCTTTTCATCACAAGGTATGGATTTCTAACTTTTCCCTTCTCTAAATAGACTGCTATACTGTCCAAAGCTGGCATGAGATAGCACTCATTTCTTCCCTTGCTTCCAAATCTATGTTCATAAGCACAAGAAACAGGATTTAGGGAATACATGTTTATCAGCAAATAGAGAAATAGAATATCTCTTTGCAACCTTGAAACTCCACTTGATTGTACACTCATAATGTGATCTAACCTGAATATGTAAACATCATTGAATCCTCTGGGCACTGAAATTTTTGTGGATGGTTACAAGGATAATGACACTGCCTTTTAAAACTACTGCAGCACATATGAATACAGCATCTTCACTATTACAAAACTATCTTTCAGACTTACATGAATTGATGCTGAGAGAAGAGAGCAGAAACAGGAGAACATTGTACACAGTAACAGCAATATTTTGCAATGATCAACTATGATTAACTTAGCTCTTCTTAACAATAAAATGATCTAAGACAATTCCAAAAGACTCATGGTGAAAAATGCTATCTACATCCAGAGAAACAACTATGGAGTCTGAACACAGATTGAAGCATACTATTTTCACTTTTTGGTTGTTTTTTTAATTCCTTATTTTTTTCCCTTTTTTCTGATGCTTCTTTTACAAAATGACTAATGTAGAAACATGTTTGATATATGCACATGTTTAATCTATATCAGATCGCTTATTGTCTTGGGGAGGGGGAGGGGAGGAAAGGAGAAAAATGTGGAATTCAAAATCTTATGAAAATGAATTTTGATAACTATATTTATATATAATTGGGAAAAAATATTGTTGACATGAAAAAAAGAAAACCTCCCCACAAAAAACTATTTTTCAATTTACCTCCAAGCTTCCCAGAGACCAGGATCCAACCATCACAGCAATCACAATGATGGGGGAGGCAACTCTGAATGGGAAAAAATATTTGCATGTCAAATTTAAACATTGGAGAGGTGAACGGTAGACAGGAAAGATGGAACTCTATGGAATAATAATGCTAATAAGCTTACTTTTATTATATTATTGTATTTTATACAATCCTGCAAATTAGTGAAAGCAGAGAGGCTCTGTCTTTTATAGGAGATATATATAAGAAGGAAGTTAGGAATGTATGCATATAATAAAGCTCAAAACTTCACTGAGACTTTAGGATAACACATGAATATTTAGGCATACTTTCAAAATTTCCACTGATATATTCTACATTTATTCAGTTATTTTTTCAGTCATATCTGACTCTTTGTGATCCCACTTGCAGTTTTATTAATAAAGATACTGGAGTGGTTTGCCATTTCTATCTCCAATTCATTTTACAGATGAGGAAGCTGAGGCAAACAGGGTAAAGTGACTTGCCCAGGGTCACTCAACTAGTGAATATCTGAGGCCGGAGTACAAAGATAAGTCTTTCTAATTCCTAGTCTGGCATTCTATCCACTATGCCACCTAGCTATAGCATAATCACAAATTATAATATGTGCCCATATATATAAAGTATATCAGTGGGAATTTTGAGAAAACCAATGATGGCTATGACCATAACACACAGCCAGTTATGCCCCATCTTATCCAAGGTGTGAGAATTATTAATAGCACTCCTACTCCCTGCTATGTCAGTTATGGTACCATTTTGTAACTGTCTCTAAGGCACTTCTTTTGCCCTATTTGGAAAGTTTATTTTGGAGACTAGAAGAATTTCTGGGACAAAGAATATAACATTTAAAGGAAGGGGTCTCCCTTTGTAGTCTGACTGAATCTGGGGAGAATTTAGCTTTTGTAGGATTAAAAGTTAGTTCTAAAAGAGACCATAAAGGTCATTGAGTCCAAAGCTCTCATTTTGTAAATAGGAATCCTGAAGGACAGAGAGGGAAAAAAACGTACTCGAGACCATATAGGTGAATAGGGAGTTGTCAGTAGATGACAAAGGGAAACCAGCCAGAGGGAGCATCTGAAGCCAAGGAATAAGAGGAACCACAACCCCTCACCCCATTTGTGGTTGTAGGGGAGGGGAGCTTCTGTTAAATCTGTAGCATTTGAAGGTGTTTTCTAAGAGCACTTGGAAGTAGGCTGTTCATGTTCTATTATCCTCATTTTACAAGAGGAAATTGAGCCTCAGGAATAATTACTTGCCCCAGATCCCACAATTAGCCAGTAAAAGAAACAAGACTTAAGTCCAAGACTAGCCATACCCATCACTCAATCATTGTCGCTGAAGAACTAGGAACTGAGACCCAATGGCAGTGGCATCAAGCCAGTGGTAATAGAAGAAAGCATACATTAAGAGGAAAGTAAGTCCATTTAAAAAGAGGTTGACATTGAAGCAATCAAAGCATTAAGACAATCCAGTATTAAATAGAAGTAACTGGAAGTTCTTTAGTATGAAGACTGTACTCTAATTTTTCTTTTACAGAAAGATTTGGCCTGCAATATTGATAATATTCACGGAAAAAGGAATCTTTAGCCCCGGATCTATCAATAGAGGTTGTTATTGACATATTCAAAGCAAAAGAGAAATTGAGGCAGTTAATGAAGATGATTAATGCTTTTTATCATCAGTGAGACATGTGATTTGTATTGTTTCTCCAAGAATGTTGGAGTGTTCCCTCTAATTACTTTAAGTTATATGTGAACAAGTAGGCTATAAAAGCAATAGACTGAGTCAACATGTAGAGTTGAAAAGGACATTAATGCTTATACAGTCCAACTCTCTCATTTTACAGATGAGGGAACTGAGGCCTTAATAAGTGAAGTAACTTAGTCATTTTGACCATGGGAGAACAGTCTAATGAAGTAATCAAATGCAACTTACAACACAATTAGTCTACTATGTAATTAATGATGAACATTACTGTTATTGTGCTACCGAGCAATTATACATAAATACTAAGCAATTTGTGTGTCTGACTATAATTAGTATTACTGTAAGCTGGTGGAAGAGAAAAAAGTGGAGCAATGACCAACTTCTTCCTCCCACAGAAGAGAAGGCCAGGAACTGTCCAAAGTCCCCAAATCCCCCACACACACCACAGTTCTTTATCCTGCTCTTCTGCCTAGGCGCCCACACTACAACTCCTCTCATCTTCTACTCTTAGTAAAATTATTATTTCTCCAGTGTATGTAAGAGAAAAAAATCCCTCAATCTCTATACACTATATATTTAGAGATTTCATCTATTCTCATGGCTTCAATTATCACTTCGGCATAGATCAGTGTTATTAAACTCAAATAGAACTAGGAGTCACTAAGCCATGCATAAGGATCCCTGTGAACTTCATGTTGACCTAGGAAAAAACACATATTAACACTATTTTATATTGTATTTTTATTTATTTTGTTAAATATTTCCCAGTTACATTTTAATCTTGTTTTCTAGGGTTCTTGGGAATGTTGCAGTAGCAAACGGTAAATGATTGAATGTAAAAACTCTAATGTAAATGACAGACAACCAGTTCTGAATCTCAGCCTCCAACCTCTCTCAGAGCTTCAGATTCATGTTTCCAGCTTTCTACTAGAAAACTTCATTTGAATGTTCTATCTATACACATGTATAAAAATTGAATTTTTCATCTTTCCTTCAAAACCTTCCTCTTCTTCTAACTTCTTTAATACTGTACCACTATCTTCCCACTTAACTAGGTTTATAATGCCAGGGTAATCTCTGACTCTTTCCTCCCCTTCACCATTTATATGCAATCATGTCATAAAGTCTACCTCCATAGTATCTCCCACATCTGTCTCCACTTTTCCATTCCCAATCCAGATCTTAATTTTTTTTGCCTACAATATTATAATAGCCTCATAACTCCCTTTCTCTGGTCTATCTCCCCCCTAATCCATTCCTCATCCTGAGCAATCTGTCATAATCATATACTCTAAATTCTAGTCAACATGAACAACTTTCCATCCCCCTTACTTGACTGCCCCCCCATCTCCTGCCTTCTCTCATGGAATGGATTTACTCTTCCCTCCATTTCCATCTCCATATGTTGAAGTTCTTCCCTTCCTTCAAAGTTCAGATCCAATCCCTCCTCTTCCATGAAGCCTTCAGTGACTCCATCCATGTAAAGGTCAAGTTTTCATAGTACTTAGACTGGACTTCTCCATTGCATTGTTCTTATTTTGTATCATTGTTGTTTGTGCATTTATCTTTCTTCCTTCAGACTATAAACTTCTTGAGTATGCTTTATTGTATCTTACTTTTGGGTCACCCACATTTAGCATAACTCCTTGTACATTATAGCTACTGAATGTTTCTTGAATTGAACTTCTGAAACTTCTTTTAGTTATCTGAATAATGAGGCAATTTGATTAATCAAGATTTTTAAAAACTATTTGTACCAGAAAATAAAATTGTTTATCTGAGAAGAGAGGTCTGGAATTATGAAATACCCCATGAGATTAAGGCAAAAGAATGAAGAAATTTGCTAACTCATATGATGTTGAAAGTTGTTTTTATTTGACATGATGAAAAATGCAATCCACATGAGCTGGCAGTTTTTAGATGAATAAATTAAAGCTATCTGTAGTCATATGAAAAATTCTCTAAATCACTACTGTTATAAAAATGCAAATTAAAACAACTCTGAGGTACTACATCACATCGATCAGATTGGCAACATGACAAAGCAGTAAAATGATAAATGCTGGACATGTGGGAAAATTAGAACACTAATGCATTGTTGGTGGAGTTGTGAACTGATCCACCCATTCTGGAGACTAATTTGAAACTATGCCCAAAGGACTATAAAAATGTGCATACCCTTTGACCCAGCAATACCATTTCTAGGTCTGTATCCCAAAAGACCATACAAATGGGAAAAGGACTCACATGTACAAAAATATTTTTAGCAGCTCTTTGTAGTGGCCAAGAACTGGAAATTGAGAGGATGTCCATTAATTGAGGAATGGCTGAACAAGCTATGGTATATAAATGTAATGGAATATCATTGTGCTATAAGAAATGATGATCAGGCAGACTTCAGAAAAATAGGGAAAGAAGTTATATGAACTGATGCTGAGTGAAATGAGCAGAGCCAGAAGAACACTGTACACAGTTCCAGCCTTGATAGACTTAGCTCTTCTTAGCAATACAAGGAAGTAACACAACTCCAAAAGACTTGTAATGGAAAATTCTGTCCACTTCCAGAAAAAGAACTATAAAGTCTGAAGAAGGCAGATCAAAGCAGACTTTCTCTCTCTCTCTCTCTCTCTCTCTCTCTCTCTCTCTCTCTCTCTCTCTCTCTCTCTTCTTTCTTATACTTTTCCCCATCAGTTCTAATTCTTCTTTACAACATGACTAATGTGAAATAGGATTGATATGCATGTATATATAGATCCTATATCAAATTACACACCATCTTGGAGTGCAGGAAAGGGAGAAATGGGGAGAAAATTTGGAACTGAAAATCTTATGGAAGTGAATGTGGAAAACTAAAAATAAATAAATTTATTTTAAAAAGAAAGAAAGAAAAATGCTATCCACTTTTAGAGAAAGAACTGATGGAATCTGAATGCTGATCCAAGTATACTTTTTAACTTTACTTTTATTTCTTGATTTGGGGAGGGGGGAATGGGAGGGCCTATGTTTCTTTTGCAACATGACCAATATGGAAATATGCTTTCAATGATTTCACATGTCTAATCTATCTATGTCAAATTTTGTGCCTTTTTAAGGGAGGGGGAGAGAAAGAGAGAGTTTAGAATTCAAAATTTAAAAAAATGTTTACATATAATTGAGAAAAAATAAAATTTTAAAAAGAAAAAAGTTACTGAGTTAAATAAGAACTTAATATCCAATTCATTCTTTAATGTTTTAGAAGGAAAATACCACTAATATCAAATTTTTCTCACTAAATCCTGACTCACATCATCTGATTTCTACAAAATATCGTTTGGAAAACACATGACTAGATGACCTCCACATCCCCTTAATGAAATCTTTAGTAATAGCATAGTCCTTCAGAGGACAAGCAACCAGAGATTCTTTAATACTTAGAACTTAACTTCTCATAAATATATGGGACTATGATCTAAGGTGAAAGTTCTTAACCTTTTCTGTGTCATGGATGCCTTTGACAATCTTCTCAGGATAATGTTTTTAAATGTATAAAATAAAATACATTATTAGACTTACAAAAGAAGGATTCAATTATGCTGAAATACAGTGTTAAGAAAATTAAGAAAAAAACAACTACTCAGACCCTAGGTTAACCATCTAAGGCAAGAACATAGCTAATATGGAGATATGTTTTGCATGACTTCACATATATAACTGATATTGTATTTCTTGCCTTCTTGGTGGGTATGGCAGGTGCTAGAGGCAATGAGAGAATTTGGAACTCAAAAATTTTTTAATGAATGTTAAAAAAGATATATAAAGTAAAATTATTTTTTATAAAGAACCTAAAGCGAGTCCCTCATGATCTCAAACATTCTCCCCTGTCCCTCTTGCTTCAATTCCACCAGATTGAGCCATAAAAATTGCAGCAAAAAATAATCAAGATCTTGTAGCATAGCAGTTCTTTGCCTGAGGTCTATAAACTTGTATGGAGGAAAAAAATGTATTTTTATTTAATCTAATTGGTTTCTTTTGTAATACTATACATTTGATTTTATGCATTTAAAACCATTATTCCACAAAGGGGTCCATAGGATTCACCAGAGTGCCAAGGGGATCAATCTCTTAGGAAAAGTTTAAAAACCCTTGATCTAGACCAACCCCTTTAGATAAGAAAACTGACACAGAGATGCAAAGCAACTTGTCCAGGTTCACAAAGTTAGTACAAGAGTAGGATGTGTCCACAAATGTTGTAACTCCACTACGTCACACTATCTTGACTTAACAAGAAAACATCCCCTGGAGCCTTTGAGAGTGAAAGACTCTCAGTCATTCACTTAGATTAGGAAAGCAAGCTAATTAAACCAGGTTTTCCATCTTAGAACAAACAGGAAAAAGTAGTGATGATGCTGGAGAGAGATGGTAATTATTTTAGAGCATGGGACACTGCAAAGGTGAGACAGAGATGAGTACAAGATGAAGTAAAATGTTCTTCATAAGACACAATGAATAAGCAGAGAGTAACATGAGGGACAGAAGAGCAAGGATGATAGGAGACAAGCGCAACTGTTGCTTAAGCCTTCTAAGGTGAGGATTCCCACCCCAAACCCCCAAAACTGTTTCCTGTGAGGGAAATGTGGGAAAAACCAGCTGATCTGGTGTTAGAATATGATTTTCCCCTTCCTACCCTCACTTTATCCTGAATCTGGAAGCAGTCCTTACACCTTTTGCCCCTCAGATATAAAGACTAAACAGACTTATAACATTCCTCATGCCTCCTCTAAATTCCCTGCCAATGTATAGATGCTAGTGTGTTTTGAGGAAACTTGGAGAAACCTGGGGTGTTTCCTAAAATGTTAAGGGTCTGGGTAGCCACAGAAGGGTATTGCCTTAGTGAGAACAGTGGTAATGGTTGATTTTCTATCTATAATATTTTGTGTAATTCTCCTTGTAACCAATGGCTCATATTTTTATATGACAGGTGAGAATTAGAAGTTCATAAGTTTATGGAGCAAGTAAATATCCCTGGTTCTCTGTAAATATCCCTGGTTCATATGGCAATTGCTTAGCACCATGCCTTAACCAATTAAGCAAACCATAATCATTCAGACCCAAAGCAAAAACAAATCAATAGCTCATGTTGCACTTTAATTATCTGGGTAATTATTTCAATCTTCTCCTTCAGCCTGGCTCTGGGAACTAAACCTTATTAATGATACTCCATTTTGACAAAGGTTAAAAATGGACAATTCTAAACCCTTATTTCATTCACTTAGAAACTTTCTGAGAAGAATGGATCATCTTGGACAGGGAATTCTCTCATGGAAGAATAACTAACTTCAGAAAGTTCATAAAAATTCATTCTGTTCCTGAAACATTCTCATGTTGATTTATTTTCCTCACCTGAGAGGATTTTGCATATGCTCTTTCTTTACTGCTCAAAATTTAGCTTTCACTTAACAGCTTCAGAAATGACAGGCACATAGACCAGAATTAGCACCACAGCTTTGAGAGGTATCTGAAGAAAAGGATGTTTTGGAACACAAACAAAAAAATGAGAATTTGTGGGGCATCACCACATTCAGAAATGGCTAGTAAAGAATGAATCTCCAAACACTAGAACTAATGTGTTTTTGGTGGTACAGTTATTTCAGAAACACAAATGGCATTTCACAATCAGGAGTTATATAAGTATTCTCTTTAAATAAAATGATGGTAAATCTAAAGTCTTTATGGTCTATTGAGAATAAAGTTTACATTTAAGGTGAATACTATATAGCAACTCCCTCTCATTACATTTTCCCAAGATTTTGCCATTTTATTAATTTGTTCAAAGTTAACAGTAAAAATCAGTCACTGAAAAGTTATGTAAAAGAAATTGACTTGGAGTCAAAAGATTTGGAATTGACTAATGACTCTGCTTGTATGACCTTAAGAAAGCAATTTAACCTCTCTGAGTCTCAGTTTCTTTGCCTATAAAATCAGAGTAACTAAATTATTGAAATCCTTCCTGGTTCTAAAGCAATAGTGTTATTTTCTTTAAAAAATAGAAAATAAAATTGTACTAAATGACTAAGGTCTTTCCCAGTTCTAAATCTATGGTGTTAAAAAATTGGATATAACTTTCATATATGAAGATGCACCTATTGTCTAATAAGATTTTCATAGGAGTCCTAAAGCTATTTCTTTTCATAACACCCCAGGAAAAATTCAATAAAAGATTCAGGGTTTCTCAAAACTAAGGATCCTTACTCTGAGGCTTATAAACTTTTAAAAAGTTGTTTGATAATTTCATTCAATATGAAAGCCAACTGGTTTTCTTTATTGAATCCCATATATTTTATTTTGTTTTGTGCATTTAAAAACATTGTTCTAAAAAGGCTTCTATAGGTTTAACCAGACTGCCAAAAAGGTTCATGATGCAAAAAGAAGGGAAAAAAGGTTAAGAATGCTTACTTTGATATGATAAAAAAAAAAAAGACTGGACAGCATCTTTCAATAAATTATCAAAAAAACTGCCCTGATATATTAGAACTAGAGGGCAAAATAGAAATTGAAAGAATCCACCAATCACCACCTGAAAGAGATCCCAAAATGAAAACTCCCAGGAACATTATAGTCAAATTCCAGAGCTTACGGATCAAGGAGAAAGTATTGCAAAAAGAAACAATTCAAATATTGTGGACCTACAATAAGAATTACACAGGATTTGGAAGCTTCCACATTAAAGAACCACTGGAATATGATATACTGAAAGGGAAAGGAGTTAGGATTACAACCAAGAATCACCTACCCAGAAAAATTGAATATAATCTTTTGGGTAGGGGAGAGAAATTGACATTTAATAAAATAAAGGACTTCAAAACATTTCTAATTAAAAGACCTGAGCTGAATAAAAAGTTTGACCTCCAAATATCGGTCTCAGAGGTAATATAAAAAGGAAGAAAGAATGAAAGAAAGAAAGAGGGAGGGAGGGAAAGGGGGAAGGAAGGAAGGGAGGGAGGGAGAAAGCGAGGGAGGGAGGGAATGAGGGAGGGAAGGAGGAGAAAGAAAGAAGATAAAACAAAAATTCTATATTTCTATATGGCAAGATAATATTTGTAACTCTTAGTTACTTATTTACTATAAGAGCAATTAGAAGGACTATATGTAGAGAAAAAGGGTGTGGATAAAAGGTGAGTTTGATGGGATGATACCCAAAAACAAAAAAACAAAATAAAGGGGTGAGAAAGAAGATCACATTGGAAGAAGAGAGGAGAGATTGAATGGGGGTAAATTAGCCCACACAAAAGGGGCATGAAAGAGCTATTTTAATGGACAGGAAAGATGGGGATGGGGTGGGGCAGGCAAACCATACTCTCATCAATATTGGCTCAAAAAGCCAACATAAACACTCAGTTGGATATAAAAATCTATCTTGCTCTATAAGGAAGTAAAAAGCGGTGGGTATAACAGAAGGCAGAAGGGGAACTGATAAAAGGAAAGGTATATAGGGGAAGGCAGTGATCAGAAGCAAAACACTTGTGAGGAGGGAAAGAGTGGGGGCTAAAAGAGAGGAGGATAAACAAGCAAAAAATAGCATGGAGGGAAATACACAATTAGTTAATCATAACTGTAAATGTGAATGGGATGAATTCACCAATGGAAATAGATAGAAGAATGGGTTAAGAATTAGAATTCTACAATACTTTGTTTACAAGAAACACATCTGAAGCAGAGAGATACACACATGTAAATGTAAAGGCTGAAGTAGAATGTATTATACTTCTGCTGAAGCAAAAAAAAAAAAACAGGGGTAGCAATTTTGATCTCAGATGAAGCAAATGCAAAAATAGATCTAATTGAAAGAAATAAAGAAGGAAGCTGTGTCTTGCTGAAAGGTACCATAGACAATGAGGTCATATCAATACTTGGGTTTATCAGGGTAACATAGAGACTCCAGAGTGATTTCTTGATCTCTTGACTCAATGACCCCTGAGCCCTCAGACCTGTCACTGCATCCTTAAAATTTCCAGGATTTTCCAGCTGCACTGCACAAAAGCAAAAAGCTTATTTTTAAATATTCTCTCTCACCCAATTGGAATATGAGCTTTCTGAGAGTAGGAATTACTTTGATTTTTCCTACTGATGTCCCTAGTACTCATAAGTGCTTAATAAATGCTTTTTTTCTTTCATTTATTCATTGATATAGGCCAGGCACAAGAGAGCTAGTCCTCTGGGGGTGGGATGATGGGTGATGGTAACCATTTACTGTAGAGTGGTATATCTGTGAAAATTGACCAAGTAGCTGAGCTCCAATTATTAGTGGAGTTACAGAAGATAGTCATGCTATAACCTGAGCTAGATGGAAAAGGCTGCATTTGTGCTGAAAGCTTTGTTATGGTGGATTGTGAATGGAAATTTAAGCAGTGAATCCTACCTGCTCAGTGCTAAGAGAAGCTACAAGAGGCAGTAAGCCCTGGAGTAGCAGAGACTAGTGACTTCTGGTGAGAGTCACCAAGGAAAAGGCAACTTAATGTAGACAAACAGATCTCAGAGGAGAGCACCAACAAAGGAAGAGAAAACTCTTTTCCCTTGTTGAAGCCTTCCTCAGGGCAAAATTATAAATCATGAGGACTATCCTAGTTTTTGGAGACAGGGTGACTGCTTCATTGTGGGGTTTCTTGACTCATTATGGGCTCAAATTTGAATCTTTTCTCTGTCCATCTACAGTACCTAAAAGAGAAACAGAAATGGGAGAGATAGAGAGAAAGAGACAGGGGGGAAGAGAGAGACAAGAGAGACAGAGAAGAAAGAGAAGTACAGAGAGAGAGAGAGGAAGGTAAGGAGTAAGAGAGAGGGGGAAGGAGAAAGAGGAGTGAGAAAAGAAAAGATGGGATGGGAGAAAGAATAAGAAAGAGGAAAAAAGGGAGACTAATAAATTGCCTCTTCAGCCACATTTCACAGTCTGACTCATTTTGTTTTTCTAGTGTATATAAGTTTATCCACCTTTTTCACTCCTGTGGATTTTGTGGAATAGAGTTTGTAAAATTCTGGGGCTCACCTTCAAATACGATCTTTTACCATGAATGAAAAATCCTCCATGACACTAGAGAGTATTTTAGTTGAATATGGGTCTCCTTGTTTTATCACTTGCTTAATAAGAATATTCACTGTTATTGTACAAATTCATCTCCATAGTTGCATCTGTCAAAGATTCTTGGATAATTTTGATATATTCATGGGAAATGCCTTCTTGGAGGAGAGTCTTTAAAACTTCATTTTGCTCTGCTTAGTCAAATGCTTTTTTAAAATATCAACAATCAATCAGCAAAGAATATTATATTGTCTATGCCTATTAGTCAATTTTGTGAAAAAAAACAAATAATTTACTCTTAAAAAAATTGCCTTTGAAACTCACATGTTCTCCTCTCAGATTTCATTAAAGATACTCTTAATGAATTGTAATCCTTTCTCATAAGATGAGAAAATACCTATTTAGGTTCTTGTCTTCTCAGTTGCCTTTGATAGAGCACTATATTTTCCATTCTTTTGAGACTTCCCCTTTTTGTATCTTAAAATTTGATCCTTGAATAACTTTACAATGATTTTGCTTTGATTTGAGGACAGAATTGCCCTTCACGTAGATAATCATATGTAACCAGTATCCCTTCATCTTCTTAAATATCATTCCACATATAGTATATTGAATATGGAGGTACTAAGACCAAATGTGGTAATTTTGCTATCACTGCCAATAAGAATAAATCATTAAAAACTATCATTCTTTACTTCTATTTGTTATCCTCCTTTGGTTCCATTTATAAATGCTATCAAGATGAGATGGCTTAGTTGGATTTCACAGCAAGCTTTCTGTAGTTTCATTTTCTCCTGAACTTTTTTGCTATTTTTTGAAGAAGGTAAAACTCACAGTCTTCCATTATCCTCCTTTGTAATATCTGAACAAATGTTTTCTTTACCTATCATGGTTCTCCAGCTGGCAAGGAGATTGAATGTCTGTTGGCTGAGGTAATTTCTGGAATCTTTCAGCCTCCTAATTCTGGGAAGTGTTGCATATCAATTACTAAGAAATGGTGATACAGTCAATACAGTCAATGATATTATTTAATCCATTTTAAAAAATGAACACCTTGTTTAAACAGGTTGGATGAAACTCACTATTACCACATGCAATATCTTCTCATGTTAATACTTTTTTAATTTAGTATTTTTCTTGAACTTTGATCTAGTCAGTCATCTGACCACATAGATCTGAAATAACTATTTGATCAATGAAGTCATTTTGTATCTAATCAGACATAGTCTCTTCTTTTTTGTGATAGTATTCCACTTTTACCACATTCGGTGTCTCCTAACTTTCTTCTTAAAGTATTCTTTTATATCAGTGCAAGAGTCTTTTGAGTAGCCTAAAGCCTTTGTCTTCTTTCATTTCATGATCTCAAGCCATATTTTCTAAGATATTTTTGCCATCTTCCCTTGTACCCACTTCAGTTTTGAAAATTCTGAACACAAAAATATGTAGAAGAGCTTGTCAAATTTCATATAGAATTTCTCTAATACTTCATCCCTAGCTAAGGATGCTAGTTTATAAAGTACAATTATATTCATAGTGTTCTGCTTGTGTTCATTCTGAGGACTACAAAGTGAAATGACAGTGTCCCATGAAATGATGTTTCTTTTTGACCACAAAATGAAATCAATTCCTTTTTCCCTTCTCTAAGGAAAACCTGAAAACCACCCTTCTATTTATCTAAAACTTCATTATGTATTCTGGTTTCATTTATTTTAAGAAATACCAAGAATGAATCTTTCCTCACCTCTGTCACTTAGAATCCTTAGCTTCCTTCAAAGTTTAGATCAGGTACTACCTCCTATGAGAAGCCTTCCCAGCTTCACTTGTTAGAACTCTCTCCCATCCAACAAATTGTCTTATCTTGACTTATCTCTGTCTGTATTTTATACCCTGATAGAATATAAGCTCCTTAAGTACAGAAATTTTCCTTCATTTTTTTCTTTGTATCTACAGCATCTATCATAGTGTCTTGCCCATAAGAGGCAATTAATAAATAACTGCTAAATTCAATTGAATTAAGAATATCAATTGGTTATGGATATGAAACAGCTCTTCCAGTAATGTGTCAAGTCAATGGTCATTGGTTAAAGGTAGCAAATTAAGAGTTCTGGCAATTAAAGTAACGATTTTAGAAATCCTAAGAAAAAATGTTATTCATGACACATAATATAACTGTAACAGCAGTAAAGTAACCAGGCATCCGACTGACAGCTCCTGAATCTCTCAGGTAAACTGCTTTTGATTTATTCTTCCTTTCTGAAATGCTTCATAGAGCCAAGTTAGTCTCAGCCAATCAAGAGAAGATCTAGTCTGTAGCAGAGACCATATGGCTTCTCCCTCCTCAAATTTGTGACTTGTATACCGGATGATTTTAGTAAAGACATAAAGGAAGAAATTAATAGTAACAAGTCTAGTCTAATTACCACAGAAGGTTCATATTAGCACATGGGGGAAATGTGGTTTCTGCTCCCCAAAGACCTCTTTTTTTGCCTGGGTTTATCTTTTCAGAGTGATAAATTAACCCAACTCTTTCTGGTTAGGTCTCTACAAAATAAATGAAACTCAAACATGTGCTTGATATTTTCTGAAGGAATCACACTAAGCAAAGTATGATCTCAAGAGAAGCCATCTGTTGTTCACAAACATTTCTTCCATGCTGAGAATAGCTTTGATAAAGAATTGTTGAATTACTGTAGAATTTACTTTGTGTTTGAAATTATTCCTGACACACACACCTGGTAGTATGTTACTTTTGTTGACCTCTATAACGAATGGGGATAGGGTATTTTTTGTGAACTTAGAGGTGACCAATGCAGAGAGTCAAATTATTCTGATCTGTGACTGACAGGAATGGTTCTATTTACATATTTTTATCTTCTTGTTTGTCACTTGGTCATATCAGCACCCTGGACAGGGTAATAATGAATTGTGTCAGTACTTAAAAGGCATAAAGTCAAAACTTTTAAAGCTAAGACACTTTGTAGAACCATTATAGTCAACATGCAACAGAGGATTCATAGGGTCATAGACCTAGAGCTGGGGGGGGGCAGTTCATGGAAATAGTGGGACTTAAGTTGAGATTGAAGAACAGGTAAGACTTGTATGTGAGAAAAAGAGGAGAGAATTCTAGGTTACAGATGAGTAAAGATTTAGGAGGAATGAACAGTAAAAAAAAAAAAAAAAGACTAACCTAATGAATACAGAAGATTCATATTGGAGCACAGGAGAAAATCGAGTTCCTACACCCCAAAGGCTTCTTTTATGCTTGGGTTTATTTTTTCATTATGATATATTAGCCCAGAACCAGCTACATAACTCCCTACAAAATAAATGAAACTCAAACATGTGCTTGATATTTTCCCAAAGATTAGGGTTAGGATTAGGGTTAACTTGTGAAAAGAACCTCAGACTCTTTGTAGCCCAACACCCTTGTTTTATGACTAAGAAAACTGAATCCCAAGGAGGTTACATGATTTGCCTCAGGTCACATAGGCATCAGAAGTAGGATTAGAACCTAAGTCCTTTGACTCTACAGTCAGTGATCTTTACACCATATCAATATTTAAGGAAGGAGTAGAACTCTGCCAAGACAGCTCATCAATGAGAAACTTTGAAAAACTACCCATTGCTTTTCGAAAGTGATTCTGACACAAATAAACCTTTTTGAAGGGTATAGCTATATAGATGAGATCCCTGAAACACTTCCCTGATGTGAGTATATTACCATGTATATTTCCTGAGATTCTGATTCCCTGAGAAAATGGTCAGCAGAACTATGAATAGGTTTTCATTTCCCCCCTACCCCAGTCACCTTGTTCGCTATGGTACCTCTCGGCACCTTCCGGCTTATGAAGGAATCAGTCTTTTGGTATTAGGTCTAAATGCTTTTGACTCCCACATCCCACCCCAACCCCAATTCCCTATTTCTCCAATGATCTTGGTTGATCTATAGGCAAATTAATCTATTTCACACACATTTCCCCCCAATAGAATGTAAGTTCATTGAGACCAAGGACAATTTCATTTTTATTTTTTTTATCCAGAGGCTATTACTTAAGTGCTTAAGATAGTACATACTGTTTTCCCTATAGAATATAAGCACTTTGAAAGCAAGGATTGTTTTATCTTTGCATCCTCCGTGCCCCAGTATCCACAAGTTCCTGGTACAAAGCAAATGCTTAATAAATATGTAGTGATTGTTTATTGACTAACTGGTAAGCTTCAGTTATAGCATGTAGGGGAAAGGGAAATTAGACATAGCTAAGGGATCACATATTTTTATGGACAGAACAAGCCAAGAATTAAACATCTTTGGAGGATTTTCCACTTAGTTGAGAATGAATTTACAATTTGTATTGACCATAACTTAAGTTCTAAAGGTCCAGAAAGGGGGTGATGAGGAATGGACAGAAAGGAGTAATGAATCCCATATTTCACTTAGGTGTTTTCTGAAGGGAAACCTACCATTCTTGTCTTAGAGACTGAGGGGAGCAGATACAGTGCTGTACATTCCAGGCCAAAAGGGATTCATTCTGGAGATCAGGTTAGGTCTGAGGGAATCCGAATACAGGAAAATTGCAGAAGACTATGGCTCTTTTTTCCCCCTTATTACAATGAATAGATCTTTGGAAGGTGATCAGGAAAGGAATATAAAGGAAAACAGAGGAGGTGTAAAACCCTCCTTTGTAGGTGATGTAAAAACAAGATCAATAAAAGTTTATTTTAAGCTGACTTTTAAAGAAATTTATGGATCCCCAATCTAAGACTAGGTCTGTTATTTTATGGATTTTTATGCTTTTAATTACCTTAACCTGGTATGTTATTTAGAAAATTACATTCTCTATTTTCCTTTGCAAATGCCTTCTACTTAGACCAACCCAAGGTCACATCAACGTGGGAATTCCTTGCACTGATGCAGATCACAGTTATCTGGGTTTTCTCATCCTTGAGATTCTTGCTCATAGGGTCTCATAAAACCCTGCTAGAATAACTATTATAGTCAAAGGATGAAAAAACCTTCCTCTAATGCTTTTCATATTGTGTGGAGATCAGGGTCTTGACTACCACAGTAGGGTCTTGTCATTTGTTATCCCTTAGTCCACTAAATGACCAACCTCCATCCTTTCCCAGTAATACCTGCTTTTGATGATCTCTCCTGCTGATTGCTATTTACAAATGACTATTGAAAACATAAGAAGCCCATTTACCCACCCATTATTTATCTTTCCATTGCCCTTTGGGTAACCTACAATTTTTAATTCTTCAGTATTCATTATTTCCATGGTTTCTAGCCATATAGTATCACCAGAAGAATATTAATGTAAAAAATATGAGTATTAACTGGTTTTGCTGATCTTTTTTCCTCCTCTTTCCTTTTGAAAAATCCTTATTATAAGGGATAGTTCTCTTGAAAAGAGTAGGGGGAGGAAGAAAGGTAACAACTGGACTTTTACATCTTCAATGGTATAAGGAACCTCCCTTGACAGTTTCTCTGCAATTTATAGTCTTATAGAGTTACCCAGGACACCAAGCTATTTAGTGACTTGCCCAGCATCACAGAGCCAATGTGTCAGAGGCAAGATTTGAATCCAAGTTTTCCTGAATTTGCAGCTATCTCTCTATCCACTATGACACACTGAAAAGCAAGGGATGTAGGGGAGGAATTTGGGTGATGTAAAAACAAACAATATCAATAAAAATCTATTTGAAAAAGAAAATTTTAAATGAGTTTTTATGACAGAGAGCATCCTGAGATGACTGAAAACCCCGTGTAACTTCCTTTGACTCAGCCTATTCTCATCCCAGATATTCAATTCTGGGATCTCATTTTTCATTCACTCATTTTTTGCTTAATAGATCGCTAAGCAAAATCTTAGCAATGGATCCCACTGTCGGCACCTGGTCAGATTCAAAAGCTTTGATGAAATCAGGAAAACATCATCCACAAATGAGAGCACCTGGAGATAACTTTCTACAGAAAATCTCTCTTCTATTTGGACCTTATGCAGCATATCCTCCATGAAATCTACCCACACTTTTGGCAAGTTTGCATCTCCATGTTTTATGTTTTTCTTGATGCTGACACTCAGGCAATCACTGAATAAAGTTATCTCAATTGTTTCATTTATCATGTTATCTTGTGTGGTTGTAATACGTTCATTGAGACACCTTTGAGATCGAAGGGTGCCCTTCTACTCCCTTGAATTAGTGCTTTTTGTAATCAACAAATAAACATAGGATCCTTATTCTCTTCATTTTCCAATCAATTGTGTGTGACTGTGAAGATACAAACAACTGCAGAAAATTTTGTGCACAAGCTTGCTCATTCCTTTCTCTTATGTCAACAAAAATATCCTGATGCATATGAATTACATTCTTGTTAAGGTTTTACAAATGAAATATTGGGCAAGCAGGTGAGTATGCTGATATCTTCTCAGGAGCTTTTTTTTGGTAATAATGCCATTTCTGATGTTCTCAATTCTTTTGGATTCCTTCCCAATTTGTATATCTTTAGAATCAGGTAGAGTACCTACAGAATTATGGCATCTCTAGCATGGATTTCTTCTGTGTATACTTGGTCAGGTTCAGGCACTATACTAACTTCATCTTTTAAAGAGCCATTTTGTCTTCTTACATAGTAAGCACATCATGAATGGAGGTATAAAAACACAAATGGAGAAGTTTTTTTTTTTTTAATGTGATGAAACTACATCATCATAGATACTGGAAGATCTGTTCCATTTCCTACCTACTTGATCTCCTTTCAGTTTCATCTATAAATGTTCTCAGGATGATCTGACTTATTTAGGTCTTGTACCCAACATGTCATGAACTCGTTTTTCCACTCCACAGTAAATATTTTGCATCAGTTCACTTTTCCAAAAGTAAGAATATAGTAAGTTAAGATTTATGTAGCATTTACCATGTGCCATGCTCTGCACTAAGTATTTTACAATTATTGCCTCATTTGATTCTGACAACAACCCTGGGACATGAGTGCTATTATTCACCTCATTTTACAGATTAAAGAAACTGAGGCAAACAGAGGTTAAGTGACTTGCTCAGGATCACACAGCTAGTAAGGGTCTGAGGATGGATTTGAATTCAGGTCTTCCTAACTCTAGGTCTAGTGCTCTATCCTTTATGCCACCATCAGAGTCATTATCTTTATTTTTATCTCTTTTCTACTTTTCAGTATCAACAATTTGTTTAAATTGGTCTAAAGGGAGTTGATAATACAGAGTTAGATCTTCTAAGGCAAAGGTTAATGAGAGACAACCCTCCTCCATGTACTCCGCTAACCCTGCCATCACTTTTTTCTACATAGGCATGTTTCATTGTTACAAAAATTTAAGTGACCTTAACAGCATATTGTGCTATTTTGGGGTCTATGCCTAGAGAATTACACTACTTAAAAATAAAAAAAATTTTTTAAAAATTTCATTCCATAATTTGATCTTAGTACTACTTCTTTAAAAGACCCACAATTTGTAGACTTTGGTGTGAAATCTGAAAAAGAAAGAAATTGAAAAAGGAAGGAAGGAAGGAATGAAAAGAAAGGAGAAAGGAAGGAAAGTGAATAAAAGAGAATGATGTGATTTCTATGACTATCCATAAATGAATAACTCTCTCATTCTACCAAGGGAATTGTTCCTTTAATCAAAAACAGATTAAAGATGCAATCTATCAGAAATATCTCATGAAAAATATTTCTTATCCATTAAGAAGAAAAAAAGAATTGGGATTTTTTCTAGTTTCCCTTTCCTTAAGCTAATAGACCAATATTGCAATGTGTTTAACACATGTAAGAGGAAATTAGAATATTAAAATTATGCAATATGATAATTCCACATTCTCAAAATTTAATAAAAAAGGCAGTATGAATAACAACTTCATAGTGATGCAAAAAGACTATTAGGTCTACCACATTCCAAAGAAAAATTACTCTCAACTCCGCCCCCCCTCCTCACACTGCCACCAGCAGTCCCCAGTTGATATACAGGAAAAAAATAAGAAGTTATTAAATGGAGTCCCTTTGACTGCCCATGCCTTTTATGAACTCAGAGGATTTATACAAAAAGGACAAAAATATTGTACATCTGATGAAGACAAGATTTATCCAAGGCTTTTAACAAAATGTTATTGGCCATATCATGCAACTATTCTCATTGCAAATGTAGACATCAATTCAAAAATGAAAAGCACATTTTTGCAAGCCAAAGGATGTAGAAGCTCTCTGGAAATCTGAATAGATTCTAATTTTACCTAGTGTGCTTGCATGCACTAGGCAGGAAGCCAGATCAGTGCCCCAATATAAGTGCAGTTAAGCTGATGTTGTTAACAATGAAAGGACTTAAGCACAGCTGATGTGTAACTGCTAGACATAGCTCCTATGCAAAATTCATGAGCTCTAAAGCTAGAAAAAACTTAGATATCATTTCATTCATCCTTTTCACTTTATGGATGAGAAAATTAAGGCCACCTCCAAGATCTTGAATGCTAAAATTTCCCTCTCACAAAAGCCTTCTGTGCTTCTACCTATATTTATGTTCCTTCCTCTCTCCCTGTACAGTTACCACCTTAGTACAAGCATTCTCCAACTCTGGCCTGTATTATTGCAATAACCTAATTAGCCTCCTGTCTCATGTTTCTCACCACTCTATTAAACTCCATATTCCACTCAACTGCCAAAATGGTTTTCCTGATGTATAAGTTAAACTATATCACTCTCTACTCCATAAACTCTTGTTATTTAGTTGTTTGCAATCCTGTCAACTCATCAGGATATTGGAGTGCCATTTATTTCTCCAGCTTATTTTACAGATGAGGAAACTGAGGCAAACATAGTTAAGTGACTTGCCCATGGTCACACAGTGTCTAAATTGTAGTGGCTCCTTATTATTCCTAGGATCAAATATAAATTTCTCAGTTTGGTACTTAAAACTCTTCGAAACCTAGCCTTTTTCTATTTTTCCAGTCTTCTGGTACCCTCTGGCAGTAAGAACTGGAACCCAAGTCTCCAGACTCCCAACATACCAAGAGTTCAGTGTTCTTCTCATGAAACCACAAAGCCTCCAGATTTGGATTGGTCTCTATAGTGACTTTACAAAGGAAAAAGAAAAAAAGATAAACAGGCACAGTGGGGATTTGGGTTAGAGAGTTCTAATGTAAAAAAAAAAAGTCGTCTTAAAAGGCTCATTAAGAAAAATGAGCCTGGCTATCAATGAAGCTAGGGGCAGCAGAAAAGGGGGGGGGGGGGAGGAGGGTTCACTGGAAATTCTATGAATGATTTATGCAGGAATAACAACATTGTACAGATAAATAACTTTGGAAGTCAAACATCTTCAGCTTCTATGACTTTAAATCCAAGAAGAATATCCTCAGATACTGGTGACTTGAAATTTAAGTTTTTAAGAAATTCTGAACCATCCATTCCTGGGTAGATTTCATACATGACTACTGGTTTCTTAGTTCATGAGAGTCACATCTGTCCCCTAGTAGTGAGGTTCAAATTAGAAGACCATGAATCCTGAATAATTCCTCTGTAGCATGTTTGATTTTAAAAGCTAGTGGTGGGACTGATTTTAAAAAACATTGTAGCCTGACAAAGTGATAACCAAAATTGAAATTTTACTAATTAGAACTCCAAGGGACTTTTTAAAAAGTGATCTTAGGTATGAATTAGAAGCTGGCACACAAACATATTTGATTTATAGAGCTTGTGGTGCAGAGTACCCCCTTCTAAACCAGAAATATAGAGGCAAGGGGAAAGGAGCACACACACGTACGCATATATACATGTATGTTTATATACATGTATATGCATATATACATTCATAAATATAGTGTGTATATATGTACGTGTGTATACATATATATCTTATTGTGTGTATATATGTGTACATACATATTTATTTACATATAAATTCTAGCACAATACCTCTCTTAAAGACCAAAGGAAAAAACCTCCAGTCTCAGTAGCACTCCTGTGTCCCCTTCTTCCCCATCTCCCAACCCTCCCAACTAGCCTTCAGGTATAGCCTTTGGCTCTACTTATCTCTACAGTGTCAATCTAGGTCTCAAATCATATTTATCCATGCCACCCACAAGCCACATCTATACGTTTAGACGACTCAGGTGGATATTCCACCTATACTACATATGTTTATTAACAAACATGAGGCTTTCTAACCAATCAATAAAATTTGAAGAGGACTCTCTTCCAATTGCAAATTGCTTTGCTAATCTCCTTATCATAAGGACAACTCTGTGATGCCCCGGGGCCTGCGAGTAGATTCTGAATATTACATGTTTTTAAAATAAATAAAATAATAATTTAAATATGTGCAGCATGATACAGAGGAAAGTGAGTTGAATTTGCAGTCAAAGGGCCCATAGATTAAATCCCAGCTCTACCGTTCACCACCTGAGTGATCCTTCTGGGTGGGCTTCGTTTTCTTCATCTGTTAAATGAACAAGACTCTCTACCAGCCCTAAATCTTTGCTCCTGTATTTCCATAACAATCTCTCACTGAACAGTGCCTATTGTAAATTACACCTGAATGGTAGGTATCCTCCACCTGTTCTTTTTGGAGGAAGATATCAGAAGGCCACTAATACATTTCAACGCCAACAATCAAAGAAATGGCTGAAGAGTCATCCCACTGAGCAAGAAAAAATCTATCTTATTGTGAGAGTAACGAGAAGGAAGCCAGCTCTATGACTTGGAGTGCCTCTTCCTCTCACCCTGGGATAGAAGAGACAGTCATAACAATGCCCACAAACTGGGTTTGCTGTGTCTATCCAGGTCTCACTCACTTCAGGGACACTCGTATTTTAGCAGGTAGGGAGGTACAAATGCATAACAAATCCCAAGAATGACACATGGGGAATGAAGAGGACATTCCCAGGAAGTCTACTGGGATGTCAGCACACCTTCCCTCCAAAGATGCAAAGGTAGGTTTCTGTTTAGTGTGATTGTGTTGTTTGCAAATAAATGTATTTTCCTTGTTTAAACAAAAAAGGTTCAATGTTTTCATGCTCAGGAAGTATTCTTTGAGCGATTGTCCTCTCCTTTGGGCACAGTTAGGGGTCCACACTTCCAAATAAGGATGAAAAGATATAAGTACGGGAAAACAAGCATCATTCCATTCTCAGACTTCGGGAAGATGCCTTTTTTATTTTTTTTAAAGAAACCTCCTGGAGATATTAGAAAAATGTCCTGATTCTGCATGAAAAATTAAAGTGGGATTTGGGGAACCTTGCTAATCTGGCTCATTAGCCTGAGGTGGTCAAAATAACACTTATGTCATGCTTATTTATTGCTCTCCTCAAATCACCACAGGCTCCCTCCTAGGCAGGAGCTAGCTAAGTGAGCCTCCATTTGCAATGAGCCATTTCTTTAAGCAATACAGAGTATTTAATCAATACACTTATTTGCCTGGGAGATATACAGCAGCATCAACATTCAATGCACAGACTTTACGGTATAGAAGTATCCATATGCCTATGAAGCATTGGTTTTATACAATCACCTGCTTCCAGATCACTCAGCAGGTGAGTTATGGGGTGATGAGATACCTTCCAACTTAATTTCCCTCTTTCCTTAAAAAAGGGTCATTCCAAAACAGGAGAGCTTGGGTGGAAGGCAGTAAACATTTTAAAATCCCTTACTCTGTCATAGAGATCTTTAGATGAGAAGGCAGTATGGTACAGTAGAAATAGCAGTGGCCCTGCAGTCAGAGGACTATGTTCAAATCCCAAATTCCAAATCTGACCCTGGCTACTTGTGTAGCATTTGTTGAGTGAATCAACCTCCCTCAGTTTTCTCATATTTAAAAATGAGAGAGTTGCCTTATGTGGCCTTAGAGGCCAGCTCTACATGTAGGATTATATAGGTGACCACTACCCCTACCCATTTCTGCCAGGGCACCAACATCCTCACATAAAACTAGGCCACCCAACCTTGACTCCTCACATGACCATTTTAGCTTCATGATGCCTCTCACATACATCCCCTTCTCTCCACACTGGCTGACACCACCCAAGTTCAGGCCCTCATCACCTCTTGCCTATTGCAGTGTTGTTCAGTCATTTCAGTCATGTCTGATACTTCATGACCCCATTTGAGGTTTTCTTGGCTAAGATATTGGAGTGGTTTGCTATTTCCTTCTCCTGCTCATTTGACAGATGAAGAAACTGACGCAAGCAAGATTAAGTAACTTGCACAGGGTCACACAGCTAATAAGTTTCTGAGACTGGCTTTGAACTCATGAAGATCAGTCTCCCTTATTCCATCCGCTGTGCCACCTAACTGCCCTAAGGCCAATGCAGCAAGACATCAATGCTGTATATCATTTGGAAGGAAAGTAGAAACGTTGAATGTTTTCATCTCTAGCGATTTCATAAGAAGTCTTTATCTGGGCATGAATGAATCTGAGAAAAGTCTTCTTCCATGCTCATGGTGCCCCATGCCAGGTAATATCTGACTCTGGTCCTTAGACCATCCCTGAATGCTTCTTCAATCAGGGAGGAGATCAACTTCAGTCTTCAGCAAGTCAGCAATAACTTGTTAATCTAGTAACAATGAACATATTAAGTCATTCCCACATTACTTCATAATTCTACTGTCAACTGGCTGCATTTTTTTATTTTCTCTGATGATCATTGTATTCCACTAAATTGCTGGGCATTCAGTTCAGATTTCAAGAGCTCTGTTGGCAAATGATTTGAAGCCTCCTTAAAGGACACAGTCTGAAAAATTAATACCTTCATTTCTACATTCACATTGGGCTATTAGGACTCTTTATTTCTGTGTTGCTTTCCCCTCCCCACCCACCACTCCATGAATTTTTCTCTCCTTGACCTCTAAAGAAGCTTCCTGAATAGTACACTTCTGAAGTTGGCTCTAGATATTGACTCCACAAGCATTATGAAAGTGTTTGTTCAGGTGCTAGATAGCCAGTCACTTTCTTTTGATTCTTGCCATGCCTGCTATGTGCAGAAAAGGTGAATTATTTTTTACTTCCTTAAAATAATCATCAAGACTTGGTTACCAAAAACAAGTTCAGGAGCCAAACTATTTGAGAGGAGAACTTAAGACCATTTAGACTGAATGATGTGAGTGTGACTGCTCAAGGATTCAGCGGCCCCACATATCTCCCCCACTAGTCTTGTCAACAAGTTCCAGTCTCTAGCGGAATACAAGCCTCAGCTCTGTCATTCAGTAATGATACGAAGTTGGGCAGTGAATTTCACTTTCTGAACTTTCCTCAACTGTAAAATGAACAGGTTCAGATCAGTCAAGACCACTGTTAATGGAAACAGATATCCAGCCTCTGCCGACAGTACAGTGGACTTCTACTCAAAAGACTTACTCATTTCATTGCATGGTATATTTATTCTCCTTTAGTTAACAATGTTCCCCCTAGATCTAGACAGCCTGAGTTTGACCTGGATGACAAATATATTTCATTTTTTTATATTCTTATTTTACACAGTAGAACAATATTATATCTCATATTATTATATTATTATATTTTATTCTTATTCTACATAGTAGAAGAAAAAAGGACAAAGGTTTATAGTCTATTTTGAAGCTTCAAGTTTATATATCATGAATGTTTTCTTCCAAAAGAGAGTTGATAGGTATTGGACATGAAAAGTGCCAACAATTTCCCAAAAAAGAAATTGATTGTTTTTAAGAGAAAGAAAATGACTAGTTAACTATGCAGGAGTCCAATCAGAATTGACCATGTACCATCAGAATATCCATTGGTTAGACTAAAGGTCAAAATTAATATCAATTAGAAAAAACAAAACATTGCATGCAATTATAAATTTCAACTGGTCTACTCTAATGAATCACTGATGTCCCCTAAAAGAGGGGGAGGGGAAGACTGGAAATGGAAAAAAAACAATAGTATTGAACTTATCAACATTTCCTGCAAAAATTTAGCCTATGTGAAGCTATTATTACAAGTTGAACAACAAACCCTGAAACTTACTCAGATAGAAAACATTTTATCTATTAGGGAAATCACCTAAACTTCTCTGGGACTTAGTTTCCTTATTCATACAATGAGGAGGTAGGATTTAATGGCCTCTTAGGACCCTTTCATCTTTAAAATGGTGATCCTCCGATCCTTGATACTGGAGTTAGAAACAGGACTATTCTAGAATCAGTTTATATTGACTTGTGAGAATCAATTGTTAAATTTTCATTGTATTTTCACCTCAGATATCAGTTGTTGTTGTTCAGTCATTTTTAGTCATGTCCAACTCTTTGTGATCCTATTTGGAGTTTTCTTGGGAAAGATACTAGAGCAGTTTGCCATTTCCTTCTCCAGCTCATTTTATAGATTAAGAAACTGAGGCAAGCAGAGTAAAGTGACTTGCCCAGGGACACATTGCTAGTAAGTGTCTCAGGCCAGATTTGAGTTCAAAAAGATGAGCTTTCCTGACTTCAGGCCCAGCTCACAATCCTCTATGCTACTTAGCTGATACCAATAAATGCCATAAATCAGGGTTTCATTTATTCTTCTGCTGATTTTCTAGACTTCAGAAACTGATAGAGAAAATGTTAATAATTTAAGTGTTTTGTGTATATGTTTTTCAACATACTACAGATGAAAAACCAAGGGAGACATTAGTTTAGAATACAAATCCATTTGTGAAACATTATGGAAGAGAATAGTGAAAAATTATAACCAGTGTTGCCTCTTAAAACAATGTAAAGCAATAGAAATGAAGTGCAAAAAAAAAAAAGAAAAGAAAAGAAACTTGGCATGATTTCCTAATTATTCCAAGAATATTTATTCACATATGAAACCAACAAGAAGAATAAAAATAGAGGAAAACTGGAATACATTCTATATTGATGAATTTAATTATCACTTAAAGGAGAAACACCAGAAAATAATTATAGGCAGCATTTTATAGCACTTCAAGGTTTATAAAACACTTTCCATGCATTCATTTTCATTTGATCTTCCCAACAACCCTGTGAGGTAGCCCCATTTTTAAAGATGGGATGGGGGAGGATGAGAAAGATTAAATGATTTGCCCAAATTCATATAGCTGGGACTTCAAACCTTGGACTTGCTTGATTCCAAATGTACTGCTCTATCCATAGCAACGAGATAGTTATAAATGGGTTAATTTATACCCATCATCCCTAAGGTGCTATACTAGGAATTAGAAATTCCACTTAAGAGTTTGAAGTTGGCAGGAACAGCTTCCCTGTACTTAGACAATCCTTTTACATTTCCCTAATTTCAATCATGACCATGGCTTTTCCAAACCTTGTAATCCTTCCTCAAACCTCTCATAGCTCCTTTTCTTCTGCCTTCTCACCTGAGAACCTTGCTTCATAGTTTACTGAAAAAAATAGTCCCTTGTCTGAAAACTCTCTCTTCTGCCTGCTTCATCTCATGACATTCTTATTTTTCTCTTTCACTTCCTGTCTCACATGAAGAGGTGACCCATTTCTTTTCTGTGCCAAACCCCTCTACATAAACAGGTGATTCTATTCCTCCAACAGATTGTCCCCTCTAAAATCCCCCCTCATTAATATTCTCTTCAACCTCCCAACATGTCTATGTCTCTTCTTCCTCAAAAAACTCTCACATGATCCATCTATATTTCCATTTAGTGGCTAAATTCCTAGATTCTATCTATCATTGGTCTTCAATTTTCATTCTCTTCTTAGCTCTTTACCTCTGGCATCATCATTAGATTTAAACTCCTCTTTCCAAAATTAAAAGTGATCACAATTGCCAAGTCTAATGACCATTTCTCAACTCATCCTTTTTTGACCTCTAAGCCTTGGATACTATTTGACCTCTGGCCTTGGATACTATTGATTACCCTCTTATGCTTTTGAGACTCTACTCTCTCCCCATTCTCCTTCTGTCTGACCTCTGCTTATCAACCTTTGCAAGATCTTTATCGGGGTCATTCCTACTAGCCACAGCTGTCCTCCAAGACTCTGACCTGGACCCTTATATTATTTTGCTTGGTTGGATCATCATTTCACATGGATTCAATTATTATATATATCTATGTAGATGATTCTAAGATCAGTTTATCCAGTCCTGACCTATTTTCTGATATTTGCTACTCTAGCTGTTTATTGAGCATTTTGAACTGAATATCTCATGGACATTTTAAACTTACCATATACAAAATTTATCTGATTATCTGGACTCTGAAATCCTCTCCTTTTTCTAACTTCTCCATTAGTGTTGAGAACATTACCATATTCCCAGTCTTTTAGTCTCCATCTAATCAATGACTCTTCATTCTCTCATCCATGACCCCCATCCAAATGCAATTTGTTGCCAAATCTTGTCAATTCTATCTCAGAAACATCGCTCTCCTCTAATACTACCTTCTCCTGGTTTGAACTGATTTTAGCCAATTTTAATTGGCATGAACTGGCTTTTCCAGTTTAAACTGTTTTTGTCAGTTTGAACTGGTTTTTTAATGGTGTGAACAGATTTTGGTTTGAACTTGCTTTGTCCAATTTGAACTGGTTTTGTCCAGTTTGAACAGGTTTTTTTTCTAGTTTGAATTAGTGTGAACTGGTGTGGGCCAGTTTTAGTTGGGTTTCCCCCAGTTTTGTCCAGTTTGACCTGGTTTTTTTTTCCAGTTTTAACTGGTCTGAACTGGTTATTTCTGGTTTGAACTTATTTGGGTCAGTTTTTTCTGGTTTGAACTGTTTTGGGCTGGTATTGTACTGATTTGGGACTGATTTTTAACTTTTGGGGGAGAGGTTTTAACTTTTTTTCCTGTTTGAACTAGCTTTGGCCAGATTTACCTTGTTTTTGTCTGAGGTTTTTCTGGTTTGAACTGGTTTTTCCATTTTTAAGGTTTTAACTGCATTTTTTTTTCTGGTTTTAACTGGTGTTTTTTTTTCTGGTTTTCACTGATTTTTTCTGATCTGAACTAGTTTTCCAGTTTAAATTGGTTTTGACTATTTTACCTGATTTTGACCAGTTTTCCTGGTTTTTACTGATTTTAACTGTGTTTTTCTGGGGTTTTTCCATTTTAAGCTGGTTTTAACTATTTTTCCAGTTTTAACTGGTTTTGGCTAGGTCCAACTATGTTGCTTCCCTACTCAATAAGCCCCAGGGTTTCTCTATTATCTGTAGGATCAAATATAAAACCCACTATTTGGTATTCAAACCCCTCCATAACCTTCCCAATCTTCTTACACCTTCTACCCTTCACATACTCAGCAATACTCAATCTTGGCTCCAGGTATCTTCCATCTACCTTTTCCAGCATGTAAATGGAAACATGAGGTGTATATATATATATATATATATATTTCTAGGATATTGGGGTTATCTCTGTGATTATCCTCCATACCTAAGCCTAATTAAAATGAATTAATCCAAGTGTTGAAGAATAAACATTGAAAAGAGGCCATGTTAATTTCTTTAAAATCTATATTATAATCTATATATATATATATAATCTATATTCTTTAAAATCTATATTGAGTCTCTATCATTTGCTATAATATTTTTCCATAACTGCATCTACACATAGATAAACATTTGGGAACAAAACTTGAAAAATTCAAGCAGTCATACAGATGTTCTTAATTCAAGTTTTTTTAAAAAAACATTAAGATGATTGACTGAATGTCTTATTTTTATCCAGAAACTTTGCAGTATTAAATATGCATAGCCTATGATTGAAGTTGCTCAAAAAAGTTTATTACAAACTTTCAATAGCATTCTAATTGGTGGAAATTATTTTCTCATCCTATCAGTTAATGAGAAATCATTTGTTTATTTTGAAACTATATAGGAAACATTATGAACTAACAGTTCAGAAAATAAACATGAAGTGAGGGTCTCCACTAATGCTATTTTTTTCCCACTTATAAACTAGGATGGATCATGGAAAAGGTTGCAAAATCTTTTCAGAACATTTTCCAAATTAGAAGCTCTCAATACCACATAGTTAAGAACTACCACTTTTGAGACTTTGCCACAGTGCACCCTATGCCAACATTAAAATAACTCGCATTTGTATATCTTAAGGTTTACAAAGTACTTTGCTCAGAAAAACTGTTTTAAGTTAGATAGTGCAAGTATAATTAGTTACTCTTCAGTTAAGGAAACTGAGATTGAGAGGTTAGTTGACTTGCCCATGGTAATCCAGCTAGTATCTGAGTATGTTGAACTAAGACTCATATGTCCAAGTCAATGTTCTTTCTACTACATCAGGTTTTTAATCTTTTTTGTTTCATGGACCCATTTGACAGTCTGGTGAAACCTATGAATCTCTTCTCAGAATAATGTTTTTAAGTGCAAAAAAAAATACATAGAATGACAAAGAAAATGAATTATATTAAAAGTTATCAATTTTTTAAAATATATAATTTCACAAACCCCAGGTTAAAAACCACTATGCTGCACTGGCATTCTCCATCTGCATAGAAAACCCACTTTGACTGTGGGTCTTATCCCAGGCCACCACCACCTCCCTAAAGTCTACTTTTGTTCCCCCTTAACATAGAGCAGTATGAGCAAAGGAAGATGGACACTGCTTTGGCCCAAGCACCAGAGATGATCTCTAATAGCATCCATCCAGATTGAGGCACAGTAAAGAGGGCATTTGGGCATTGCCAAACCATCTTTCAAAATGACTGCTTTTGGTGGCCCACAGAGTGTAGTATGTGGAAAAGATCAGGAACAAAGAATTTCTAATTAATCTTATGGGCCTGGTACAGCATCAAGGATGAATCTGAGGCAATTGCTTTTTCTCCTCTTATGTCTTTGTTGTGTCTGTGCTTTGTTGCATTCAAATGAAACTACTTCACTATACCTTTAAACCCAAATCCCTCTGGCTCTCACTGATTGGCTGATAATAGGTCTCAGCCCAAGACTCATTTGGTTATTGTTTGTGTTTTGATGGTTAGAGTGAGTGTAAATGGCAATTGTTTCCCTTCTGACCAGAAACTCTGAGGGTCTTCCCCTCCCTGATTGATTCTTTTGTGAAGGCAAAGTAGGCCATCTCTTGCCTCAATTTTTACCTAGCTTCTATTCACTAAATGGGTGTTGCCTCAGACAAATAGAAATCTGGGAAAGACCTTCTCTCTCACTACATCTGGGGCCATTGCAAATCATCTTAATCTATGTCTTGCCACAGGACTCAGATGACTCTGGAGGAGGGAGTGAGGCTGATGAATTTGCACAGCCTCAGCCTCACTTAAATCCAGTTCATTTACAAGTCAAGACGTCACTCTCCTGATGTCATTAGTGTTCTTGGAAAACAATGAACAAACAACCAAAAAAGCCTTGCTTCGGACTCCCTAGAGGAGATAGCCAGAAGCATGTGGGGTATGTGTACATTTCCAGGGAACCAGGTTGCCTCTGTTAGTTCATGGTTGTGGGTTTGCATTGCTCCAAAGTTCAGACATGGTTCATCCCAGCAAAGGGGAGTAGCATAAGAGTGAGCTGTGTTACAAATAGACTGAAGAGCTGTGAGTTTGACTCTGCAAACTGAATTCAACCATCCCCACCCCACATCTCAGGTAAGGGTGCCTGACCACAGAAACCAGGACATGACCCTCTCCTTCCAATCTCTCATAACAATTATTTTATACCTCTCCGACAACTTAACATATTTTCATTTCAATTAGGGTTATTTGTGTACCTCTTTCATCTCCACAACTAGACTTTATCTGCCCTGAGGATACAAGCAACAAGGATGATAACTGACATTTATTGTTGCAATAATGGCATTTATAGAGCACATTAGAGTTTGCAAGGAGCTTTACGTGCAGAACTTCATCTGAGCCTCAGGTCAACCTGGTTAGATAGGCACTACAAATTTTGAAAATGAAGAAACAGGATCAGAGTGGTTAAGTCATTTACACAACATCACAGAGCTCGTAAGGATAAGAAACAAGATGGGAAGCCAGTGCTGGCCGTCTACAACTTTGTCTATATTCTAAAGCAACTAGGTAGAACAGTGGATAGCACACTGGACCTGGAGTCAGGAAGACCTGAGTTCAGATCCTGCCTCAGGCACTTACTAGCTGTGTGACTCTGAGCAAGTCACTTAACCTCCCAGCCTCTGTTTCTTCATCTGTAAAATGGGGATAGCAATAGTACCTACCTCTCAGGGTTGTTGTGAGGTTAAGAGACATTATGTATAAGACTTTTTGCAAACTTTAAAATGCTATGTAAATGCTAGCTGTTATTGTCCACTAAGCCATATTGCCTCTCAGATCATATCTTTGTATCTTCAGCATCTAGAATTGGACCCTGCGCATAGCAGACACCTGACAGTGTTTATCAGATTGAATTGCTTTGTTCTTTCATCGTCCAGGAGGGTAGTCTTGCCTCCTTAACTAGAATACAAATGACTTCAGAGCAGGCACTATTTCTTATACTTGTTCTTCATGTTTTATGCAATGCTAATTCTGCACAGTGTTAATAGGAGAGTAGTCCCTTAATAAATACTTATTAGTCATTCAATTGCCCTTGCAATTGCCCTTGCTGAGATAGTGTAATTGTCCTAGCTAGGGCCTGTTTTTCCACTTTCTGGTCTTTTCAGCAATGGACAATCAGATGGTTGGCAGCCTGAATCCCAGTGAATAAAGAGATAATTCTGTTGGAGAGGCACTAGGGAAGAAATGTTTAATGAGGAGTAGCAGGCATATGGAGTGTCAGGGAAATTGCAAGCTCAGTATAAACATGCAAATCCATCATAAACAACATCTATAAATTGAAGATATAATTCTTAACAATAACGCAGAATACACAAGGCACACAAGCACTCCTACAAATAGGATAGAATTAGGTTAGCTCTCCCGGGCCCAGTTAGCCCTACCTTGACATTAGACCATGTAAATTCTCCAAGTCTAAGCAGAGAAAAGGGACAGAGGGAAAGATGGGAGAGAGATGCTACCATTTGCTCTTCCACCCTTCCCCTGAAGGGTCCCGACCAGGTATTACTGCTGACTTTCCTATCTAAGTAGAAACACCAAGAGCTGGAGACAGTGATAGAGACAGACTAAGACAGACAGAGTGCTTCTAAAAGATCGTCATGTTCTTAAGGTCCATTTACTAATTCTGCTCTAGCCGGGTCACATATCATTATCTCCATATAGTTTCTGCCTGTTCTTTTGTATTCCCAAGACAAAGGAGGAAAAATCATTTTATTTCTATTCTGAACTTAACATAAGACCTAATGGCCAATGGAAATGTTTCTTCCCCTTTCAAAGGACAAGTCAAATTTAAATCAAGGTAGGTCAATTCTGTTAATGACAGAAAGCTACCTTTTAATTCAGAAATGACTCATTGAGCCCCATTTTTCCTGAGACCCACTGTTCTAGCTAAAGGTGATTTGGGGAGGGGACAAGTTAATATGCCTTCCCCTTCCAAATAACAAGATGCCAATTCAGTATCAGTTGATAATTATTATATTGTAAAAGAGAGCTAAGCAGGTAAAATTGTAATTTTCTATCAATAATATTACCATTGATCTCCATATCCTCTTCTCCCTCTAATATTCCATGACACGGTCTAACAATTCCTTAATGAATTACATTAATCTTTCTTCACTCCCCAGAGATGCTATACTCTTGACTATCTTTTAGCAGGTAGATTACCATGTATATGCTTTACCATTACCCAAGGCTACCATGCCCAGAAAAACATGCTCTAGGAACAGCAATAGTAACAAAGAACACCCTGAAGTGTTGGCCATTATTGTCCCAAGAAACAACCTTCCATTCCACCACTGATTTTACTGTAATACCAAGGCAATTTGCTCTTAATTATTTTACAAAACCAGAAAAAGGAAAGAAGGCAGTATCCAGCACCTGGCACAATGCCATAGACATAAGAGGGGCTTAATAAGTGTTTATTGAGTTGAGTTAAAGAGTGTAGAGCTGACCCATTCAGGGAATCTCTTTGTGCAAAGGACAAGCATCACAGAAATATTTCATTTTCTTATCACCTGGATCCTAAATAGGAATTAAAGTGAGGAGTTATAGTCTAAACACCTTTACTCCATTTCCCAATCCAAACTTACCAAGTAAGCTCTAACGGTGATCTATTGGATAGTATTGAGCAACGAATGAATTTATTAAGCACCTACTATGTGTCAGACACAGTGCTACATGCTGAATATACATATACAAAAGTGAGATGGTCCTTGTCCTCCAGTGTGGCATATATGTGAATGGGAACACTCCACATGTAGGGGAATAGTGGCCATGTTTTGGTCTAGTGGTCTTGGGAACCCTGAAATGCAAAGGCAAAAGGTATGGGTCTACTTTGAAAGAATTCAACCAAAAAAAAAAAAGAAAAAAAAAGAAAGAATTCAACCACTCAAGTCTTCTTTCAGTCCAAGTAGTTTATTAAAACACTAGTTGGAGTGGGGGAGATTCCTGGTGAGTCTATGCCATTTGTGATGCCAATACAAACAGGCCATATTTTGAGAATCTGAGCCCTTTCATGGGAGTCAGATTTATATTTTATACAGAAAGACTGTGGGAAGATCTGGATGTGGATAAGTAGCCAGAGGTTGGCCAGGTGCAGACAAGAGAGGGAGTTAAGTGGCTGGAAAGTCACAGTGAAAGGGACAGTTAAAAATTGATGGGAATGGGGGATGCCTCAGGTAAACACCAGGGATCTGGGCCATGTGAGAAAGTCCAGGGCTTTTTAGGGGTTCATCATTAGCATCCCATCAATCAGGGAAGAGAGTTTTGTTAGGGAAGTCACAGAAATAGTAAGTGGAGTTATAGGGCAGTTCATTGCCATGTCCTTTCCAGAAGCCATGTTAGTTTTGGTTTGATTCCTTATTCCCAGAGTATGAAGTGAGTATTATGAACTTGGCAGTAGGGTGAATGGCAAGATGTCCCAGGATATCTGGATGGATGGAGGAATATAACAAATTTGGAAACAGAATGGAGTACACTCAAAAATAAACAAAATTATGCCTAAAGACTAAGAACATTGTCAATCAAAAATATAACTCAAAATTTGTTCAGTAAGAAGTGTAAGCACTTGAACTACAAAGTAACCAAGCAGGTCTGACGTGGGAAATGGAAGTAGAGGTGGAAAGAAAATGTCTTAATGAATTTCTTCTTCCAACTCTGAGATTAGTTAACAAGTGGTGTAGAGAGAAGATCATGTTGTAGCAACCAATGGTCTATGTCCACTCATCACCTAGCTCTCTGTCATATGACCAGGAGGTCAAATGGCAAAGACAGAGAAGACAGCCAGAAATAAAAGTTTCCAATAAAGGCTCCAAGAGAAAGGACTGAGAGGATGTCACCTTAGACTCTCTCCTACTCAGTCTTTGCTACCTCTAGAGCATGTGTAACTAGATTCTCAGTTCCCCTTCCAAGTTCATGATACTGGCTTGGGTACCTTATATTCATTTCCACAGCTCTAAGCTCAAATCCTATCAATCTCTGCCATCAAAGAGACGTTTAATGAAAAAGTATAGCAAGATAATACCAAAAAAAGAGAATCAGGTAGCCCTGAATGATTGTTTCCTACCATATATCCAAAGAGACAAAATTTTTTAAGACTCTTAATCACAGTCTTGATCACAGGTTTTAGAGTTGGGAAATACCTAAGTGATCATTTAATCCAATCCCCTTATTTGTTTGTTTTGTTTTATGAGAGGCAATTGGGGTTAAGTGACTTGCCCAGGGTCACACAGCTAGTAAGTGTTAAGTGTCTGAAGTCAGATTTGAACTTAGGTCCTCCCAAATCCAGGATCAGGGCTCTATCCACTGTACCACCTAGTTGCCCCCAAACCCATTATTTTCATATGAGGAAATGTGTAAACCCTCTAGGTGACATGTCCTAGTGTTTGTTAGTAGCAAAGGTGGAATTCAAACTCAGGTTAAAATCATTGTACTCTGTATCCAGTCCTCTTTCCAAAGTACCACCCTATCTTCAACATACTGCCTTTTGGTCTTCAAGCAGTCTCAATTTAATTTCTTCCCTCTTCACATTAGGGCAACAACGGTAAAAGTCATTTAAATGGAAAGATCTTCCCCACTCACTAATAGGCCCATGTGACCTGCTTAAATCACCAGGAAGCCTAAGTCACATGTGGTGGAAGGAGCATGCTGAACAAGTAGAACAGGAAAGATGGAGCAAAAATGGGAGGAAGTTAGTGAGAGCAGTTGGGGAGGAGGAGAGAGGATGCAGGCTAGCAGGCAAAGCAAGGCTCTTGAGTATTTGCTTGTGGGAAGGCCCCAGCAGTGGGGGAAATGGTTTTGCCTCCTGCAGTGATAATATGTATTTACTTCTTGGCTACTATGATAGATTTGGCTTTCTGGTTCTGGAATTTGACTTTCTGGTATCTGAAAAAATGTTTTTCTTCTGCCTTCTATATGAAGAGTCTGTCATACTTTGCAATTCAGAACTACACCGGCATATTCATAGTCAGACACCAGTACTTGAATATTGCCTTGGTGATACATTTGGTGTAACAAGATTACCGGATATAAAATCTCTACTTGGAGACAGAAAGGTATTTAGAGGAAGAAATCGATATCCCAGGATGGGAGAATTTATGATATTTATCCCTGGCAAGAGAATGGACTAGAAACACTGGACCCTGTGAGAACTGGGAACTGAGGTTATAGGAGGGGGAACCTAGAGATTTGGAAAGGTGTTTGCAAGGAATATCAATAAAACTAGGGAAAGAGCTGGCAGGGATATGTAGGAGAGACTGGATTTTATTAATAGGTTACCATATTATCTGTAAAAGCAGAGATGAGCTGCTGAAGGCAAAAATTCAGATGGAAAAAGAGTTAGCTAGTTTGTATGCGAATTCTCAGCGATCAGGTTCTCCTTTAAAAGAGCAAGCTGGGGTTTCTCAAATGCAAGAAAAGGCTATTCATTTAGCTCAGAAGAAGCAGAAGACTGACAAAAAAAGTGTGCCTATGACCTTTGTACAGACCCAGCCTACTTGCCACAGTGATGACTGCCAGAAGAGGGCATAGGAGGAAAATGTAAGGAGGTTAGAGCAAGAAAATGAAACAATATTAGAGGGAAAAGCTTCTCAAGTGGAAGTACACTGAATACTAAGGTGGAAACAGGAAAACCAAGGAGGTAACACAGTGTTTAGGGAAATAATTGAGGATTTTGCTCAGCAGGACGTCACAGATATTTTGAGTCGGTTCACCCAAAGAATGGAAGAATCAATATCTTAGATGATGAGAATCAGTAATGAAGCGGCTGGAGGAGTATCTATAGATGGCATAGATTGCTTGAAATTTATAGGTATTAACCAGAATCCTTTTATACAGCAAGCTTTTATTTAGAGATTACAATCTGCAAGAAGCTAACAATACAACTAATCTGTTAGTTTTGGCTGCAGAAGGCTTCAATAGGCAGTATCCTACTGACTCTATGTGGCCTAGTGGAGATACACCCTGGTATTCCCTTATGGACTATGTAAGAACCTTAAAGGAGAAGATAATGAAGACTGCCATAATGACCAGAAATGCAGATGCATACTATGATATTCCCTTAGCAGTTAGCCATAGGAATAAAATAGTGAAGACAACTCCTCTTGTTTATAAGCACCTAAGCTTGACTCTAATAATTGGGGGGGAAAGAGCACCCTCTTTCAGGGGTGCTGGACAAGATTTCACAGTTAACTTAGGCAACTGGTGAAAAGAAAAATTTCCTTGAGAGAAAAGAGTAAATAGCCACGAAATTCAAAATCAGAATAGATTGACAAGGAAAGAATTGTTTACAATTCTATTGAGAGCAAGTGTAGATTTTTAGACACATAGATGGTATTCCAGTTAATGAGCTATATAGAATGCACCAAGAAAAGGGAATTGATATTAGACAGAACAGAGAAGTAAGAACTGACCCTAGAGATCCTCTTGAACCCTTGTATCCAAGTTTGTCACACCTTCAAGGTTTCAAGGGGAATAGGAAGTTGACCGAGCCCTAGCTGAGATTAAAGAAATACATAGACAGGATTACTGACCCCATATCAATTTGACCATATTTTGGAAAAGTGTATCAAATACTATAACTAGGGCATTAATAGACACTGGGACAGAGGCCTCCCTTACATGTGGAAACCCTGATAAATTTAAACATGGAGCTCCTATCACCATCACAGGACTAGGAGAGACTGAAATATCAGCCTAACCAGTAAAACCAACAATGAAAACTGGACAATTAGCTAAGAAACAATATATTGTAGTAATTGTACCCATTCCTGAATACATCATTGCAATAGATATATTGAGAGGTATGACTTTAAATTTACCTAGGAGGAGATACCAATTTGCAGTAAGGAAGATAGGAATTAATACAGTTTTAGTGGGTAAAATAAAAATGGACCCAGTCACTGTACCTGAACCTTCTGATTACTTTAAAGCAGTATTGTGTGCCAGGTGGGCAAGAAGAAAGTACCAATACTATAAAGGAATATGTTGAGGCAAGAGTGCTAGTTCCTACAGCTACTCAATAGAATAATCCTGTCTGGTCAATATAAAAGTCAGATGGGACATGGAGGATGACAGTGGATTATAGAAAATTGAATAAGGTCACTGCTTGCTTGTATGCTGCTGTTCCAGATACCACTACCTTAATAGAAAAGATTCAGAAATATGAGGGGACTTGGTATGCAATTATTGATTTAGTCAATGCTTTCTTTACCATCCCAATAGATTCTAAACAACAGGGCCACTTTGCCTTCACTTGGCAGGGCCAACAATATACTTTTACACACTTGCCACAAGGATATCTGCATAGCCCCACAGTTTGTCATAGGATTGTGGCTGAACATTTGAATGAATTTGAGCTACCTGGTATACAGCTTACCCACTCCATAGATGATATTATGATACAGGGAAAAGATACAAAAGAAGTGGAGAAGAGTTTGACGCTTTTAATTGAGCATATGAAAAGAAAAAAGTGGGAAATTAACCCTACAAAGATTCAAGGGCCATCTTAAACCATAAAATTTTGGTGTATATACTGGAAACAGAACTGTGAGAGATTCTTCTGCAAGGCCAACAAAAGATTCAGAATTTTTCTACTCCTGTCAATAAGAAAGAGGCCCAAAAGTTTATGGGATTATTTGGATGTTGGTGACATCACATACCACATCTAGGACAAACTTTGAAATCCTTAAATAAAATTATTAGAAAAAAATATGAATTTGATTGGGAACTTGAGCAGGCCAAAGCTTTTGAAGAAACAAAGGTTGCTACATAGTTGATCCTAGATTTACGGCCTTTGCAAAGTGGTCCAATGGAATTATAAGTGACTGTACAGGATGAATATGCAAACTGGAGTTTATGGCAAAAACAACAAAGCCAAAATGTACCCTTAGGACTTTGGTCTAGGAAACTCCCTTCATCTGGAGTTCAATACACCCCTTTTGAAAAGCAGTTGTTAGCTGCATATTGGGGTTTGGTAAAGACTCAACAGCTGACTGTAAGCCATGAGGTAATATTAAGGCCTGGAATACTGATCATGATCTGGGTAATGAGTGCCCCAGATTCTCATAGAATTGGACATGCACGGGAGGCTAGGATAATTAAATGGAAATGGTATATTCAAAATAGATCTAAAACAGACAAAAGTGGAGTTTCTGCTGTATATGAATCTATAGCAAACATAGACACTGAGGGAAATGATACATCCCCTGAACCAAAGCAACAATTGGTACCGTCCTTGGTAAAATGGAATGAGAAATAGGGTGGATTAACTGAAGAACAAAAGAGATATACATGGTTTACTGAATGAACAGCAAAATATTTGGGCCACAAAAGACATTGGAAATTGGTAGCCTGTAATTCATGTACTAGGTAGACTTTGGAAAATCCTGCCATAGGGGGAAGTAGTCAATATGCCAAACTTATGGCAGTACAAAAGAGAGCAAGGACAGTGTTACATACTCACTGATTCATGAGCAGTAGCTAATAGGTTAGCTACATGGATGCCCATGTGGAAAAACCAAAATTGGGAAATTCATGGCAAGCAAATCTGGGGCAAAGATTTATGTGAAGATATATGGAACATGTCTTTGATTTCTAATTTGTCAGTTTCTCATGTAGATGCTTGTGTGACCCTCACCATGCCAGAATGTGAGTACAATGCACATGCTGATCAACTAGCAAAGATTGCTACTCAACATGTTGTCCCTACTCTGACACCAAGTGATGATCCAGTACTAGCAAAATGGGTCCATCAAATGACTGGTCATTTAGGGGTCCAGGCCATACACTAGTGGGCGCAAGACCAAGATATTTGTATCTCTCATTCATTGTTAAAAACAAGTAACAGAGGAATGTTATATATGTCCATTGGAAAAGGAACCAACTGATACTCTGGTAGTAACTGGAGAGATAGCAAGGGGGAAAGTCACAGCCCAAATTTAGCAAATAGATTATATTGGACCCCCACCCCAAGATAAAGGGTGCAAATTTATATATACTTGTGTTGACACCTATTTGGGTGTATTAGTGGCTTGTTCCTGTAAGAATGCAACCTAGAAAAATACCTGTAAAATTCAAGATATCATAAGTCTATATTACAGAACCTCAGGGCAGATTCAAAGTTACAATGGGTCACATTTCAAAGGTAATGAAATGAAGAGATACTGTGTATTAAACAACATAGAACTGATATATCATATTCCATGTTATCCACAAGTATCTGAGTTAATTGAAAGAATAAATGGATTGTTGAAAGAACAGTAAAGGAAGCTAAATTCTAAAAATTCTCATCAATATTGGAAAGGTAATTTGTTCATTGCTTTATGTAATTTGAATAATAGACCATTGGGAGAAAGTACACCTCTAGCCAGAATGCTGATCCCAAATCTGCAAATTTGAAAGCAACAAAAACATAAGATCCCAAATGTTGAGTAATGGACTATGAGGCCAGATGTCCCAGCACCAGTTTGGCAGGATATGATTTACATTGTTTAGAGGACTTTAGGTTGGCTAGGAAAGAAATAAGAAAAATATCTACTGGAATATGTATCAGAATCCCCAAAAATCTTTTGGATAGATATTACCTAAACCTGGATTAGCAGCTCAAGGAATGCATGTATTGACAGGAGTGATAGATTCTAATTATCAAGGAGAAATTATTGTGATATTCCAAAATTTAGATGAAGAACCCATACAATTTTGTAAAAATAATAGAATAATTCAAGTGATTGTTATTCCTTGTGAAATAATATCCCTTATGGAAACTGACCTTCCTTCTGAAATAACTAGCAGAGGAATTGAAGGATTGGGTTCTACTGATAGAACAAAATTGGAAGCTAAAGTATGGGTAAAACGAAAGTCAGATGATGTTCCAAAGGCTGCAAAAATTATAGTACATGGGAAAGATAATACTGACACTGTTGTTTATTCAGAAGAAGATGATTACCAAATTGTGCCCTTAACTCATATATTATACCATCTATGATGGTGGGTTCATGGAATCCAAAAGAACTAACCCTGTATTTACCCTACTTTTGGTTATTGTCTCCTTGTTTCTTTTTGGCTTTTTGTCTGTTAAACTTGTTTGCTAGATTTGTTTCCTGCATGCTTAGTACCATCACCCTGCAGGTACCTGATCACTTAAACCAGATATCACCCCCTGTCCATGACTGTGAAGCTCCAGATGCCAGCTAAAGAATTGACCTCTCAAATGGGACCTCTTGGGACAGGGACAGCTCTATGTCCAATTTCAGCAGAAAGTAGCTATGGAAAAAAAAAAGACTTTTGCCCCTTATCCCAAGATTTTAGGCCCCAGTTGTTCAAGGAGGGAATGATGGGGTACTTGTGCTCATGCCCCACCCTAAGATATTGTTTTATGAACTCATTTTGTGTGATCCCTTGTTATACTGTTGAAAAGTTCTGTTGAAACCCATTGCCTAAGACATTGTTTTATATGCTTATTTTCTGTTATTCCTGTTACAATTCTGTTGACATGCATTGCCCCACTGACCTATGTAATGAATAAGAAAGATCTTGGGGCCGAATGTAATGGTAATTAAAATGGCAAGTTGTATATAAGATTATGTATATGATATTCATTAATAGACCCATGTGACCTGCTTAAATCAGGAAGCCTAAGTCATATGTGTGGGAAGAACTTGCTGAACAGGTGGAACAGGAAAGGTAGAGCAGAAATGGGAGGAAGTTAGTGAGAGCAGTTGGGAAGGAGAGAGGAAGCAGGCTGGCAGGCACATCAAGGCTCTTGAGTGTTTGCTTGTGGGAAGGCCCCAGCAAAGGGGTGAGGGGGAGACTTGGGAATGCCTTTGTCCCCATTAGTGCAAATGTGTATTTACTTCTTGGCTACTATGACAGATTTGGTTTTCTGGTTCTGGGATTTGGCTTTCTGATATCTGAATAAATGTTTTCTTCTGTCCTCTATATGGAGAATCTGTTATACTCTGCTATTCCAAACTACAGCAGCATATTCATAGTCACCTTTGGTGCTGTGAATATTGCTTTGTTGATACAGCAACTAGGGTTGTCTTCTAAGGAACCAGAACCTTCGCTTGTCAGGGCCAAATCACTTCCATATTTAGTCTTTCTACAAATTTCCATATTCTAATTTGGATCTTGAAACCTGTGCCTGCATCCTTGGCATGGTCAGGATTTTTCCACTATTTTTTCCTGTTCTCTCTCACTATCTTTATGCTGATGCCTGTTCTTCTCTAATCCTGCATTTCACAACCCCTACAAGATTCCTAGCCTCCTTTTATTTTTTATTTTTTTACTTTATGAAATAACACAAGCTTTTCCATAACATAGTAGAATATTTTTAAAATAATGACCACATGAAACTACAAATCTCTTACATACAACTTGTCATTCCTTTTGAATATATAATAAAGTTATCATGTAAATTTCTTCTTTTCTTCCCTCCCCCCACCCTAAAGATGGCTACCATTAGACACAAATATGTATATGTGTGTATGCATACATACATATGAAATATCATTCTACACATACTTCTATTTATCAGTTTCTTCTCTGGATGCAAGTAGTTTCTTCCTTTGCAGTTAATTTGGGTATTTATAATAGTCAAAATGTCTTAGTTTTTCAAAGTTGTTTTTAAAACAACATTGCTATTGCTGTATACAATGTTCTTTTGGTTCTGTCCATTTCACTCCTCATTATTTCTTGCAAATTTGACCATGCTTTTCTAAGATCTTCAAGCTCATTATCTCTTATAGTACAGTAGTATTCCATCACAATCATATACCACAACTTGTTCAGTCATTCCCCAACTGACAGGCATCCCAATGATTTCCAGTTCTTTGCCACCACCAAGAGAGTATTTTATATGCTATATGCTTATATGCTATAAGTATTTTATACCATATAGGTTCTTTTCCTTTTTTCCAAATCATCTAGTAACTACACAATCAGAATACTTTTTAGGCAATATCAGCAGACCATAGATTCACCAACAGCCTTCTGGGAGATGAAATTCACAGAAACCTTTGCCTGATGCATGAAGCTCTTCCAGATCAAAGTCTTGTAGAAAATACCATTCTTTGTTTCCCCCCCCCCCCAGTCTCACTAAAGGGTTATCTTAAGTAATCAAAGTTATCCTGGAAGATGAAATATATGCTTCCCACTCACTTCACACATGCTGCCAAGAATCATCTAGGCTTCCAGAAACTTCTATTAACAATTCCAATAAGTCCAGTTAAAATTCCCAAACACCACAGTTTCTGTTAGCATTATGTACCATTTTTTTGGCAACAGCTTTAAGTAACTTTATATGATTTTAAATTCCATTTGTAGTTGTCTCAAAGAAATAAATGAAGCAATATGTTGAAATGAAACAAACTAGAAGCTTCACTAGACAATATCCCATAACCATTCTAGGACTATAGAGCTTTAAAAATTAAGAAGCTGTCTGAATGGATTACCTGAGGTTGACTTTTCCAGTATTTTTATTCCAAATCATTAAGCTCAGTTCCCACAGACAGTGGTTATTTGCATATATATAAAACATTCTTGCCTCCATGCAGTGCCCCAGAGCTAAGGTTATGTGTCCTTTCTTATGGAAGAGGACCAAGCTCGTTGAGAACTGACTACTTAATGAGATGAGAAATGAGTTAGCAAGAATTCAGAAGACATTGCAACTCAAAGATTCTTACTGGATTAAAAAGCAATTTATCATTAATGATGAAATAGAATTCACCAAGCAATACTGACAAACTCTTGGGGTTTTTTCTGTCCTACAACCCTTGTATTTTTATTATTTAGTCTACAGCTGCCTAGTCTTAGCAAATTTTGCCAATAATCTTTAGAGTTAGCATTGGGAAGTGAGTGGGGTGGGAAAAGGAATTACAATTATGTCAGGAACAGAAAAAGATAATAGCAAACAGAGCCTCAGATTCACTGATTCCAGCAATCTCTCCCATAACTCCAAATTACCATATGTGACACATGCTCATAGAATGGGGATTCTGTTGTGCCTTCTTCCTAAAGTCCTGGTTTTTCTTCTTTCTGGTTCCTAAATTTAAATTACTCTCTAGTCATCACTACTTTTTCTACCAAATTATCCTAAAAAGGCATTCTCTTCCATGAATCCCATCAGTCACCATTTCCTCTTATAATACCAGGAAAGAAAAAAACCTGGAGGTAATAGGAGAGGGCACAAGGATCATGAGATCACAGATTTAGTCTGTCAGTCAATAAGAATTTACAAAGTATCTACTGTGTTCCAGGAACTGTCCTAGGTATTGGGGATACAAAGCAAGGCAAATAACAGTCCTTGCCCTCAAGGAGCTCACAATTCTTTATTAACTATGTACACTTCTCTAAGCAATAATGATTTAGAACGTTAAGAGCAACATAAGCAGAACCAAGAAAACATTGTATACAGTATCAGCAATACTGTTTTAAGAACAACTTTAAGCAAACAAGTAATTTGGACTATTATAAGTATCCAAACTAACAACAAAGGACTACAAAGATGCTATTTACATCCAGAGAAAGAACTGACAAATGGAAGTATGTATAAAGTGATTTTACAGATATGTGTGCATATTTGTGTCCAATGGTAGTCATCTCTAGAAAGGGCCGGGGGGGGGAGAGAGAAAAAAAGGAAAAGAAACTTACATGATAACTTTATTATATATTTAAATTATAAATAAATATATATGTTTATATATCTGTACATCACAGATTTGCAATTTCATATACAATCATCTTTTTTATTATACTATGTTATAGAAATGCTTGTTTTATTCCATAAATTAATTTTTAAGTAACTATGTATACCCAAACTATATACAGGATAAATAGGAAATAATTATCTAATCTAGTCTTTATTTTACAGATAGAGAAACTGAGGACCTCAGAGAGAGGCTGATTTACCCAAGGTCACATATATTATAACTGGCAGAGCCAGTATTTGAACCCAGATTAATTTTAATGACCTTCAACAAATGAAGGGTTACTATAGCACAAGCAACTGTTGTCAAGCTCTAGATACAATGTAATAAAAGAGAACTAGCACAAAATTCAGTATGAAAGATTTGGATTAGATAGAAGAAATCATTTCCAAAAAGTAATTTTCAGATGCTTTACTGACAGAATCATGGAATTGCCGTTACTAGAGGTCTTTAAAAGAAAAAGAAAAAGTTTCATATAAGATGGTCCTGCCAGAAGGCAAAAAAATTAACCCAATAACTTCTTCAAAACTCTTTCATTTCAGATTGTCTTTTCTCTCTCTTCTTTGGTTTTTCTTTCCTGTTGGCCTGGGGTATTTTTCTTCTCTAATACTATAAGTCATAACATTGTCAAAGAGGTTGGGAAAATCCCAACAGAAACACCTTTGAGAAACTTAGAAACACAACATATTTGATTCAGTGTTGTAGGTGGGGCCAAGTGGATTGTATTATTCGGCAGGGTTCCACTGGTTGATTGAAAGTAAGTAGAATGCCAGTTACTAATGAATGAAACCAACTTGTCATAAGAGCTATTCTTGCCTGGAGGTCATCAAAATGAAATCAGGAACCAAGAAGGGCATGTCAAAGCATGGAGAGTAAATGCCTCTACATCTAAGAATGAAGAGGAAGAGGTGGGGAGAGGGAGGAACTACCTAATCACTTGAATATGGATGAAAATCAAAAATTTCCTGCCAGGCTGAAAGAGGAGAGAAAAATTGACTGTCAGGAAGTGAAACAGCCTTGATCTCTGAAACAGAAAGGAACCTGTCAACTTTAGCAAAATTCATAATAAGCAATCTTGTCACCAAACACTTAGAAGCCCACGATAGCTGCATCAGAGGGCTTGGTTGTTACTAAGTGAGAGTAATGAGTTCAAAGAGAGGAGAAAGCTGAGATTACTCGAATTGCCAGTCTGCTGTGTCTAGGGTCCTACCACCTGGATCCTTCTTTTTGGCACATCCTGGAACTGATTTGTGGACAGGTATTGAACTATAAAAGCAAAGCAATAGTAGGCTTCCCATCTGTGGACCATGGGTTTCTCAAACCATAAACTTTATTTGGACAGGTTTCTCAGAATTAACCATGCGAGTATAGATCCAGGAAAGATGATGGACAAGAGAACAACATTTTCCTCTCAAGGTATAAATTCTTAGGCCCTAAAGTGTCTCTTAATATTTGGAGGCAGGATGGTAAAATTGAAAGAGAGCTAAACCTTAGGTCGTAGGACCTGAGTTTGGATCCTGGTTCTGCCAATGCCACCTGGGGCAAATAATAACAACTTATGTAGCACTTTAAAGTTTGCACAATGCTTTGCAAATATCATCCCATTTGATGCCTATGACAGCTTTGTGAAGTGGGTGTTATTATCATGCCCATTTTATAGATGAGGAAACAGACAGAGGTCAAGTGACTTGACCAGTCACACAGGTAGGAAGTGGCTAAGACCACATTTGAACTCAGATCTTCCTGACTCTATCCACTGTGCCTAGTAACTCCTCAGTTTCTTCATCACTAAAAGGGTAGAGTTGTCCTCTAAACAACCCTTTCAGCTTTAGAACTAGAAGGAAAGTTACACGTAGGTTTTCTTAGCACAGTGATTCCCCAAATTTGAAATTCCCTATATATATTCCTAAATATAGAAAAAATTCCTATATTTACAGCATCATAGAGTTTGGAGCTAGAAAAATGCCTTCCAGGACAACTTATCCAACGCTTTCATTTCACAGGTGAAGAAATTTATTCCCATGAAAGAAAAGTGACTTATCTAAGGTCATATAAGTAAGCAGACGGTTCCATGCTCATCTTTATTTTTAAAAAAAAGTTTCTATTTTTCTAATTGTTTCAAATAATTCAACAAATAAGTAGAGGCCAGAACTGGGCTCAGAAACAAAATATCAAAAGGAAATTAATGTAAATTAAGGATCTACAAATTAGAAATCATCATTATTCTTTCCACAAAGTCCTGTTCTGATGCTCCATTGTTTTGTGGTAAGAACTCTAGATTTTCAAAGGCTATACTGACATGGAGAATCTCAGAAGGTTCTACTGTGCCAGAAAAGCTGAGAGTGCCATCATGAATGAGCAAAAAGTGTGAGCTAATAGTCCTTGAATGGCAATACTCCCCAAGGGTATGCTGGCTCACCCAGAACACACTATATGCTTACCAATATGGTTCTAGCAACTGCTATCCTAGCTTTCTGAGAACCAACCCAGCGAACAGAGAGAAGCTCATCACTATAAATTTAAACTGCATTAAACTGGTTTGAACTGAATTAAAATTATTTTAACTTGATTAAAATAAATTATACTAGTTTGAACTGGCTTAAACTAGATTAAACAAGTTTGAACCTATTTACACTAGATTAAACTGGTTTTCATTCGAGTAAATTTGTTTGAAACGATTTTCACTGGATTAAACTAGTTTGTACTGAATTGAACTAAATTAAACTATTTAAACTTGTTTTCATTTAATTAAACTGGTTTGTACTGTTTTAATCCAGTTTGACATTAGAGCATTTTACCTGGCTCTCTCCTTTATCTCCATCATATCCTACATTGAAACATATTTATTTGTATCCAGTTGTCTTTTTTTAATCTATTTCTTAAACTCCCTACTTCTTGAGGTAAGGGATTTTGTTCCTTTCCAATCTCTAAATCCTCCATAACAAGCAAAATGCCTTGAATGTAGTTGAAGATTAATAAATTACCACATTGAACTGGTTTGAATTGGTTTATACTGTTTTAATCTGGTTTATACTTGTTTGAACAGGTCTATATTCTTTTGAAATGGTTGGAATTGAACTGGTTTAAACTGCTTTGAAATGGTTTGCACTAGATTAAATTGGTATGAACTGGTTTAAATTGGTTTGAATGTTTGTAATGACTGGATTAAATTGCTTTTTACTGGTTTGAACAGACTTAAACTAGTTTGAAATGGTTTTAACTGTATTGAACTAGTTTTTAACTGGTTTGAACTGATACAATTGGTTTAAACTGGTTTTAAATGACTTTAACTAGTTCATACTTCAAACAGGTTTTAACTGCATTAAACTGATTTGAAACAGTTTTAACTACTTTAACCTAGACTGGACTAATTTTTAACTGTTTTTAGTTAGTTCATGCTAGTTTAACTGTTTTTAACTGATTTAAACTAGTTTGAACTGGATTAAACTTGTTTGAAGTTAATTGAACAGGTTTAATAAATTAAACTGATTAGAACTGGTATGAATTTGTTTTAACAGTTTTGGATGATTTTAAACCAGTTTTAAATGGTTTTTATTGATTTAAAACTGTTTTTAATTGATTCATATTGGTTTGAACAGTTTTGAACTGATTTTCACTGGTTTAGAACAGTCAAGTGGCACAGTGAATAGAGTATCAGGCCTAACATGAGGAAGACTCAGCTTCATGAGTTCAAATCTGGCCTCAGCCACTTACTACCTTGGCAAATCACTTAACCCTGTTTGTCTTAATTTCCTCATCTGTAAAATGAGATGGAGAAGGAAACGGCAAACCACTCCAGTATTTTGGCCAAGAAAACCCAGTCACAAAGAATCAGCATGACTGAAATGACTGGACAACAATTACACTAAACTTATACTATACTCCAAAAATTTATTTTTGATTTGGTTGCCTGAATTTAGACAATATTTTCATATAGAAACAAAATTCTAATTGATCTGTTTCTATGGCTAATATTTAATTCTAACATGTCTGAATTACAGATTTGTAACCCCTAATGTCAGAGACTTTGTCCTGACATAAAAGTCCTTGATAAACAATGGGGAGGGCTTTTCACTTCTCTAGTTCATTGTTTCCAGTAACATAATACAGGATTTTCAGTATCAATCACTCTTAGCCCCAGGGCCACAGCTGGTGTATTTGCTAGCTTCCCTTACAAGTACACAGGTTCACAAGGCACATTGCATTAACAGGTTTGTTTTGCCATTCAAGAGGAGGAAATGGTAAGCAGTAATATTGCTAGTGAGCTTTCTCTCCCCACAAACCTATACAATCTCAGTCCCAGGATTTCCCTGACAAAATTGTAGCAGGGATACCCAAGTGGTTGCTCCCTGACTTTAATACTCTCCTCTGTTGCTTTTCTGACTGACTGTGCAACATAGTTTTTATATCAATTAACACATCCAGCTTCTCTCTACGGATTTTGATTCTGTGACATATCACAACTTCCCACAATGATCCTGACTTTGCCAGGTCTCATGCTCAACATATGCTCTCTGGGAGATCAGGTGACAACAGATGATGGTCATCCTTTTTCCCAAAAGACTAGTCCTTTCTCTAAAATTACTGGCCACCTATAAGGCATCTCAAAAATACAGACTCAGATGATTCTCTTTGTAAATGTTTTTCTCATTGTTCCCAGCCCCATTCAGAAGAGTCAAGACATAGTTCTTCTATACCATTAGCAGGTCTCTTTCCCCAGTTCCATTTTAGCTCAGGTTGAATTATCATCATTTGAAATCTTCTCTCCCCCAGTTCCCCAGGTAGCAGACTTTCTGACCACCTCAGAACCTCAAATGCATCTAGAGGCTTCAATTTTTCCTTCATTGTCTATCAGTCCTCCGTGATACATTGTCCCCTGAGTAGTCGGGTAAGGCTATTCATATTATCTGGGGCAACTTCTTAAAATACCTAGGAGACTGACAGAGAGCTACTCACTCTCTGACAAGTTAAAAAGAAGAAAGAAGTTCTTTCAAAGTATGGCAGATAAATAGGTAAAGATCACATGGATTAGAGATATTTATTACAGTAATTTTATATACAGTAGACTGTCTATATACATTTTTTATTTGTGTGTCATTCACCCTATAAAGCAGTATAACTGTCCAGAGTCAAAATTGCACTTCTTAACACATTGCCAAGTCAAAAATCTCATTCACTGGCTCTAGATTATCATGTTAGTCTATGTCTTTGCCAAATAGTCTGGGTACCTCTGCTACAACTTATTGCCATCTGTGAATCCTGTCTTTCTCTTCTATGTGTGTATTGGGTTTGACACGAGTCATTAAGAAATACTCTTCTGGGATGAAGCTATAGGTAGAAAGTTTATAACAATCTATCAAAAAAATGGTTTAATTTAGACAGAAGGGTCATTTTGCCTGCCTTTTTCAAGGATTTCAGTACCAAACCTACCCTTATACTAAGGGACTTCAACATACATGTTGATATCCTCTTAAATACTCTGGCCTCTCAGTTAACCAAATCCCTCAAATCCCAAGGCTCACACCTTCACTCTACCTTAGCCATGCCAAAAGACAATCATCCCCATGATCTTATTATCTCCTACAATATTCTTCTTCCTTGATCAAGAATTGTGAAATTCTTCCCTCCGACCCTAAGTTCCTACCATTTCATCTCTCCCTATGCTTGATTATTCCCAAATCTATTTCTTTCTTATTTTCTTACTTCCTTATCCTATTTCCTTTCCTTATTAGTCTTGACCTTATAGATTCAACTTTACACTGCATTCTACTGTTGAATTTCTTGACCTTTGTCCTATCTTGACTTGCATCTTGCCAAACACCAAATCTGGATCACCTTCATCATCCATATCCTCTGCTATGCATGTGCTGTTGAATGGTACTAGAGGAAAACATACAATCCTGCTGAAAGAATCTTCTAAAAATTTATATGAACTCAACTGGGCCTTCACAACCTCAAGATAGGTCTTGTACCTTTCTCCAATTGACTCCCTTTCTCATTCTTGACAGTGATTGTTCCAAACTATCTCTCCTCTTTTCAAGACACCACCCTTTCTTCCATTTCTCTAAATGGTGGATGTCCCTTCACACCCTACTGAGAACCCAGAATCCATTCACCATAAACTCCCTCTTACCCCCTATTCTATATCTCAAAACCCCTAGACATCATCCTTCATTCTCTCTTCCTTTACTCCACTATCTCCTGAAAATGTGACCCTTATCAGAAGCCAACCCTACTACCTTTGTATACTTTGTTCCCATCCTCCAGCAGAATGTCCCCATAATCATCCTCTATCTCTCCTCTTCAATCTCTCCTTATCTAATGACTCCTTTCTTGCTGCCTCTGAAATATCATCACTACCATCCCACATCTATCTTTTTTAAAAATTTGTTACATGACCCTCCCATCCTCTCAAACCATCATCCCATAGCTCTCTTACCTTTCATATCAAAATTCTTAGAAATGGCTTACAATTCCTCTTCTTTCATTTATTTCCCAAGCTCTTGCAATTTGGCTTCCAAACTGATTTCTTAACTGAAATTGTTCTCTCTGAAGTTAACAATGATCTTGTAATTGCCAAATTGATGACCTTTTTTCTCTGTCCTCATACTTATTGACTTCTCTAAAATATTCAACACTGTTGACTACCTTCACCTCCTGAATAGTCTCTCCCTTCTGGCTTTGTGATCCCCATCTCTCTTGGTTCTCCTCTGTCTCCTTTGTTACAATATCATCTATGTTCCACTTTGGATGCATAGTTAGGGAACTATGAGTGCACCCAAAGGCATTCCTAGGTCTCCTTCCCTTATCTCTTTACACAATCTCTCTTGGTGACCTCAACAGAAACTGTGGGTTCAATTATCATTTTTATACAGATCACTCCAAATGTATATGTCCTGCCTAAATTTCTCTCCTAAGTTCCATTTCCATATCATTATCTGCCTATTGGATCTTTTGAACTAAATTTCCGACAAGCTTCTCAAATTTAATTTATCCAAGACAGAACTCTTTACCTTTCCAACTTCTGTATTTCTGTCAAATACATCAAGATCCTTTCAGTCATCCTATAGCATCCTTCAAGGTTGAAGTAAATGCTTGTTGATGACTCAGCCGCTCTCTCAGTCCCAATAACCAATCAAATGCCGAGTCGTATCCATTCTACTTCCACAACAGCTTTCACATCTCTCTTCCACAAAACAACTACCCTGGTTCAGGCTCTCATCATCTACTAAGTGATCTCACTGCCTTTAATCCATATACCATACAACTGAAAAATTTATATTCCTAAAGCTTCGATCCAAGCACATTTTCACAAAGCTCCAGTGACTACTCAGTGCCCTAGTATTAAAGGTGAGATTCTCTGTTTGTCACTTAAAGCCCTTCACAATCTGATTCCAGCTTACCTTTTCAGATATATTATAACATTATTCCCCTTTGCATACTTTGGTCTAGCCAAATTTGTCTATTAGCTGATCCTCACCCCTGACATTTCCTCTCCCATCTCTATGACTAAACAGGACTGCCACCCTTGCCTAGAAATCACTAGTTTCCTTTTAAGCTTGCTGAAGAGCTATATACCACTTACTTTATAAGGTCTTTCTGGATCTCTGCCCTACTCCCAACTTGCCCAAAACAATCCTGAAATTATTTTATATTTCTTTTTATATATTTTCTATCTATTTATATGTGTAAATACTGTTCTTTGATAGACTCTAAACTTTTTGAGGGCTGGGACTGTTTTCATTTTTCCTTTGTATCTTCAGCACCTGGCATATAGTGTGTGTGTGTGTGTGTGTGTGTGTGTGTGTGTGTGTGTGTGTGTGTGTGTGTGTGTAGCATATAGGTATGTAGCACCTGGTATAGAGTAAGCATTTCGTAAATACTATTGATTGAAGGATTGATTGATTGAATACCTTGATGAGATTGATTCTTTTATCTCCCTTTTACACAAAGGGAAACTGAAGCTGAGGTTGACTTGCCAAGAATCATACAGCTAGTAAATTTTCAAGACCGAATGAAGCCAGATCTTCCTGACTTCAAGTCCCTTGCTCTATTTACTGATTTATGAGAGGAAGCTCAGCCCTAGCCACAGCCATTTTACTTCACATGAGACATACAATCTTAAGAGAAGTCAAACTCTATCCAAAACTAGTAAAAACTTACAGTTTTTAGCCTTTCTACAGAGCATACTACATCAGTCTCTCCAGCAGGAGAGTTTGAAAGAATGGGCAAAAAAAGTTGTTGGCTTTAAAGCCTGCATATTACCATGCAAAAAAATGTTTCTGCATAAGATATCAGACCATCAAGAACTGTTCCAGCATGAAATTTAGCAACTACTTCCAAAGAGCCTCTTGCATTAAAACCAGGACTGAGCAGTAATTCCCTTTTCTAAATATTGTCACAGTGGTATCTGAACACTCCCAGCAGGGTTGAAGCCAAATCTATAAATAGTTGTAAACAGTGGAACTAATAGAGGGACCTGTCATTGGGGATCTTGGGAATGGCAAACCAGAATGAATCCCTGGTATTTATTTTGGGGGGAGTGGGGGTTAGGGGATGTGTTGTGGAGTGTAGGGTTTTTATTTCAGACAGGAATACTAGGAAGCCAGTAAGACTGCCAAAGGCGTGAAAAATGTAGAGAGAGGGTTCTTTAAGGAAAAGAAAGTAAGGTGTAGACTCTGACATGCTTCTGCAAAATTGGAAAGAGCTTGAGAAAAACACACACACATATTCTAAACTCAGAAAACTTGTGCTGTGAAATTCTTATTTGGACCATCTGCTGTGCTACCCTACATCTGGCTTTTGAATGCCAATAAAAGGAACTGCCTATATTTACTTTACAGGTCTGACAGTAAAATTCTCTTCCCATACTCAGAGCTCTTCTTCTTCTGAAGTGTCCCATCCTACTACCCTCCTTCTGAATCCACCCCCATGCTCTTTGGTTTAGGGCTGACTAAAGATAAAGAATCCTGTAACTTGAAAGATTGCTCCTTAATGTAACTGACAGCTCTTGTGGATCTGAATGTATGCCCACTCAAAAACACACACAAGCTGAGCCCCTAGAGGGGAATCCAGCCAGATTAGCTTGTGAACTTTCTAAAGAATACCCGGTAATTCCATTCAACAAACATCTGTTAAATGCCTACCATATGCAAAGGACTAAACACCTAACATACAGTGGATAGAGTGCTAGACTTGGAATCATGAAGAATTGAGTTCAAATGAACCTTCAGATACTTGCTAGCTGTGTGCCGCTAGGCAAGTCATTGAATGTACTTCAATTTCCTCATTGTAAAATGGGGCCTATAATAGCACCTATCTCTTAGGGTTTTTGTAACCATAAAAGGAAAGAATAATTGTAAAAATTCTTTGCCAATCTTAAAGCATGATATAAATTCTTTACACTTATAATATTGTAATGCAATGTACTATGGACATAATGACAAAAACAGTCCCTGACCTCAACAAGCTTATGTTCTAGTAGGAGACACAATATGAACATAAATAAGTAAATACAAAATAATTTAAGGAATAAAGAGTGCTAACAACTAGAAATATAAGGCGAAGCTTCCTGTAGGACCCTAGTTAAGAGCTAAGGAAAGCTAGCCACTCAAAGAAATGGAAGTTAGGAGAGAAGGCAGCCCACAGAGACAAGTCATTAATTGTCCAGTTCAGGGACAAACAAGCAGGCTTGTTTGGATGGAATCTACAGTACCCCAAGGGTAGCAACATGAAGTAACTCTGGGAGGCCACACACATTTTTTCCAGGCTTGACCTGGCAGAGTTTTCCCTCTTTGGCAAGGCTCCCATATACATGCCTAAATGCAGGGTGTGAATTTCTTCCCCACCCAGATAAATGCCAAATATATTTCCTAAGCTTTGTAACAATCTGTTCTCCTCTGAACCAAGAGAACAAGGTGTCATAGAAATCCCATGATAGATTCAATCCATTCAGCAAAGAAGAATCAGTCAGTCATTCTGGAGTCTCAGAGAAGTGTGCTGACCATGAATGAAGAAGATGTAAATAATCAACCAATGACAGAGCACATGCTTGAGGTTTATTTGTTTGCCCATTCAACAAACATGTAACAAGTCCCTATTATAGTCAAGACTCTGTTTTAATTGGTATGGGGAATAAAAAGATAAATAGAACAACATCTCTTGGCCCTTAGGATTATAAAGAAATTACAAATTAGGCAGCTAGGTGGCACAGTAAATCAGGAAGACTCATCTTCTTGAGTTCAAATCTGGCCTCACACACCTAACTAGCTGGGTGATCGTGGACAAGTCACCTAATTCTATTTGCCTCCGTTTCCTCATTGCAAAATGAGTTAGAGGAGAGAATGACAAACAACTCCAAGATTTTTGCCAAGAAAAACCCACAACAGGGTCACAGAGCGTCAAACACAACTGAAAATACTCAACAACGATAACTTAGGCAGAGTTTTCCAAAGAAAAGTTTGTGTGGAATCATTCTCACTCTTACCCAGTACCATTTGTTACCATGAAAACACACCTTCTGAATAGTTGGTCAGGATTAGGGGTATATTCTATAGCCAAGAACAGGACAAAATTAACTAGCCCAAGCTTGAATTCTTTAACATGATACTTTAGCAGGTTACCATTAAAAGCACTTAGAAGATGCTAAAATTTTTGTGAAAGGAACTATCAGAAACTTGTACTAAAACTCCAGTAATACCCAGTAAATCTCAAAAATCAACTAGATGTCTTTGATGTCGGCCTGGATTAAGATTATCTACCTTTTAGTAGAAAACAATCTTATGTGTTGTTTCTCTATAATGTGCACTAGAAACTTACTTATCCTTCCCAAAAGGGCACTTTTCCAGTTTAGCATAGAGATGGGCACCCAAAGAGAGATGAACATTGCCTATCCAAATGCATATCATCTCTAATGTTGGTCAACAAATATTTATTAAGCATCTACTATGTGCTAGGCACTGTGCTAAGAGTTGAGGCTTCAAAGAAAGACAAGACAGACTGCTCTTAAGGAGTTCAGTCTAATGGGGGAAATAAACAACTTTATACAAATAAGAGTTTATATATATAACTGAGCTAATCAGCAGAGGGAAGGTACTAGCATTGAGTGAGAACATAAAGTCAGGGCTGGAGGGAAGCCAGGAGATGGAAATGAGGAGTGAGAACATCCAGGCATGACAGCCAGCCAGTAAAAAGGCAGGAGACAGAGTGTCTTGTTCAAGGCCAGTGCCACTGTATTGCTGAGTAAGTGAAGGGGAATAAGGTGTAAGAAGACTGGAAAAGCAGAAGCACCATGAATTGGCCTTGAAAGCTTGCCACAATTTGTTTTCCAAAGGCTTCAGTCCTCAAATTAGCCTTGTTTCTGTCTCTGCTTCCCCACACAAGTACAAGTAGGGTGGGAATGGCTGCTAATCCCCAATCAGTTCTTAAATCAATTCTCAATTTCTTCTTTTGAAAACGATCTGGCCTCTTTTCTATAGTTCTTCCAAGCAGCTAAAAGATTCTTTAAGATAATAGCAATAATTAAGTCCTACCTTTTATGATACTGGATAATGTGGTATGGTATAGATATAACTGCAAAGATTGATGCATTTTCATAGGTCAAAATTAAAAACTTCATTCTTCTTTGTTAGATCATTTGAACTGTAATAAAAGTTCTTATAATGAAAGGAGTTGAGCCTGATAGGAAATTCTAGGCTTACAATTTCATTACAGCATTTGTGTTGGAACTTGGGAATCATCTAGGAATTAATGGAAATTTTTTCATTTTAAAGGACAGCTAAAGTTGGCTAACTCTCCATTATTTCTGAGTCTAAGAGCACTTTGTTATGTTTTTGCTTTCATGATACTATGACTGAGTGAATAAGTCATTTTGACTTTTATAAGATATTTGACTATTATAAATACCCAAATTAACTATAATGAACATATGAAGAAAGACACCATGTGCATCCAGAGAAAGAACTGATAAATAGAAGTATGTATAGAATAATTTTACATATATGTGTGTGTCTAATGGTAGCCATCTCTAGGCCAGGGGGAGAGGAAGGGAAGGAAAAAAGGGAGAAGGGAAGAAATTTACTATATAACTTTATTATATATTTAAAAGGAATAGCAAGTTGTATATAATATATTTTTAGTTTCATGTCCAATCATTTTTTTTACTATACTATGATATAGAAATACATGTTTTATTCCATAAATTAAAAATAAAAAAATTTTAAATGTATTTCTATATGTGTATATATAATATATATATGAATATGAAACAGGTTAAATCATGGGGTCTCACCCCAATCATAACATTTTGACTCATCTGCTCCTACCCATTTCCCCCTGGGAATGTCAGAATATATTTTGTACCCAGATCTCCAGTGATGTGTGTGAAAGTGTCCCCAGTTTCTAAACACTCAGAGTAATAATGTATATAATATGAAACACAGCTTTTATCCCAAACCCAGAGACAATAAAAAAAACACAAAAAACTCACAATAGTCCATAAATAGTTGATAAACATTTATTAAGTACTTACTATATGTCAGGCACTGTGCTACATACAGTGCCTGCTCTCAAGCAGTTCACAATCTAATGAGGGAGACAAAATGCCAGCAAACAATTTACAAATAAACTATACATAGAAAAAATCGGAAATAGCAAACAGAGGGAAGGCACTAGTATTAAGGGGATCACAAGGGCCTTCTTATAAAGGTAGAATTTTAGATGAGTCTTGAAGGAAAACAGGGAAGGTAGGAGACAGAGATGAGCAGGGAGAGAATTCCAGGAATGGAAAAGAGTCAGTGAACGTGCCCCAAGTCAGGACATGGAATGTCTTGTTTGAGAAATAGCAATGAGGCAGATGTCACTGGATTGAAGAATATCTGAGGATAGAGGGGGTAGAACGTATGTAAGAAGACTGGAAAAGTTGGGTAGGAGCATTATGAAGGACTTGGAATACCAAAGGATATTATTATATTTGATCCAGGAGATGATAGGGCAACAATGAAGTTTATTGAATGGGGTCAGGGTTTTTATGTGGTTAGAAAATCACACTGAGTGAAGGATGGACTGAAGTGGGAAGAGACATGCAGTTGGAAGACCAACTAGCAAGTTATTGCAACATTCCAAGCATGAGGTCATCAGGTCCTGCAATGAATGGTGACCATGTTAGAAAAGAGAAAAAGCATGTGAGAGAATGTCATGAAGTTTAAATTAACAGGTCTTGGCAATAGAGTAGATATAGGTAGGTGAGAGAGAATGGTGAGTTAAGGATGATGGCTCAGTTGTAAAGCTATGGGAGAGATCAATAAGAACGCTAAGCGTGATGACAGGAACCTAGAAAAATTGTAGTGCAATTCACAATAACAAGAAAGTTTGGAAGTGGGGAGGCTTTTGAATGGGGTGGAGGAAGGGGAGAATGAGCTCAGTTTTAGACATGTTGAATTTACAGTATATACATAGCACCTCCAGTTCCAGATTTCCAATAGGCAGTTGGAGATGCAAGACTGGAGATCAGCAGAGAAATTAGAGTTGGATAAGATTGGAGAATCATCAACATGGACATGATCACTGACTCCATAGAAGCTGATGATATAACCAAGTGAAATAGTATAGAGAGAAAAGCCCTAGAGAACACCCACTGGATGTGACCCAGATGAAGATCCAACAAGTCATACCTTCTTGGTTTTATTACAGCCTGATAAAAGGGATCCAACAGACTTGTAGCAGCCCAATATTTTTGTGAGAGTTTTTGAGACAGCTGAGCACAGACCAGAGAGCAGTCAAGCTAAGAATAGATATTTGTTAAAGATATACCAGAGCACCACTGGTTGGGGAACACTATGTTGGTGAGAGAGTGGGAAAGATGGAAGGTTGTGTTGCAAGGATCTAATTCTAAAATTCAGTATCTTGAATGTGGCGCAGTTCCTAGAAATGATGTAACGTAAAGAGTATGTCCATGCTAGCCTGTGGCTGAAATGGAGCAGAAGAGGTGATTGTGGTGAAAGGAAGGAAAGAAGGAAGGAAGGACAGAAGGAAGGAAGGAAAGAAGGGAATGAGGGAGGAAAAGGAAGGGAGCAAAAGGGAAAGGAAGAAAAGGAAAGGGAAAGAGAAGGGGAAAAGGAAGGGGAAAGGGAAGGGAAAGAAGAAAAAAAGCCATGGGAGAGATCAACAAGAATACTAAGCATGACAGCAGGAGAAGAAAAGTCATTGAGTAAGTTTGGAAAGTCTGGAGGTCAGCAGATGACAAGCATGAGGCTAGGGAAAAGTAGAATAAATGGATTGTGTCGTTCTGTGCTTCTTAAACTGAATGTAATTGAATGTGGGAGTCTCAAAAAAATTGGCAACAGTAAAAGGTTTCTGAATGTGCAACAACCAAAAATTAATTCAAAATCAAATGTACAATGATTCCAAGGTGTTTCTAGCAGCACTTTCCAGCGTTGTGCCATGCGACTTCACTGCAGCCTCAGTTTGAATCAGCATTGCTGATTATAAAATCAAAATATCAATCAACTCTGAAAAGCATTGAAGATGCTCTATGTCCTGCAGTATCAAATATTCCTCCAAGATTTCATTCTTCAGGTGAAAATAAACAAGCACATTAATCTCATTAGTAAGCATATTTGCTTTCATCTTTAATAAACAGTCCAACTATATGCATACCAAAGAATTGTTTTAAAATCAATTTCTTTATGATTTATTATCAGTAAATGATAGATTTGTATACCTATTTTATATACCTATACACCTAGGGTCATGTAAAAATTTCTCAGGTGAAAAGGCATCAAGAGTGAAAAAAGTTTAAGAAGCCCTGGAAAATATTCAAAAGAGTGAAAAGGTTAAGAGTAACTTTGTTACTACCTTGTTCAATTGAATACATGTATATAGACTTTTATTAAAAAACTACTTAACAGAATTTCATACCTTCATATACAATCCTCTTCCTGGGTGAAATGTTTATGAATTCCACAATAAAAAAATAATATAAAAAGTATAGAAGAATGCTGTGAAATTGACGGTGCATCCCCTCTCCTACTCTTGGCCCTGTCATTTCAAGGGAATGAGTGGACTGCCATAAAGATAGAGGCAAAAGAAATCTGTCTTTAGAGGAATCCCAGGTTTTGCTAAACTTAGAATGTGGAAGGAATATTAGTTAAAAAGTTCAACGCTGTGGAAGGGTTTGTTAAAAATAGAACAGAGATTCCAAGGACCTTAGTGAAATCTGTAAGGATTAGGATAAGCAACGGAGTTTGGGATGGGTCTGCGGGATCCCAGAATAGCGTTGATCAGAATATGGATAAGGGTTCATCAAGAAGAAGCAGGAACATACAGATAGCTTGCTCTCATTAAGCCCCATTGCTGAAAACTTGGATGGCTTATTCGAGACAGGATTGAATAACACTCTCACTTGGCATGCCTCAGAGAAAGAATCTCTCACTACGTTCAACAAAAAAGCTCAAGCCAGCCTTCTTTCTGCTCTCACTGCTTCCCCCAAACTCCTACGGAAGGCGGTTCCTACTCCATTTATTTTGGGAGTTTAACCTTAAAGAAATATGCAAAGGCCTAATCCCTTCCCTTTGCTATCCCTGAGGTGCCCTCTAGCGTTACTCTTAATTTTAACAACTACAGTAATTGGCCCCTCATACTTAATCTTTCAAGTGTTTCATAGCTGTTTGCAGTATTTATTATCCACAGTTTTTCTAAGGTTAGAATTCTCAAGCACTGAAAGAAACCTGAAATGGGAGTCAAAAAATTTGGATCTCTGAATTCTTCCATTGATACCATAAAACAGGGAGAGAACACTTGACTACAGCATAAGTATAAGAACAAAATGAAATGTCTATTAAAATTAACCTACTAAGACTTTTAAATGTCAATCAAGCAACATCATATTTTTAAGGGAAAACAATTTTTATGCTCCTTATTTTACAAGTGAGAGATTAGTTAACTTCGAAAGCAGAGATTCTTACCCCTCTTTTGTATCATGTATCCCTTTCGCAGAAATCCTTCTTAGGATAATATTTTTAAAAGCACAGAATTTTAAAAGAAACCAATTATGTCGAAAGAGTTATCAAAATATTTTTAACAAGGTCATGGGTTCCAGGTTAATAAACCCTATTCTAAAGTCACTAAGATTCTATAACTGAAGTCAAGAATATTCAATCTGTTATTTACTAAGTTCCAATTATATGTTAGGCATGAGGGGTAGCCTCTGCCTTTGAGGAGTTTATATTCTACCAGAACAGAGAAGTCAAGTGAATTCCAAGAATTAAAAAGAAAATCAGCTCTTGAGTCAAGATGAAAATATGCCATTTTCACCATTCTTCTGAAACATTGTTTCCATCTGCCCCTTTCCCCATGAAGGTTAGGATCCAAAGTTTATGGATTGAAATCACATCACTCAGTTTGGCACATATAATTTCCTTACATTTAAACAAGTTAGTAACAAAAGTAGGTAAAATGAGAGAATTGTATTAAGTGGCCTTTCCAAGCTCAAATCTTTGAGTCCATGATCATACATAGCGATAATGGACAGTCTCATATGTACTTTCACTTCATGTTCAACCTCAGTTAGGTCACCTGAGAATTATCCTTGTTGGTACACTATGAATAGATGAGTACAACAATTAATTTCCTGCCTTGGGTCATTCCAGTTATAGTCAAACAAGAAACCAAAAGCATCATGAACTATCATAACCACTATGAATTGCTCATCTTAAGCAGCAAGTTGGACACCTAGTGAAAGCAAAGCTAGGGGATTACTTTACCTGGGGCAAAAATGCTTGGAGGAGGGAGGTAGTAGAGATGATGATGGTGGCAATGGTCCCTGTACAAATGACAGTCTCACCATGGATAGACAGTCACACTGGGAGAATAGAATTGGTTTCTAGCTCCCTCAGTTGCTGGAGGGAAGGCAAACCACAGTGAGGAGGCTTGGGATGGCAACCACAGAGTAGCAAGGGCCACCTTAGAACTATAGATGAAGCAGAGAATGGTGGTGAAGGTAGTAGGTGATCTTCCACCAGGGGAGAGACATACTTCCATTTCTTGTTCTAGTAACTATAGTCAAATCAACACTGACTGCTTCAGGAAAACAATGTGTAGACTAATTGCCCTATTCCCTAGCTACCAATCTCCTATATAGCGTGTGTCCCTCTATTAAAACATAAGCTCCTTGAGGGAGAAGAGGACTATCTCACTCCTTATTTATACTCCCAGAACTTAGTACAGTTCCTGATATAAAATAAGTGCTTGATAAATGCTTTTTTTCATTCATTCATTCCAGATATCAGTGCCTTAAGGCAAAGTCCAGGTCACCTTCTACAAGTTAAGACTCTAAATGAGAGGTACTGGGAAAAATTACTTGTGAAATTGCAAATGGACTCAAAATTGGATGCTCTCTGGAATATATATACATTATGTATATGTATGTGTGTGTGTGTGTGTGTGTGTGTGTGTGTGTGTGTGTGTGTATATGATGGGTGTGTATACTCAATTGTTTAAGTATGATCAGCAACCCCTTCCACCACTGATGCATACTACTTGTTCTTAATAATAGAGCACACCACCTACTAACTCTATCAGACCAATCAAATTACAAATCCAAATCTCATTTTGTGTGCTTTTTTCATACTAGACAATTTCTGTTTCCATATTCCTTGGACTAGATAACCTCTGAGATCCCTTCCAAATCAGAGGTTTTGTGATTCAGTAGCCTGAATTTGGTTATTCAATCTCTAGCCCAAGAAATTGCTTCAGGTATGAGAGTACAACTTGTGATTAAATCTGCTGCCCCATAGGAAACTGTTGACTAACTACCTGCTGTAGCTTCCTGTTAAAGCTGATGGATTAAACATTTTTTTAGTAGGGGAAGCAGGAAAACAAAAGAAATGGAACTGGAATATCTTTTGTTTTAAATTTAGTTCCTAATGGAGAAGTGTCTTTGCAAAGAATAAGAGGAATTTAATGAATGCTGCACAAAGTACAAACAGAAGGCAGATAGAACTTGAGCACTAGCTTTGATGATAGGGTTAATTGGACATGAGAAAAGTAATCAGGAAGATTGTGGTTCTTTCTAAAATAACCACCACTAGCTGGTAGTGGCCATTTTACAAGTACTTAACATTGAAGGAGCAGGAGACCAAGAAGGTGATTGTGAATTCACACTCATGGGACAGAGAAATGAAAATGGGGAAACAACAGCCTTTGCCTATGAACTGGGGTCAAACTGTGTACCTGACAGATCCCTACTGACAAAGAAAATCATTTGCATGAAAAAAGTACAGCTATGCGCTGTTTTATGTGCACAGCTTTGTTTATTTTGGGTGAATCCAGTTCATTATTTCAGTATGCTTCCAACTTTTGGCCATTTATTCTATAAATGAAAGGACATAAATGCTTTTCATCTTCATCAACCAAAGAAAATATTTTTGAAAGGTTTTAAGTCATTTCTTTCTAGCACAAAATCCTGCCAGTCTCCATGCTCAGTGTGGCTGTGACTAGATCACGTGATGTCTGGGCGCTGGAGCTGAGCAGTCAATTATGCAGTTTCTAGGCAGAAAAGTGTTCCCATCGCACCCAAATGCCTCCAAGTCATATAAGGTGACTTTTTCTAATCTGTCATTTGACTGCTCATCTGGAAGCTCAAAGACACTTCTCAGACTGCATGATGCTTTTTTTTAGGTTTGTCTCTCAAGATGGTAAATACATACTTAATGACGTCTGTGTGTTAAGGGGTTGATAATGCCTACCACTAAGCAAATTCTGGAAAACAATTCACAGGGACTCACACATAAAGCTTCCACTGAGAACCATGGAGAGCTATCCAGGAATATCTGATGCACTCAAATGACTTTAAGGCTGCAAAGTCAGTTATTATTTTAACAAATAGAGGTTTTTCTAAAACCAATTAGGAATACAAATGTTTAATAATGAAAAGGAGCTATAGAATTTTTTAAACTTTCCCTAGCTCTCTGAAATAGGAGTTAATATACTGGCATTTAGGGAGATGGAAAATTAAACTGAACAGAAATCAAAGGGTCAACATTTACATTGGCTAAAGATTACCAAATTAGATAGCTTGAGTATCTTTATTATATCACTGAATGTCAATCTGTATCCCCCACAACCCATCTTGGGTAGTCCATAAAAAAGGAGGAGCAGTGGGAAGGCTGAGGTGATGAGTGTCTCCACAATTCTCACAATGCTGCCTGATTAGCATGCAAATAAATGTCAGAACAAGGAGTGTTAGGGGAAACTGGCTGAGCTATCCACCTCCACCCCCAATCTACCTGCCTTGCATGTCTGCCAATGAAAAATCACTGTTCTTGTTAGCCAGCACAAGCCTCATGGAGAGTCCTACAAATCATCAATGACCTCTCCACCCAAACACCTGGAGCCATGGAGATATATCCAGGCTATGTCCCTCCTAAGTTTAGTCATAGTTCCAGTCTTAGCCACAAGTTCTAGAGCTAGAAGGGGTTTCAGAAATCATTCAATTCAATGGGACAGAAGAGGCATGTATGGTTCAGCCATTCCCATTCTTCTATCTACAAAAGGGAAGAATCAATTTGATAATATCAGTGCTATCTTAAAAGTCATTTATTCTCATATACAAAAGAATGTCTTAGTCCTTAAAATAGTCAAGTGTAGTCATCTAAGCCCTCTTTCTATGAGGTGTAGTAATGATAGCGAAGTCAAAGATTTCCCTTCTCCCTTCCTATTTTGTTGCCCACTTCCCATGACTGAGATAGCTCCAAGTTCCTGAGACAAGCTAAGAAATAGCCCATGTATCAGGGATACCGTAACTGTGTCCCAGTCCCAAGCTGGGCAAATGCTATTAACCAATTCTGTGCTTTCACTATTTGGGGGTACAGCTTTCTTTTCATCAAGGTTCTGCATCCATGGATATCATCCTCTCTCAATCTAATATCTAGCAGCCTAGAGAATTATTTCTAAATTTTTATTTAGCCATCTTATAATTGGAGAGAAGGGTGAACAATTAGGGATTCCCAACACCCTAAGTCTTATATATTTGTTTAGATGCTCATGTCTCTTTGCCACTAAATTCAATTTGTACTAATCTATCTCATTAGATAGGGGTGAAGGCCCTAAAACTTTTAAAGCCCTATCCATATTTTTCCTTTCAGTTCAACTAACAATGTAGTTGGAAAAGCTGGCAAATTGGGAAGAATATTGGATCTGGAATTGGGAAATCTTGCTTTTGACACTCACTCGCTGATATTTACAAATTCCTTAGTTCTTCTGCACCTCAGTTTCTTCATCTGTGAAATTTTTTATCTTCATGTTTATTTATTTATATTTTATATTTATATTTATTTTAATATATTTACATCATTTGAGACTCAGATGAGGTAGTAGACATAAAGTCCTCCATAACCCTCCAAGTCCTATATAAATGTCAATTGTTGTAATTACCATTACTAACACCTCTAAATCCAGTGGACGTTTCTCAAGCCTCATCCTTCTTGATTTTTTTTTTACATTGTGGACCATGCCTGGGCCTCCCTGATACGATCTCCTTTGGATTCCATTCTCATCTCTCTCTCTCCAAGTTTCATTTCTGACTCTCCAGACTTTGCCTACCACACATAGCCAACCAGTTGCCAAGGGCTGATAATTCTATTTCCACAGCAACTATCACATTCATTTCTTCTTCCCCAGTCCTAATATCACCATCCTAGTTCAGAATCTCATTACCTCACTCCTAGACTATTGCAATATCTTCCTAAATAGTTTTCTCCCTTCCAGTGCATCTACTCTATGATCTATCCTCCACCTAGTTGCCAAAATAATATTCCTAAATAATATTCAGGTTAGGCCGTGTCACTCTTCTGACCTAAAACTCTTTATTGTGATTCCTTATTGTCTCTAGGATAATCCTGGCATTTAAGACACATGACAATCTAACTCTGACCTTCCTTTCTCATTACTCCCCTTCATGAAAGGGGAAATGGACTGGTAGACTTGTGACCTTGGGCAACTTACTTCGTCTTTCTGGTTCTCTGTTTTCTCACCTATGAAAAAAATGCCAAATGGCATCCAGGGTCCCTTCCAGATGTAGATATGTAATCCTATGATTCTGTTGTCCAAATTCAGCTTTCTATCTTCCTTCTTCATTCATTCTCACTAGCCATCATTCGTATCCAAGCTGCAGCCTTTCCTCAACTCCACCTCAGAATCCCTCAAGGCTCAGTTCCTGTACCCCCTCCTCTTCTGTGAAATATTCTTACCCTTCCCTCCCCCATTTGTCAGTGTCATTCTCCTCCCCAAATTGCATTGTTTTCCTCTATTCTAGCCCCTTTAATATACTTCAACATCTCAAGAATCCATGGTTTTCTTACATCCAATATTAGGCCCTAGTGTAACACTGGTAATTGTCTACTAGCCCATCTCATAAATGCATGACACCCTGAGTGAAAGTTAATCTGTTCATTGCACCTAAAGCATGATGTAGAATATGGAGACCAGTTCAGCAAAGTTAAACGTTAAATAAGAAACTCAGGCCAGGAACAAATTTGGGCACTTTTGCTTTTGGTATGAACTCATGATCATTTGTGCAGGGGAACATTTCTGATGGGTGTTCCAGGTGCTCTTTTATTGAGGGCAGGGGCAGTTTCTAGGATGATGATTTCTGGGAAAGTAAGGTTGTCTGCTGCACTTACAGATTTGTTTTCTGGTATAGGGCATTGTAATAAGTTGAGAGAGAAAGGGAAATAGAGAGAAAATATGACTCATCCCAAGGCTGACTTTGGACCGATTTTCAGAAAGGTATGAGCCTACAATTTTTGGCTTTGGCTGGACTGCTCCATCTTTTTCCTTCTCTGGTACAAATGCAGATATCCACATATCACTCATTTGGAAAAGTTTTTACCAGTAAATGTAGGAACTGGAATGGGTATGAAAACTAATAAAGTCTATTTATTTTAGGACTCCTAGAACTCACACAAATATTCTCCATTCAAATTGTGACAGCGAATCATTCTAATTCAACTAGGCCTACCAGTGGGGTCCTTTTAGTGGCCAATTCACCCTCTATGTCTTGGTGAATGGTCTCTGAGGGATTTTGTTGCTAAAAAAATAATTACTTTAAAATATGATAATCTCTCCAAATGTGGTAAGCTGGAAGTAGATTCAAGGTAATTTGAAAAGGGAAGAATTTTAACTGAAGAAATTAAGGAATACTCCTGGACACGTCATCTGAGCTGAGTTTTAAAGAAAGATAATGAGAAAGTCTTTCACCTTGTTCTTAATACAAGACTCTCTAGCTTTGTAGAACATTTGCCCCATTTGCCCTATTGGCATAGCCTTTTTGAACTCATGATCACCTCCTCCTCTATGACAGGATGGGGCAGCTAGATGGTACAGTGGATAGAACACCAGCCCTGGAGTCAGAAGGACCTGAATTTAAATACTGCTTCAAATACTTTCTAGCTGTGGGCCTCTGAGTAAATCACTTAACTCTGATTGCTACCCCCCTCAAAAAAAGGCATAGTACAAATTTAATAAATGTCTGCTTAATTAAATTTACTTTGTAAGGCACTTTGTTAAACTATGGATTACAAAGACAAACAACTGTCCTCAATGTTCTTACAGTCTAATAGGGAGGAACACAACATATTCCCAAGTAAGTTTGAAAAAAGATAAAATACATTAGGGGGCACAAGGAGATCCAGAAAAAGTGCTCTTAGAAAATATAAAAGACAGATGACATTCCAGCAGGAAAAATAAGGGAAAATTTCAGGAAGGAGAAGGCTTCAGCAGCAATCTTTTCTAGGCCTTGAAGAAAGCAAAGAAAAAAATTTCAACAAGCACAGCTATAAATGGAGTACATTCCTAGCCAAGAGTCTGGAAATGGGAAGGGATAAGGAAGCAGCCGGTAATAGAGTTTTAATGAAATGCAAATTTCATAAAAGCAAGTGAAATAAGAAAGCTAGATTGGGGTCAAGTTTGGAGAACTTTAAAATGCCAGATTAGAGCTTATGTCATCCTATAGACAAAAAATGGAATCACCCAAAGGGGTGTGGGGTTAGGGTTTTGTTTTTTGGTTTGTTGAGGGTTTTTTTGGGGGGGCGGGGAGGATGAATTGGACACAAGTGTGAAAGATAGATTAGAGAGAGAAAAGACCAAATGTAAGAAAACCAATCAGAAAGGATATTTTTCAAGCACAAGACAATGAGGGCATGGTGATCATTCGAGATGAGACAAGTGGACAGATACAAACAATGCTGTGGCAGTAGAATGAATGACAAGACCTCAAAACTGATTAGATGTGGGAGGTGACACAGGAGAAGAAATCAAAGAAACCTTGAAGTCTCAAAGTTTTAGACCTAGGTCTGTGGGAATGGAACCATTAACAGAAGTAGAGAAGAAAGAATTTCAATTTTGAAGATTTTGTTAGTGAAACACACAGGGGACAATTTCCAGCAGGCAACTGAAGACATGAGATTGGAGTTCAGAGAACATACTTGAGTCAAATATATAGCTTCCTTCTCCAACCTTCTCATAGTCATCCCAAATAACTTTGTTGTGATTTTTTAAAATTCTTTTAAGTTTTTTTTTTAATTCAGGAAGTTTTACACCTGAACTTGGCATGAAACATAGTCAAAGGTCAACTCCAATTAAGTGAAAAAGGTAATTATATTTCACAAGGAAACGATAAAATCATTAGCTTATACTCTGGGTAAGATCCCTTATGCCCACACTAAGAATGAATGACTGAAAATCATTTATTAAGTACTTACTCTGTGTCAGGCATTATGCTAAAAACATTTTGGGGATACAAAAGCAAAAGTGAAAACAATCCTCAACATCAAAGAGATGACATATTTAGGGGAATGGTGAGCAGGGAGTCAGTTTTTAATTTTGAAATTTACAAGAATATAACTATAGAAGAGTAGATTGGCATACTCTTTTCCCATACCGGTAGCAATATTGATTCTTTTATGGTTCCAAAACTGGAGGAGTGTGGGGAGTGGAACTGAGTATATACCCACAGTCAAGGAAGTTGACATGTCAAGGAGTAAAGTGAAACATTGTTAGAGCCTAACATAATAAGCCATGTAAGGCAGTCCCAAAATGAGAGATCTGGAGATGAAAGAGTTAATTCCTCCAGCATGTTATTTCTGATCCAGGACCAAAGCTGCTAGTGAGGAGAAGGTGTCCAGGAAGTGAAGAAAAACATGACTGAACTGGTCTAGCCTAAATCTTCTATAAGCAACGTTAGCTAAAGATTTATAATTTCCACCTTTGTTCAAAGTATCACCATTGGAGCTTTCCCAGAGTCACCATTCCTGTTTCTAGGCAACCACCAGAAAGTTTGAAGAGAAAGTATTGGGGAGTGGGAGGCAATGATACTTCTGGTTACACATGACTCATCAATGAGAGTTTTGCACAGTGAAATGATGGAAGAGTCATCTAATTGGCTGCTGAGCTGGAGGAGATGATGCCTCAGTGGATATACAAAATTAATTTAATCCACCACTAACACCTATCTCACCGCCATTCATATGTTCCACCCCTACTCTGCTTCTTTCTGGCAAGTAGTGATCTTTGTCTCTAGACTCCCAGTGAGACAGGATAGAGGGAGGAAGGGAAACAGATTCAGTCCAGTTTGCCCACACCTGGGATTTTCGCTGCTATTTCTGCTTTATATTTCTGAAGCAAACAACTGAGCAACCACTTCAGGGTGGATGTGTCCAAGTTACGAGACTACCTTGCAAGTTCAACAGGTCCAGACGTCCTGGGTTCTAGTGAGGAGCTCACTGGAAACAAAAGAAGCTTCTATATTGGAATTTGCCAGCGACAGGAAAGACTCCCAAAACTATTCCAGGGATCTTGGAAGAAAGGTTGGCCCATGCTTGGCAGTTTGTTTGGACAGTACCTTGCTAAGTTGAAAAGAAAAATAACTGCATTCTTTACAAACTTCTCTGTCTGATTAATTTGTGTCAGCCACCCAGTAGATTGTAATAGTAGTTATATGTCAAATAGATGAATACTGTTCTAGTAATGTTTACTTGTGAATCTTTTTGTGTTTAACATTTCTTTTTGTGAGTAGAAATAAATTAACAGTCCTATAACCTAAGCCTTAAGCAATTTTTCCCTGATCTTTATGCCATATCCCACCTCCACCAACATTCTTGTCCCATTGCAAACTGTTCCCAGTATCCATCCCTCCCTTCCTCTTTGTGTTAATGGTGGGTGAAGCCCAGTCCCAGAAATGGGATGATAAAATGAGAGGGCTTTCTCAAGGCACCAACATGTAGGAGTTTAGCAGGTAACCAGTCCCAAGACTGATTGGTCTTGATCCGACCATGTATGGGAAGGTGGCAAGATAAGAGAGTTCATTGATGTACAATTTGGATTTTTAGAGCAACTTGCTCCCCTCCATGGTAATAGGATGCCTCTATCCCAGGGAAATACGGTGAAATTCTCAGTGTTTTCCATTGGTCTTCCACTTCTTGTTTAAATATGATGGTATTCAGGTTGCTCTCATGCTACCTTCTAGCTTCTACCTGGGTAGGAAGCCCCCAGAATATTGGGATCATAGGGAAGAGGAGATGCTTGGTTCCAACTTTACCAGACCTTGGGAGAGGAACAGTGTTACTTTACAAGAGGAGCCCAGAGAACTGATATCTTACCCTTCGCATTGCCCCTCGTGGTGGTGCCACTTTGGTGCTCCTTACATGCATCCTTGCTTAATGGTTTATAATTCTCCTTATAACAGAATTTAAATAAGGTAGCTATAGTCTCTGAGATTAATGGACAAATATATCCCTAAGTAGAATTATATAATATATTTTACATAATATTCATATATTTATTATATATTCTACATACACCATTAGGCAAATATCATGTCATTTATATATCCCTGCATGTGTATCATATAATGTTATATAAATAAATATAATATGTATACATTTACCTATGTGCATTACTATATACATTTATATATACATAAACACACAAACTTAAAAGGGGTACCCAAGAAATGAAAAAATATCCTAGAGAAAAGCCTCCAGTACAGTGAACAGATCTTTCATGAAAGAACATGGAAAAGAGACACAGATGGGGTCAAATCTCTACCTATGGATTAAATACCGAGAGATGAGATCACCATTCATTGAAGTATTTATACTTAAAAGAGAGAAACTTTAGTGAATAGTGATTGTTATGAGAAACCTCTAGGTGGCACCATAGACTCATTTTTAAATTTTATTTTCGTTTCTTACAACTTTCTTCTATAGCCTTTTTACCAATCTCTTAATTTTACTAACATTGAGACTCAGGCCCAGAGAAGGTAAAAAACTTGCCCATCATCAGACAACAAGTAATCAGCAGAGCTAAAAATCCAAATCTAGTCTCTTTGGGAAGACAAAGGAAAGAGAGAATTGTCAGTAGTAGTCCACAAATCTATTATTTCAACTCCTTTATATCGAGGTCTCAAATTTTACTTCATGAAAAATAACTTTTGATGAACCCATTGTCTTAAGGTCTACTAACAATTACTATTAGGAAAGCTTAAGGGCGAGCGGTCTGGTCCAGTTAGGTTAGTCAGTCTATAAGCATTTAGTAACCATGTACTACGTGACAGGCACTGTTTTAAGGGCTGAAAATACAAAGAAAGCCAAAAGACAGTTCCTATTCTCAAGGAGCTCAGCGTCTAATGGGGAAGGAGATAATGTGCAAACAGGTTTGTACAAATGAGCTTCATAGAGGAGAAGTTGGAAATAATCAACAGAGGGAAGAAGACACTGGAATTAAAGGGGATTGTACAAGATGAAAATGGGATGTACAAGGTGGGGAATGGCTAGCTGGGGCTTGAAGGAAGCCAAGAGTGGGAGAACATTCCGGGCATAGGGGAGAGCCTGTGAAGATGGCTGAAGTTGGAAAATACAGAGTCTTGTTCAAGGAACAGCAAAGAGGCCAGTGATCTCTGTGAAGGCAAAGCTCTTAATGCATTTAGGAAAATTAAAATGAAAATAAGGAGGAAGCAAATTGTATTACCACAAATGAGGAGCAGGGTAGTTGACTTGAAGCGAATGGAAAGAAACTACCTGTGGAAACATTAGAGCATCAGTCTCTCTCTCACTCTGAAACAACTGTCGACAATCGGAAAAGCCTACAAAGTCTAGGCTCCTGGGTGGTGTTTGGTTGTATGACTTTAGCTATATGGTTTAAAAGAAGAAAATAAATGATTGAGATTTCTTTTTTGGCAGAGCATTAGCTTTTGAAAGCCTACTTTCCTGATGGACTATCCCTATGCGTCTGTTAATGTTTCCCCCGTGTTGTGTATGTCCCTAGTAGTGTTGGTATTAGGATGTCCTCTAAGTGCTTGAAAACCTAAACACAGAAAACACCGAAGAACTGGGAAGTGAGGATTCTGTTTCATAAAGTCATCAAGAGCTCTGTGCTTGAAGAGCACCTTCTGAGATCTTCTATGCTTGTGTCAGAGGTCCTAGGATTCAGACCCAATTGACTCCAGCTGCCAATGAACTAAACATAAGCAGCCACCAGACTTTGAACCAGGAAGATCCAAGTTCGAATTTTGACTCTGACACAAACCAGCTATGTGACACCAGGCAAGAAATTTAACCTCTCTGCCTCTAAGATTCCTCATCTGTAAAATGCAGAGGTTGGACCCACTGACTTCTGCTCCAAATGGCTGCTCTAAATCTATGCTCTTCTGACAACACAAAGGCCTTTAATAGTGATCTTGAGAGCAAGCAGGAAATCAAAGGAGACAGATTTACCACTTGTAATGGATGGGTTAGTAATTGTGGGTGATAGAGAGAAGGCAGAACTCTCCACATTTCTTTGCTTCTGGAGTCTCTATAGGAAGAATGATCTCTGACTAGGAAAGAAAGAATTAAAATGTTTAAAAAGAAGATGAAATCCCAGATAAGTGTTAGGAGAATACTCAGTTACCCTCAATGAGTTAACATCATCAGGCCTAGATAAATTACATTCCAGGGCACTGAAAGAGCTAAAACATGTGATTGCTGATCTGATTTCAGCAATGTCTGAAAAATCTTAGAGAACAGGAAACGAGCTGTTTGACTGGAAACCGGTAGATCTATTGATATTGCAAAAAAAAAAAGAAGGAAAAACAGCTTCTTCAGGCTATAGCCCAAGAAAGTTGGATTAAATTTCTGGCAAAATGCTAAATTTGCAATGTAACAGTGATGGTTTGTAAGTAGAAAGAGACTCAAACACTACTGGGTCAGTAAAACCCAGCATGGATTCATCAAGGAAATGTCATTCTGACTAATGTGAAAATATGTTTAATATGATTGTACATGTATAACCTATATCAAATTGTTTGCTCTCTTGGGGAGGGAAGAGGAGGGAGAAAAATTTGGAACTTAAAATCTTACAAAAAATAAATGCTGAAAACTATCTTTACATGTGATTGGAAAAAAAAACCCAAAATACTATTAAGTGAAAAAAAGGGAAAAAAGAAAGAAAAGGTCATTTTCTTTTTCAATAGTGTTATTAAACAGGGAGATCAGGAGATTGTTGTAGATATCATATGCCTGGATTTCAGTAAAGCATTTTACAAAGTCCTTCATGATAGACTTGTCAACAACATGGAGAAATGTGGACCAGCTGCTAATACAGTGTTGTGATTTGGAAACCAGCTAAATGACCAGACCCAAAGAGTAACATTTATTAAATCTATCTCAAGCTGCAAAAACTATCTCTAGAGGAACAATACAGAATCTATTCTTGACCCCATTCTATTCAATATTTGGTGGAGTTTTTTGTTTATTTGCTTGTTTGTTTTACAATAACATGGTTAAAAGTAGAGAAAAAATGCTTATCAAATTTGCCAGTGGCATGAAGCTAGAAAGGATCTATAGGAGGATGAGAAGGGCCTTCTACCCAAAAATAAACATTCTTTTTTATGTTTTACTTATTTTATTTTTAATTTATGAAATAAAACAATGTATTTCCATAACATAATATAATAAAACAATATAATAAATATATTATAAAATATATTAATTAAATATAATATAAAATACAAAATAATATAATAAAAAAGATGGTACATGAAACTGCAGGTCTGTTATGTATAACTTTCTATTTCTTTTAAATGCATAATAAAGTTGTTATGTAACTTCTTTCATTTTTTCCCTCCCCCACCCACCCTAGAGATGGCCACCATTAGACATTTATATGTAAAATCATTCTATACACACTTCTATTTATTAGTTCTTTCTCTGGGTGCAGATAGGGTCTTCCTTCATATGTCCTTTGTAGTTAATTTGGGTATATATAACAGTGAAAATGACCTATTTGTTCAAAGTTGTACTTAAAAACAATATTGCTGTTACTGTGTACAATGTTCTCTTGTTCCATTCCTTTCAGTCTTCATTTCTCATTCATATTTCCTGCAAGTCTATTCATGTTTTTCTAAGATCATCAAGGTCATCATTTCTTATAGCACAATAGTATTCCATTGCAATCATATACCACAACTTGTTCTGCCACTCCCCAATGAACACAGAGGGGTTTTTTTCCTTTAGAATGAACATTCTAACACTTGATCATACCCTACACATCCCCGTGATTCTGAACCTTCAGAAACTCCATTCCCCTTATCCCACAATCTGATTCTTAACTTTAATCTCCGTCAACCCTTCCACCCCAAAGACTCAACCAAACACCATGCACTTCTTCCACTGTAACCCTCTGGGATGCCTGTTCTGAAGATAATAAACTTTCCTACATCCTAAATCTTCTCTTTTCCCACTCCTTCCTTCTTCTAGAAATCACTGAAACCTGACTTTTCTCTGATGACATAGCCTCCATGACCACACTTCTCTTCCCCCTCTATGCCACTTTCCTTGGCGATCTCATCAGCTCTCATGAATTTAATCTCTATAATAGATCATATTATTATAATATGTTATAATTATTTATAATTATATCATAATATAATTATAATTACATGGAATACAATATTATATTATAATATATATCTCTATGCTGATTATTCTTCAATCTACTTATCTTTCTCTACCTCTTTGCTGAGCTTCTATCTCACATCTCCAACTGCCTTTGAGACACCTAGAACTGGATATCTAGCAGATATCTTAAACTCAACATGTCCCAAACATTTTTTTTTTTGCCCTGAGTCCTTCCCATCTCCTACCTTTCCCTTAATATAGAGGACAACACCATTCTCCCAGTCCAAGTATAATGGCACAATGGATAGAATGCTGGGCCTGGAGTCAAGAAGACATGAGTTCAAATCCAGTCTCAAATGTTTACTAGTTGGGTGAGCCTAGGCAATTCACTTAATCTCTGTATGCTTCAGTTTCTTCAACGGTAAAATGGGAATAATGACAGCACCCACCTCGCAGGGTCACTGCGAGGATCAGTGAGATGGTATTAAAAAGTGCTTAGCCCAGTGACTGGCACATAGCAGGCACTACATAAATGCTTATTGCCTTCCCTTTCCCAAGGTCTGTCAAGTTCAACTTTGCAACATCTCCAGAACACACTCTCTTCTGTCCTCTGACGCTGTCACCACCCTGGTGCAGGCCCTCATTACCTCATGCCTGGACAATTGTAATAACCTGACGGTTGGTCTGCCTGCCTCCAATTCATTCTCCATTCAGCCGCTAAAGTGATTTTTTCCTTAAGTGCATGTCTGACCACCCCAACCCCAGCCCTGACTCTCCTCAGTAAACTCCAAAGCCTCCCTGTCACCTCCAGGATCGAATACAAAGTGCTCTGTGTGGCATTCAAAGCCCTTCATAACCTAGTCCTACCCCTCCCTTTCCAATACTTACCTTACACTCCCCCAACATGTGCCCTTTGATCCAGTGACCCTGGCCTCTTGGCTGCTTCAAGAACAAGACAGTCACTCTGAGCTCCAGGCACTTTCTCTGTCTGTTCCTCCGTGCTTGGAATGCTCTCCATCCTTATCCCCACTTCCTGGCTTCCCTGGGTCCTGCCTAGTCTAATTAAAATCCCATCTTCTGTAAGAAGGCTTTTCTGACCCCTTTAAATCATAGTACCTTTCTTCTATTTTATTTCCTGTTTACCCTGTTTATAACATTTGTTTGCTTATCATTTGAGGGCAGGGACTGTTTTTGAGCTCCTTTTGTATCCTCCAGCAATTATAGAGTGCCTAGCACATAGGCACTTAATATGTTTATTGATTGAATTCATCAAAATCCAAAAATCATCTTTACAGATGTTACAGATATTACAGTTGTTACAGATATTACCATAGCTGTTTAAAGTTTACAAAATGATTTGCATACATACATACATACTATGAGGTAAGTATTTGAGGAGTTCTTGTTTTTATTTTACACAAGAAAGTGGAGTTCATAGAAGTTAGGTGATTTGTTCATAGTCACACATGTTGTTCAGTACTTTCAGTCGTATCTGACTCTTCATGACTCCATTGGGGGTTTGCTTATCAAAGATACTGGAGCAGTTTCTTCAGCTCATTTTTTACAGATGGGGAAACTGAGCAAACAAGTGTTAAGTGACTGGCCCAGGGTCACACAGCTAGTAAGTTTCTGAGTTCAGATTTGACATCAGACATTCCTGACTCCAAGTCCAGCACTTTATCCACTGAGCTGCCCCAGTCATAGATGTAGAAGGGGTTAAATACAGGATTTGATGCCAGGTATTCTTGTCTCTAAATCCAGAACACTGGCATGCCACATTGCTTTGACCAAAAAAATCTCAATAAGTTGGAACAATGGTTCAAACCTATTAAAATGAAATTAGTTAGGGATCAATGTGAAATCTTGACAGCATTTATAGATAGAACTCAGGCATAGAATGGTAAGTAGATGCAACGTGGAGAAGACCTACTAGTAGTATTATAACAATCTGTTCTCATCAACAACAACAAAGGAGCCATCACATTTGGTTCTCTAATACCCCAATAGACAATATGCTAGGAAGCAGAACTAACACTCTAGAGGGTGATGTTGAAAGCAATTAGTCTGGAACAAATATGCAAAAAAGGAATCTGTGCCTGAGGCAACATGATTTCAAAGATGCTCAGAGGTCAATTTCTAAGATATTTCAAAGTAGATGATCTAACTACTCCAAAAGGTAACCAAGATACAACAGCAACTACTAACTCATATGATTACTTTCCTACTTACTCATCTCTAAAAATTCTTTATGAAAATAGTTTATGCTCACATAAGGTAGAGGGGGTGATAGAGGAGTCACTAATAAATTTGAGGAGTTAATCAACCTGATGAGATCATAGAGGGGAGGGCCATTGTTCTGAGGCAACCAAATGGCAAATCCTCATGGAATGCAAACATGTCCACTGATGCCACACTGATTGGATTTTAGTGACTGAGGTTGCCTCTTGGTGACTGGTTGACTGAGAATCAGTCTACAAAAGCAAGTAGCGAAATGAAGTTCAAGCTTCTTCTGTCTTCTTCTACATACTTCCCCCTTCATCTTTTCCCATGTACCTCCTTCCTTGTTGCTCAGTCACATCTGACTCTTTGTGATTCCCATGACCTATACCTCATTATGCCATTCCCTCCACACCCTTCTATCCTCCATTGTCTCCATCAAGTTCATGTTTGTTGTTTCCACAGCACTATCATCTCATCCTCTGCAGTCCCCCTTTTTTTTGCCTTCAATCTTTTCCAATATCACTCTTTTTCAACAGGCCCTATCTTCCTCCTGAGCACAGTGAAGAAAGGAAGGAAATTTCTCATTTTTCTGGTCCCTGGGTCAATAATGGTGACATATTAGAAGCAGAGAGCAGAGGTAGAAATGCAAACTTTTGCATGTAGGCCGAGGGATAGTACCTAGGATTACAGAGAGTTAGAAAAGACCCTAGAGACCCTCTAGTCTATAAACCCTCTTATTTTACAGATAAGGAAACAAAAGCCAAAGGAGGCCAAGTGATTTGCCCAAGGTCACAAATGTCACCAGCATAAGAGGTGGGATTTGAACCCAGGTCCACTGACTCTGGAACCTGTACTTGTTTCACCAGACCATAATGCCTTCCCAAAAAAATGGTTAATATTTATGAACTAGAACTCTTCAGGGCATTTCCGCATGTGCTATGATCCTTGGGGGTTTCCTGTGAAGTTTATCTAAAAGAGCAAAGTCAAGAGATTACTCACACATGGCAGATCTGAAGCAAAGTGGGTTTGCTTGTATAACCATCCTCAAAATATTGTATACCTTCGTCTTCTTGTTGAGTCATATCATTCATGTCCAAGTCTTCATGACCCCATTTGGGGTTTTCTTGGCAAAGATACTGGAGTGGTTTGCCATTTCCTTCTCCATCTCATTTTACAGAAGAGGAAACTGAGGCAAACAGGGTTAAGTGACTTGCCCAGGATCACATAGCAGTAAGTGTCAAAGGCCAGATTAGAATGCAAGAAGATGAGCCTTCCTCACTCAAGGCCTCAATACTCTAACTACCGTACCACCTACCTGCCCAAATACCTTCTAGGGGGAGTCTAAGTCAGAGTGGTACTTAAAGTTTTAGGGAGACTGTGAGTCAATAAAAAACAAGTTGACTGGTATGGATGACCTCAAACTCCATCCTCCCCCCAGGATGTATATATGCTAAGATTCAACTAACCTGAAAACCAGGCACTTCCCTCCCTCCCCAGACATTTGCTTTCTGTGGAACAATTAGAGTTCACTTTCCTGGGTCACTGACCCTCCTTCCTAACTGTGAAAAACTCAGAAAATACCTTCATTTCAATAGTCCAGACTGTAAAACTCCCTTGCCTCAAAGGTGTCTAAGACTCTGGGTGATTTGGGGCCTTGCTTGCTGCATGTCTGAGTCATTAGCTTGCCCATAGAGGTGGGCAACAACCATCATTCAGATACCTCATTATGCCATTCTCCATTTGCATCCCTCCAAACTCCTGTGGCTGCCATCTCTGTGGCAGTGTTGCTTTGTAGAAATAGTTCCCTTTCCTTTGCCCTACAGAGATTACTTGGAATTCTGTGGGAAATGTAAATCTACCAAAATGACAAAAAGCTGCTCTAATAGCAACTCCAAGTTCAGCTCCCTTCCCCAGGGAGCTGATGGGCTATTTCAGTGTTTTATACTTCAATATCTGTTCCTGGATTCATATGAATCCTTTACATATTCTGTATTTTCTGTGAGGTAAAATAAAAACCGCCATGCCTCTTGCCTATACTGTAATGAGAGATATAGGTATGGGGTATTTGTGGAAATTGTGGAAATATGATGCTTAGACTCAAGAAGAAAAGACTCGAGGAGAACACAGCAGCCATCCTCAAGTAGTTGAAAGATTCTTTACAAACGGAGGAGGGATTAGATTTGTTCAACAAGTATATGAAGGTGGGATTAGATTTGTTCTGTTTGGCCTTGGAGAATTAGATTCATAGGTTAAAAAGCTGCAAAGAAGCCCATTTAGAGTTTATAATTTAACAATTTCTGAAGATTAGAGCTGTCCAAAAGTAGAATTGCCCCTTTCTCTTTCCTTATTCTTCTCCACATTTGTACATTCCTACCCAATTATGAGAAAATAAATAGTTCCTTTGTTTCTTCCTCATTTCTTTGTCAACGTATTCCTTTTTCCCCTCCCTTCTTTCTACTCTGAAATCTTGTAAAAGAGGAAAATCCCTGGGCCCCACGTTTGTCTAACTTCACTCTTTCAGTGGCCCTAGACGACAATGAGATTCTGAAGGTAATTGTCTCTTTCTCCTTTATTAGACTATAAGTACTTCATAATCATTCTGGTTCTTCTAATGGTTCTAATGGTTCAGAGAAGTGATGGGTCTGTCCTCCTTGAAGGTCTCCAAGCTGAGACAAGATGATCTCTTGTTAGCTTATGTTACAGCAGAAATTGCTTTCACAGGTGGAAGGCACTAGATGACCTCGGAGGTCCCTTTTAACTCTCAAATTCTGTGATTGTCTCTCAATTATAGATAATGCTAGACTAATTGACCAGGAGTCCATTGACAAGTAGTTTGATAAGATGACATTGTGAGGGAAAACAGGAATCACAATCATTTTACATCTTGATAAACTAACAATGTTGAAATTCCCCAACCACATGGTTCTCTAATCATAGATAGTCCCCAGTTGCTACAGAAGGAGAGAAAGACTATAACATACTTTGCAAGGACATGTCCTATTCACTATTATAATAACTACTTGGTTTTAGATAAGAGATGTCTGCATCTTGTCTAAATGGCTACTTCAACCAGGCAGGTTTATCTAAACAGACTTTTTTAACAATTGAAAAGTATTTGTTCACTTTCCCCTTGTCTCTTGCCCTTGAACAGGAAAAGTTTTCTTATAATAAATCCTTCCAAACGCATTCCAAATACACCCTTTTTCTCCATTGGTTATTACTTAACTCCCTTCTCTATCCCTCCCTCCCCCATGAAATACTTTTTATTTATCTATCTTAAATTGCTACAAAATGCTGTTGATTGGCTGTGTTCTCAAAATGAGCCTGAAAAGTTAATAAAACTCCAGTCTGCACCCTAAAAAGCTGAAGCTGCTATTCATCAAGTCTTCCTTAACACGCTAATAAATTTCTTTGCTTTCAATTTGACTTCCTATGTGACCTCCTGTGGGTCAAAAACCACAGTACTCAGATCCCTATTCACAGGTATGCCTCTTCTAAGAAGTCCAATTCTCACAACCCATAGAATTCCCTGATAACATTTTCTATTTTGCAAATAATTACTATAAAATTGGAGTTAATTGCTTTTCACTGCTCCCTCTCTACTCGTCCTATTAAAAAATACTTTCCTTGTCCTTACCTGTTTTCCTGACTTTAATGTATTTCAACAACTCTTCTGTTCATTCAACCGTCCTTTGTCCAGTTCAGATAAGAGTTGAGTTCACAAAATGTCCTTTCCTCTTTTTTTCCTCTTCTCCATGTTTGTATATTCCTACCCAATTATGAGGGAATAAATAGTTCCTGTTTCTTCCTCATTTGTCAATATATTCCTTTTTCTCTCCCTCTTCTTTCTATTCTTAAATATTATAAAAGAGGAAAATCCCTAGGCTCTACATTTATCTAACTTGACTCTTTCAGTGGCCCTAGAAAGCAGTGAGATTCTGAAGATAATTATCTCTTTTTCCCTTATTAGACTATAAGTACTTCATCATCATTCAAGCCCTTCTAATTGTTTGCCTTCCTGGGTTTCTCTTGCCTCCCCTATGTTTGCATTTAAAAGATTCTGATTCATCAGGATATAAAATAAATACATATAAATATGTATGTGTTTATTCTATACATTACCAATAAATTCCAGCAACAAGAAATAGAGAATTTCTATTTAAAATAACTGCGGACAACATAAAAAACTTGGGAATCTACCTGCCAAAACTTCAGAACTAACTGAACACAATTATAAAATACTTTTCACACAAATAAAGTCAGATCTGAACAACTGGAAAAGTGTCGGCCAAGTCAATATAATAAAAATGACAATTCTACCCAAATTAATTTATTTACACAGTGCCATACCAAACTACCAAAAAATTATTTTATTGACCTTGAAAAATAATAAGAAAATTCATCTGGGAGAACAAAAGTTTAGGAATATCAAGGGAATAAATGATCTCAAACTATATTACAAAGTGGTTATTATCAAGACAATCTGGTACTAGTTAAGAAATAGAGAAGTGGACTAGTGAAATAGATTGGTTACACAATATACACAATATAATGACCATAGTCATTGATTGTCTGATACATGCAAAGATCCCTGCTTTTGGAACAAGAACTCACTATTTGACAAAAATTGCTGAGAAAACTGGAAAGCAATTTGGCGGAAACGAGGTATAGACCAACATCTAACACCATATACCAAGATAAAAATCAAAACATGACTTAGGCATAAAGGGTGATGCCATAAGCAAATTAGAGGAACATGGAATAGTTTACCTGTCAGATTTACAGATAAGAGAAGAATTTATGACCAAACAAAAGACAGAGTGCATTATATAATATAAACTCGATAACTTTGAGTACATTAAATTAAAAAGGTTTTGCACAAACCTAACAATGCAGCCAACACTACATGGAAAACAGTGTATTGGGGAGGGGGGAGGGGACAAATGGGGAGAAAATTTTGGAACCCAAAATCTTGAGAAAATGAATATAAAAAGTTAAATAAATTTATTTAAAAGAAAAAAAAAATGAAACAGACCTGGCAAGACTCACTCTTGATAAACCTATTCTATTTCTTTATGACCACCTCTTCCTTTTCAAGATGTTGTAATGGTAATTTAAATGGGAAGATTTTTCCCATTCATTAATAGATCCATGTGACCTGCTTAAATCACATGGAAGCCTAAATCACATGTGGTAGGAGGAGCTTGCTGAACAGGTATAATAGGAAGGATGGAATGGAACTGGGAGGAAGTTGGTGAGAGTGGTTAGGATGGAAGAGAGAGGACACAGGCAAGCAGACAGTTAGACTCCTGAGTGTTTGTTTGTGGAAAGACCCTACCAAGGGAGGCAGGGGAGGTTTAGGAATGGCTTTATCTCCTGCAGTGCTAATGTGTATCTACTTCTTGGTTACTATGATGGGTCTAGCTTTCGAGTTTTGGGATTTGGCTTTATGGTATCTGAATAAATGTTTTTCTTCTGCCTTCAGGAAAGTCTATCATACTTTGCAACTGAGAACTATTCTGGCAGTTCTATATTCATAGTCACCACTATTGCTGTGAATATTGCCTTGGTGATACATACAGATGTTCACCAACCATTTCTTTAATAAATTTTTTTTTGCAAGGAATTTAAGTCAAGTTCATAGATTTCTCCTCTCCCTCCTTTTTTTAAAAATCAAGATAATTTTTGCCTTTCTTCATTCCTTTGGCAACTCTCCTATTTTCTATCATTCTTCAAATATCACTAACCATAGCTCAGTCTTCACATGACCAGTTCTTTCAATACTTGAGGATATAGCTTATCTGGGTCAGGTGACTTAAATTCACAAAGGGCAGTTAAGTGCTTTCTATCTCCTTACTATCTCCTTATCTCCTTCAGTTTCATCTCCCTGTTAGACTTTTTTGTCCGGTAATCTCATTTACAGAAACCATTCTCCTTAGCAGCAAAAATTAAGTAACCTTACTTCTCCTCTTTGTTGTCAATTATCACATCCCCACCCAAGCAAAAGCCTAATCTCATCATTTTAATTGTTGTCTTTCCCCAAAGACAGTTCAAAAAAGTTATCATTTTTAGTTTTTTTCAAATACTACAACTCATCTTGAGCTTTAGTGTTCCTGATACTATTATTACGGTATTATGTCACATTTTTGCATTCATCCTCTACTATCTGATTTCGCCTATGTTTTCTGTACACTTCTTTTTTTCATCCATAGCTGTGATTTGACTGGTATTTTCTAGTAAGAAAACTTCCTTCTTTTTAAAATCTACTTTGCTTATGATCATTTCTCCCCAACAATCCCATCATTTCTACCCCCAGGAACCAGTTGCCCCCAACAGCAAAAATCACATTCTGAATAGAATTCACCACCATTGATTCCTCCATCTTTTGAAGAATAAATTATCACTGTCAAGTCAAGAACTTAATAGTTGTTCTGCTTTGGGCAGAGGGAGACTTTCAACAGATATGTGGATAACTGAAGTCTCTTTTTCATCATGTATGTGTGCCTGAATTATAAAGTTTCCCAAATTCTTCATCTGTTCCTCTTTCTATCCAAGTGATCTATAAATATAGCTTGATTTTTTTTTAAATTCTTTCTCTTTCTTTTAATCTTTATTTATCCAAATGCTCTCCACAAAGCTGCTCTGATTCCTAGATTTTTCACATAATTATACCTTTTATAGTATACAGCATTACTATCACCTTACCCTTTAACCTATCCAGTTTCTTTTGAATAAGGTATATCCATCCAGATCCATATTCCAAAGGTTTATCCTACATATCTCAATAATATCTTTGAGGTCAAATTTCTCTTTGCATTAGTACTTTCGGGTTCAACTTGTTATTTGCCCATACTTTCATATTTGTGTATGGACATTTGAAGCCACATGTGTTCATGAATTCTACCAAGCCACAGTTCTCACTAGACCCAGTCCTGGGTTGTGCTCAAGGACAGAGCTGAAGAGACCAGTACAAGACCAGTACAAGCATTGATGAATCATACGTAGTCTCCCCATGAATCAGCATTCGGTTTTGGTCGCAGCACCCTAGTCATCATTCTCTTCCCATTTCAACTGTGTCACAGCTGTTTTGTGTCCCAATAAGAGATTTCAAAATCTTCCAAAACTGCCCTAAGAAGTCAACATAAAAGTAGCAAGCATGTACACAAACACATATACATGGTGATTTGAGGAGAAAGAGGGCACTAACTAACTAACTAAAGGGCACCAGCCAGGTGACCTTTTGTGTCTCAGTTTCTTCTGTAAAATGGGAAAGGTAGAATATGACTTCCTGCTTTAAACTTAGTTTCCTCCAGGATTTAGATGGGAAAATCCATGTTCACCATATTATGCCTTTCATAAATTTGCTTTCTTAATTATAATCTCTTATGAGCCTTCATCTTTTTAGATTAAAGAGTTCTGATATTTTTAGTCACTTCTTATCTAGAAGTTCTTTTGTCCAATGACAGAAATTCTGATGCTTAGACTTTGAGAACTAACATATTTCATGCTTGACCATGTTAAACAGAGAAGAAAGAAATAGAATTCTAAGATAAAGTCATTGTAAATAACCCTTGGTCAAAAAACAGTTCAGGCCAAATCTGTCTCACAAGTCCTTCTAGTGATGCAATACTAAGTCATTATCTCAACTGAGCTTCAAAGGGCCCTTTTGCATGCAATGGAAAGATACGTTTGTGGCCCTATCAGGTGGTAAGGAGGGACAGGACAGTTAGTGAAGAATGTTTTCTTCATACAGTATATAACAGTTTTGCCCCCTTCCACAGGGTCTACCTCACAGGCTCACAATCTTGTATAAGGATTGAAGAGACAATCAAAGTGAAAAAGATAATGAAACACTAAAGCACTACACAAATTTAAAATACAATGTGAATGATGATAAAGGGAAGACAATAAAGTCAAGAAGGTGAATTTTCAGTCCAATTTATTGTTTAAGTAGATTGATTAGCATATTTAGTACACTGATTAATGATAATGTCAACCGGGACAGAAGTCTTCAGTGACAAGTCACAGAGTTCTTTCTTTGATCCAAACACATTTTTGTCAATCATTTACATAAAGATACAAGTGATATAAGATTTGCAGATAATGTAAAGATAAAAAAAGGGATAGTTAATAGGTGAAAGACAGAATCAAGATTCATAATTATCTTGGGTTAAAGTCAACCAGTTCAAATTTAATTCAATGTAGTGAATACTGATGAAGGCTTACTATTTCTAAGACATTTTGTAGCACTTAGAAGCTAACAGGAAGGTGAAAATGACCAGGATGATAAGAGGAGAAAAGAATAGATGTGAAGACCCAAATGGATCTATGATCTCATGATTAATTGAGATGTTCTCTCCCACAGTGCAGCCCATAATCCACCCAAGCCTGTTTACTCTGTGAAACTTGTCTGCACCCTCCCAAATGTTCATTATAGGGCTCCACCCAATGTACTAGAAGCCTTCTCTTTTTCCTAACATGGCAAGGACACCAAAGGAGGATTCAGTCCATTCTGTCCACTATCAGCTCTTGCCCTCACCACATGAACAGTTCATATTTTTTCCAGTTGTCCCAGATGATAACCACTACCCCTATGCTTTTTCAAATGTGGCAGCTTGGCCACACTCCCATGCATTTATCCATTACCCTTTGTGTGATATTTTCAGTGCTTTGGAGATTTGTGCTCCACATCTTTTACATGAGAAAGGTATATACAAATAGCTATTATACAAAAGAGAATGTGATAAACCCAAAAGAATAACCTTGGCAAAGTCCCATGCAAAATTTAAGGATGAGGGGATAATGTTCAACTGGGAGTAAATGGGAGTCAGGGAGGATTTTATGGATGAGGCAGTACCTAGAAAGATATGGCAAATGCCTAATCCAAGTATGAAGGACAACATTATCAAAGAATAGGAGGAAGAAAAAGAAGAAACAAGCATTTATTAATCACCTACTACATGCCAGGCACTAGGATAAATGCTTTATAAACATTATTCATTTTATCCTCAAAAAACCCTGAGGTGTGACAGAGGTTAAATGACTTGCCCTGGTTCACATAGTTACTAGCTTAGTAAACACTAAGTGTCTTAGGCCATATTTATTTATATTCAGGACTTCCTGACTCCAGGTTTAGTGCTCTACCTACTGTGCCGCCTGACTAGTAGTTAGGTACAAAGATGGGAGAGGGCAAAGAGAATAGTCCAATTTGCTTAAATATGGAATACTTCTGCAGAGTAACATGAAATAAGGCTAGAAAGTTCATATAAGACCTTGAATGCTAGACCTAGAGTTTATACTTTGTCTGATAGGTAATGGAAAGACAATGAAAGATACGTGATAAAAACAGTTAATTAAAATGAATTCTCAGTTAATGATGTGAAAGATATGTTGGAAAGATGAGTAGACTCAACCTAAGGGCAGCTGACTTAACACTGCTACATTAAGACCAATTTGGAGGCTTTTACTGTAGTCTAGGATAAAGGGATGAGGAATTGGACTGAAATGACTACAGAGAAAGTCAAAAGATGGAGATTGACTCAAGACATATTACAGAGACAGAAATGACAGTCCTTGTTAATTAATTGGCTCTGTGAGATAAGGGAAAAGGAAGACTCATAGAGAAACTCTGAGGTTTCAACCCAAAGTGAATGGGAAGTTCATGATAAATAAGGTACAAGATATATAGAAGAAGGTTCAGTTGTACAAGTAGCTGGGGTAGATGATTTGTTCAGTTTTTAAAATATTCATGTCAAAATTCATTTTAAGGTTGTCCCTTCTCTGTTATATTTCTCAGGTTCACATGAGCTTTCAAATTATTCTCATGCCTTCTAAAAGAGTGTTTAGCTTTTCTAGGAAGCTAATTTTAGGATGAAGTCCTGTGTAAGTTCAGGTTAAGGATATCAAGGAGCAGAAAGAAAACCTCATCGTTAGTTGATCTAAATACAAGATTGAATTCAAACCACATGAATATATTCATATAATCAATCAAAATGTACATTTCTATTTCACTGCCATCCACTGAGCCTTCATCTCTGCCTGACAGAGAGAAATGAAAACACATACTCAATTTTCTCCCAGAAGGTCAGCTCATCAGTACAATAACCCAATGACCAGATGGTCTGAAGTTGCTAAGGATGGTAAGTTTTGTGTCAATTTATACAAGAGTGGAAGAGTTAGGGTGTTAGGGGCACTCTGGATCTAGGCCCCCTGGAGCGGATAATGAGACGCCAGTGGGTTTGGACCTGTTGATGTGGAATGCCACATCAGCAGGGGAACTCCTGCCTTGCCGAGCTGGGCTCTGCCCTCTGGGAGGTACTGGGGAGGAGT